>JAPDNY010000010.1:121105130-121285130 GCA_029375565.1 Gekko gecko
CTGTCCCCAGTCTGAGTAGACAGTACTGGCCATGGTGGATCAAGGATCTGCGTGGGGAAGGGCTGTAGCTCAGTGTTAGAGCATCTGCTTGGCATGCGGAAGGTCCCAGGTTCAAATCCCAGCATCTTCAGTTAAGGACCAGGTAGTAGGTGATGTGAAAGACCTTAGCCTTAGACCCCGGAGAGCTGTCCCCTGTCTGAGTAGATGGTACTGACCGTGGTGGACCAAGGATCTGCGTGGGGAAGGGCTGTAGCTCAGCGTTAGAGCCTCTGCTTGGCATGCGGAAGGCCCCAGGTTCAATTCCCAGCATCTTCAGTTAAGGACCAGGTAGTAGGTGATGTGAAAGACCTTGGCCTTAGACCCCAGAAAGCTGTCCCCAGTCTGAGTAGACAGTATTGACTGTGGTGGATCAAGGATCTGCGTGGGGAAGGGCTGTAGCTCAGTGTTAGAGCATCTGCTTGGCATGCAGAAGGTCCCAGGTTCAATTCCCAGCATCTTCAGTTAAGGACTAGGTAGTAGGTGATGTGAAAGACCTTGGCCTTAGACCCCAGAAAGCTGGCCCCACTGCTGGACCTCCTGATGGCCCCTGGTATTTTTGGCCACTGTGTGACCGAGTGTTGGACTGGACGGGCCATTGGCCTGATCCAACATTGGCTTCTCATATGTTCTTATGTTCTTATGTTCACTAACGGCGACATCTTCTGCTGGCACAAGTAAGAGGTCTTTCCACTCCTGGAGCTCTGAACGCCTGATGCTTTGTCATATTCAGCACAGCTGCAACCGTCTTATTGTCCGAGGAAGCCCATCAACAACCCCTGAGGACAGGGCTGGCAAGAGGAAATGAGGAGGAGACACGTGCTGCCTTCGTGGCTGGGCTGTGCACTTCCCCAGCTGGGCCGGAGGGACCTTCGGTCTACTCCCACTGGACTCATCTTCTGGGGTCAGAACTGTTTTACAAGACGATTTCATTTAATTTACTGCAGTGGTGAAGACGCTGAACTGCAGGCTGGAAGGTCTGTAGTTCAGCAGTTCGAGACCCGAGAGTGCCGCGTGACGGAGTGAGCTCCCGTCTCTGGTTCCAGCTCCTGCCAACCTAGCAGTTTGAAAGCAAGACATTGCAAGTAGATAAATAGGTACCACTTTGGTGGGAAGGTAACAGTGTTCTGTGCGCCTTGGCGTTTAGTCACGCCGGCCACATGGCCGTGGAAACGTCTTCGGACAGCGCTGGCTCTTCGGCTTGGAAATGGAGATGAGCACCGCAACCCTAGAGTCAGATTTGACTGGCTTTCGAGCAAGGGAAACCTTTACCTTTACTTACTCTCAGCAATCTTACTAGTTAACCCAGCTGAACAGAACACACACTGAAAGGATCGGCTGAGGCTATTTGTAGGTTTTCTCAGCCTTCCCTAGGAAAGGAAGGGAAAGGAGAGAAATGTATACACTGCTGAAGAATCACAGAATCATAGAGTTGGAAGGGACCTCCAGGGTCATCTAGTCCAACCCCCTGCAAAATACAGGAAATTCCCAGTCCCCACCACCACCAATGCTTCCTCCAAGCTGTGCAGTCTTGAGAGTGAAAATTCTACATGGTGAGCTCCTGGCATTCAAGTTGTGAGTGAGCGATTTGGCTACTGCATAAATTAGTTTGCTCCGGAGCCATCCCTTCCTGAGCTAAGACAAAAATGTGTGAGCCGGAGGCTAAAAAAACTGACCTAGCTCACACTAACTCAGCTTAGAGGGAGCACCCCCCGAGACCCTTGTTCCATGCCCAGAAGATGGCAAAAAACACCTCCTGGATCCTTGGCCAAGAGAAATGAATAAACCGTTTTTGCACTGATGCACAGCTAGGCGTTGCAAAGTACATGAGAGAGAAGAAGAGACTGGATTTAACCCTGCCCTTCACTCGGAGTCTCAGAGTTGCTTACAATCTCCTTTCCCTTCCCCTCCCTACAACAGACAATCCTGGGAGGCAGGTGGGGCTGAGAGAGCTCTTTCGAGGACTGCTCCTGAGAGAACAGCTCTGAAAGGACTTGTGACTGTCCCAAGGTCACACCAGCAACTGCATGTGGAGGAGTGGGGGAATCAAACCCGGTTCTCCCAGATCAGAGTCCGTGCTCCTAACCACTACACCAAACTGGCCCTCTGATGTATCACGTCAGAGTTAAATGGCAGAGAAGGAAGGAGAAGGGAAGCCTGTTAGGGTGAGTGACAGGCAGAGCGGCATCCCCTCGAAGGAGGCGCTAACATCTGCTAGACGGCTGGGATGCCGAAGGATGCCTGTTCTTTTGAAAGGAACTGAAGAGCGACTGGGATGGATCAGCTTCCCTCCAGCCACTTACCTCATCACGGTTCCCCAACGTGGTGCCCACGGGAGCCATGATGCTCACCGACACTTTTCCTGGTGCCCACCAAGTGTGTTAGAAAGTGGGTGGGGTTTTGCCTAGCAAGGCAAGGCTTCTGATTGGCCACTGGAGATGTCCGTCACCTGGAGATCAGTTGTAATGGCGGGAGATCTCCGGCCATGAGTCACAGCCTTAGCAACCCAAGCCGCCGTGTTGGGAGAGTCAAGTAATGAATAAATATACACTGCAAGAAACTTCTGTAAATTAACGTCTTCTGTTTATAACGATCGTTCTATAAAGTGCATTGTGTGCTGTTATAACGTCCCAGTTAGGGATATATATTCAGTACATTCAGTATAACAATATTCAGTGCCTTCCATTAAACAACCACCAGTCAATTTCGCATCAGGATTTTAAGAGTCAAGCCCCAACGGGAGTTTCCAGAATTACAAGTCTACTTCGACTTGCATGAAGTCTTCCAAAAGGGGGGGGGGAGCTTTCATTTATAGTTGTGTTGATGCTTATTGCCGGTCGTACAAAAGAGAAGAAGAAGAGATTGGATTGATACCCCGCCCTTCACTGCCCAAAGGCGTCTCAGAGCGGCTTACAAGCTCCTTTCCCTTCCCCTCCCCACAACAGACACACTGTGTGGTAGGCGAGGCTGAGAGAACTTCTGACAGAAACTGTCCTTGAGAGAACAGCTGTGCCAGAGCTTGTGACTGACCCAAGGTCACACCAGCAGGTGCAAGTGGAGGAGTGGGGGAATCAAACCTGGTTCTCCCAGATTAGAGTCCGCGCACTTAACCACTACACCAAACTGGCTCTCACATCGTGGAGCTAAGATTTATGGATGGAGCGCTCCTGGCATTCTCAAGCTGTGAACAGAACGCTTACAGCCTGGCAACTCTACAGTTCCCCAGCCGCTGGGATTCACAACCCAAGCTGTTTAATGAGAAGCAAAGTAGCCCTGCCTGGCTTCACCTGGGGGAAAGGTGGAATTTCGCCCTTTGCGGCCTCTACTCCCTTTGCAGCGCGAACTGGGATGATGTAGCCGTTTCCCCTTAGAACACCGCATGCTATGAATTAACATCAGCTCTTTTTTCCCCCCTGGCTTCGGCCCCTGGTGAATGCTGGAGAGCTTGTTATGCAACCCAGCCGTTATTCATAATGCATGGCACTTCATCAGCATTCGGCAACGGTCTCCCCGGTGGGGCCGCTAACATTTCATGGCTCCTTTCCACCGAAGCTCTCCTTTCACTTTGGGAGAAAACCTTTACCTGCTCCCTTCCTGCTTGGCAGGTCTACCAGGGCAGTCCTGAGCGGAGTTACACCTTCTTAGGCCTATCGAATCTGACGGATCGAGAAGGGTTTAACTCTGTGTAGGACGACACAGTTCATCCACCACAACCTGTTCCCTCAGGGTGCGTACTGCGGGTGGAAAGCTGATGGGATTCACAGAATAACTTTCCGTCCCGGCCTCCTGTAGATGCTGGAGTTTAACCAGGTCACTCTAAACTTTGGGGACCACAAATCAAAGGAGCTGGTATAGGGGTGCCAACTTCAGGATACAGCAGCCAAAAATATCAGGTGCTGTCAGGAGGTCCAGCAGTAGGGCCAGGACACTAGAAGCCCTCCCACTGCTGCCCCCCCCCAGCACCAAGAATAGAGTGCATCACCTGCCCCAGACTGAGAGTTCCCATCTATACCTTGTGGCTAATAGCCACTGATGGACTTCTGCTCCAGATGTTTATCTAATTCCCTCTTGAAGCCGTCCATGCTTGCAGCTGCCACCACCTCCTGTGGCAGTGAATTCCATGTGTGAATCACTCTTTGGGTGAAGAAGTACTTCCTTTTATCTGTTCTAACCCGACTGCTCAGCAATTTCATGGAGTGCCCACAAGTTCTTGTCTTGTGAGAAAGGGAGAAAAGTACTTCTTTCTCAACCTGCTCATCAATCCCATTCATAATCTTACAAACCTCGATCATGTCACCCCTCAGCCGTCGTTTCTCCAAGCTAAAGAGCCCCAAGCATTTAACCTTTCTTCATAGGGAAAGTGTTCCAACCCTTTTATCATTCTAGTTGCCCTTCTCTGCACTTTATCCAATGCTATAATATCCTTTTTGAGATGTGGTGACCAGAACTGTACACAGTATTCCAAATGAGGTTGCACCAATGATTTATACAGGGGCATGATGATACTGGCTGATTTGTTTTCAATTCCCTTCCTACTGCAGGGGGGGGGATCCATATACATGAAGAAGCATTACCCAGACAGACACATCAATCAGATGCCAGGCTCTGGATAGTGTTAAGAAAGTCCCAGGCTCAATCCCTGATGGTTAAAAAGGAGGCCTGCCGACCACCAGAGTGGACAACAGTAGGGTAGATGGGCCAGTGGTTTGACTCAGAGTTGGAAGGAACCTCCAGGGACATCTAGTCCAACTCCCTGCACAATGCAGGTTATCCACATATACCTCCGCCCCCTCCCCGCCCAAACACCCAGTGATCCTTGCTCCATGCCCAGAGGATGACAAAAAACCCAGGATTCATCAAGCGACAGCCCCAAATTATTTAGCTCTTCAGAAATGTCAGAATCAGAGAAAGGAGCAGCCGCTCCCAAACCTCGAAGAACAAAGAAACGCAAGAAGAAAGGACTCTAAAATCAAGACAACTGTTGATGATGCAGTTTTTGCTAATCGGTTAATGAAAGCGATCTCTTATTACTTTCCTGTATAGGTTTTATAAGCAACAATGACTTTGTACCACTAGGTGACATAGACATATATCAATGGGAACCAGATCGTATCAACATATTAGTGTTCCCTTTCCCGTATCCACTAGAATGTGTAGAGGTAGGGTTATAGTTTTTCCTTCCCTGTTCCGGTGGTTTTAATGTATTAGTTTCCCATCCCTGTTTCCTGTAAAATTTAGAGGTAGAGTATTAGTATCCTTCTCCCAAGTCCTGTAGTACTGCAAAATCAATAAAATCTTATATACATATATATAAAAAAAGATGACAAGAAACCTCCACAATCCCTGGCCAAACTGGCCTGGAGAAAAATTGCTTCCTGACCCAAAAGTGGCAATCAGCATTTCCCTGGGCGGGTAAGAAAGGGCCACGAGAACTAAGCACCGAGGCAACCCTTCCTGCCCTCCCTCTCACGATCTGCCCAAGTTCACAGGATCAGCATTGCTGTCCGATGGCCATCTAGCCTCTGTTTGAAGACCTCCCAAGAAGGAGAGAGCCCACCACCTCCCAAGGAAGCCTCTTCCACTGAGGAACCGCTCTGACTGTCAGGAAGTTCTTCCGGATGTTTAGCCGAAAACTCTTCGGATTTAATTTCAACCCGCTGGTTCTGGTCCGACCTTCTGGGGCAACAGAAAACAACTCTGCCCCATCCTCTATAGGACAGCCCTTCAAGTCCCTGAAGATGGTATAAAACAACTTCTAGGAGGAGGGATCGTGGCTCAAAGGAGAGAGTCTCCTTTCTGTGTGGGAAGTCCCAGATTCAGTTCAGTTCAAAGATCTCAGAGAGCTGCCTGAGAACTTGGACAGCCGTCATCTGAGCTAGATGGACCAATTGGAGAACTTGGGAGAGGGCAGCTGCTATATTCCAGGAGTAAAGGCTGTTGCCATTGGTGGACAGCATAGTTCACACACCAAAAGCCTCAAGTTCAAGCCTCAGAATCTCCAGGCAAAAGTTCTCAAGGTAGCAAGAGTTGGGGAAGAACTTTACCTGCTGCTGCCCGCCAGAGTAGACAACGCTGAATTAGAAGGACCAGAGTCTGACTCAGTTAAGTGGTTTCATTTAAAAGTGAAACTGCTTTGGGAAAATACTTTCACTGGGGCCAAGAGCAACAGTGTCAAGAATCACAACTCTCCTTCTTCCACCGCGCTGCATCTGTACATTGTTGGATATCGCGTTGTGCTCCAATGACCATGAGCAACTAGATGGCCTCGTTTGCACAGGGAAATTCTGTTGTGGGTGATTGCTGGAGCGCGTCAAGAGTAGGACATCCAACCAAGCGTGAAGGCAGCCTCCGTCCCAGCCTCCCACTTGTTTCTGCCTGCGGTAATTAATAAATTAGGGTTGTATCAAGGGCTAATTTATACACTTAACCTCTTAATATGGGAGATGTGGGACTGTACTCTATTCATATGGAGCAGAGGTCCATCAGTGGCTATTAGCCACAAGGTCTAGATAGGGACCCGGGGCAAGTGATGGTCTGTATTCTTGGTGCTGGGGGGGGGCAACAGTGGGAGGGGCTTCCAGTGTCCTGGCCCCACTGCTGGACTTCCTGATGGCCCCTGGTATTTTTGGCCACTGTGTGACCCAGAGTGTTGGACTGGATGGGCCGTTGGCCTGATCCAACACTGGCTTCTCTTATGTTCTTATACATATGGAGCAGAGGTCCATCAGTGGCTATTAGCCACAAAGTATAGATAGGGACTCTGGGGCAAGTGATGCACTCTATTCTTGGTGCTGGAGGGGGCAGCAGTGGGAGGGCTTCCAGTGTCCCAGCCCCGCTGCTGGACCTCCTGATGGCCCCTGGTATTTTTGGCCACTGTGTGACAGAGTGTTGGACTGGATGGGCCATTGGCCTGATCCAGCACTGGCTTCTCTTATGTTCTTACATTAACCTACCCTTCTGTATAGATGCTAACCCCTCCTTCTCCTCCTCCTCCTCTCTCTCTCTCTCTCTCTAAGGAAGGCTCAGGCAGAGGGGATAATCCCAAAGGTGCAGCATTTGTGGGGGAAGTACTATCAACTTGCACTGATTTATGGCGATCCTATACCATTTTCAAGGCAAGTGATGTCCAGAGGTAGTTTGCCATTCCCTGCCTCTGCATAGCAACCTTGGGCTTCCTTGGTGCTCTCCCATCCAAGTACCAACCAGGGCCAGCCCTGCTTAGCTTACCAGATCCGGGAAGACAGGACTAGGCTGGCCAATCAAGGTCAGGGCAATAATTAAGAGCCGTCATGCCACAGTTGACTTGAGAGCCAGTTTGGTGTAGTGGATAAGAATGCAGACTCTAATCCCCAACTCCTCCACAAGCAGCTTCTGGTGTGACCGTGGGTCAGTCACAAGTTCTCTCAGAGCCGTTCTCTCGAGGGCAGTCCTCAAAAGGGCTCTCTCAGCCCCACCCACCTCACAGGGTGTTTGTTGTGGGGAGGGGAAGGGAAGGAAAGGCATTGTAAACCACTCTGAGATGCCTTCAGGTACTGAGAGGTGGGGTTTAAATTCAATCTCCTTCTCCTCCTCCACTTGTCCTCAGAAGAGCTCTCTCAGCCCCACCTACCTCACAGGGTATCTGCTGTGGGGAGAGGAAGGGAAGGAGATTGTAAACCTGGGAGTGGGAGCTGTTTCTGTCAAGAGCTCTCTCAGCCCCACCTACCTCACAGGGTGTCTGTTGTGGGGAGGGGAAGGGGAAGGAGTTTGTAAGCCGCTCTAAGACTTCTTTGGGTAGTGAAGGGTGGGGTATAAATCCAATCTCTTCCTCCTCCTCCTCCTCCTCTTCTCTTCTCCTTCTTCCTCCTTCTCCTCCTTCTCCTCCTTTTTCTTCTCCTGCTCCTTTTTCTCCTGCTCCTCCTTTTTCTTCTTCTCCTCCTCCTCCTCCTCCTCCTCCTCCTCCTTTTCTCCTCCACCTCCTCCTTCTCCTCCTCCTTCTCCTCCTTTTTCTCCTCCTCCTCCTCCTCCTCCTCCTCCTTGTTCTTCTCCACAGACTGCATCCAGTGCCAGACCCCCAAAGGCCTCTCTTATAATGTCAGCTCAGGTGATAGGAACGCAACTTCCTGAAGCATGACACAAGCCATGTATTCTTGTTGCTTGTTTTTGCACCACAGTGCAACAGAAAGCTTTCTGGTACACTACCGACTTCAGTGGTCTCTCCGCACCCATAGATAATCCAATCACCCATCACTCTAAGCTTGGCAATTGAAAAGAAGCGTCAGATAATGATCCATGTGCCAAGAGGGAGTGCCGGCATACAGTTTATCTATCCGAACAGAGAGGCGGCAGATTTGCGTGATGTGCAGTCAGAAGCCTTTCTCCATAAATCCCATCATTCCTGCCACCGCACGATCCTGTCTGCCTTACCTCTGACCCGGTCTGTAGCTAAGGGGGGCTATAGGGGGCTCCGCCCCCCTTCCTTAAAGGGCCTTGTTTCTTAAAGGCCCCCCACTTCTTCCCAAAGGCATTTAAAGTGGATCCTTTAAACTCCGTCGTGCTTGTGTCCTTTATAAAGCATGGACGGCTTCAAGCGGGAACTGGATAAACATCTGGAGCAGAGGTCCATCATTGGCTATGAGCCACAAGCAGTGCTCCCTCTAAGCTGAGTTAGTGTGAGCTAGCTCACAGGTTTTTAGCCTCCAGCTCACACATTTTTGCCTTCGCTCAGGAAGGAAGGCTCCAGAGCAAACTAATCTATGCAGCAGCCAAATCGCTCGCTCAGAACTTTAATGCCAGTAGCTCACAAAGTGGGATTTTTGCTCACAAGACTCCACAGCTTAGAGGGAACATTGGCCACAAGGCATAGATAGGGACTCTCAGTCTGGGGCAAGGGATGCTCTGTATTCTTGGAGCTGGGGGCAGGGACAACAGTGGGAGGGCTTCTAGTGTCCTGGCCCCACTGCTGGACCTCCTGATGGCCCCTGGTATTTTTGACCACTGTGTGACACAGAGTGTTGGATTGGATGGGCCACTGGCCTGATCCAGCATGGGCTTCTCTTATGTTCTTACATTCTTAAAGTGTATATCTCCGCTACCTGGCATTCCATTTTATGACACACACGTGGCCTGCCCCAACAAGGTCTCATTTATGTCAGATCCGGTGGCCCTCGTAACAAATGAGTTCGAAACCCCTGCTTTAAATCTTGCAAGGGGAGAGGGAGAGGGGCTCCCCCCCCTTTATTATGGCAAGTAAC
Source organism: Gekko gecko (assembly GCA_029375565.1). Classification (NCBI taxonomy): domain Eukaryota; kingdom Metazoa; phylum Chordata; class Lepidosauria; order Squamata; family Gekkonidae; genus Gekko; species Gekko gecko. Next base: position 121,114,400 of record JAPDNY010000010.1, read on the forward strand.
AGCAGCCCCACCAGAATTTTTTTGGCCCCACAAGTCACAGAATCCTGACTATGGGCCTGCCTCTGACTAGCCTTGCCAACTCCCGGCAGCCATTTTCTCCAGGGGAACTGATCACAATAGTCCGGAAATCAGTCGTCGTTCCAGGAGATCTCCAGGCGCCACCTGGAGATTGGTAACACCACCTCTGACTCAAAAATATGACCAGCTGACCTGGCATGCTGCTAGCTCTGCCTCGGGTTACCAGCCTCCAGGTGGAGGCTGGAGAACTCCTGGGATTACAACTCATCTCCAGGCAACGGGCATCCGTTCCCCTGGAGAAAGTGGTCACTTGGGAAGGTAGGATTCTATGGCATTATCCCCCCCGCTGAAGTCCCTCCCCCTCCCCAAACCCCGCCCTCCTCAGGCTCCACCCCCCAAATCTCCAGGCATTTCCCAACCTGGAGATGGCAACGCCAGCCCTACCCCTTTCCTTTCTCTGGTGGCAGAACACAAATTTGCACTGGGGGACACGTCTACAGTAGTGTGGTGCTGGCCATTGGCTAACGTGTCTGTCAGTCACGACGGCCCTGGGGCCTATGGCGTCCCGGCGGGGGCTGTTCCACGAGAGCGGCCATTTTGGGTGAGGCTCGGGCATTCCGCTCCAGGTTGTGCCAACCACTTTGGCTGGTGATTGAGCAGCTACGCCTGCCAGCCTCCTACACATTCGGAGACGGTGCAGGTCGGCCTGCAAGATAAGCCCTGACCGTCGGGTCGAGAGCCGTGTTTGTCGAAGGGGCGCTAGAGGAGGACCGGCAGTGTGACTTGGCGACGACCGCTTCTTCCGATGATGGATGCAGTCCAGCAGTGATAATTGTTATGTTTTGGGAAGCGTGAAATTCGATTGCTCTGCTCGGACTTGAAAAGGCGCGTCTTAGTTAGCGGCGGTGGCGCAGGGAAAAAGGGCGCAGGGAGAGAGGACGGTGAAATGGGGACTGATCAATGTGTTGGGAGGAGAGAAGGAGCCCTAAGCCTGTTCTGCATGGCTGTTTGGTGTCATGGTTAAGTGCACGGGTTCTAATCTGGAGAACTGGGTCTGATTCCCCACTCTTCCTCCACAAGCAGCCAACTGGGTGACCATGGGTCAGTCACAAGTTCTGTCAGAGCTGTTCTCTCAAGAGCAGTTCTCAGAGATCTCTCTCAGCCCCATCCATCTCACAGGGTGTCTGTTGTGGGGAGGGGAAGGAAAAGGAGAAGAGAAGAAGAAGAGATTGGATTTATACCCCGCCCTTCACTACCCAAAGGAGTCTCAGAGCGGCTGACAGACTCCTTTCCCTTCCCCTCCCCACAACAGACACCTTATGAGGTAGAAGAAGAAGAAGAGATTGGATTTATACCCCGCCCTTCACTCAGAGTCTCAAAGCGGCTGACAAACTCCTTTCCCTTCCCCTCCTCACAACAGACACCCTGGGAGGTAGAAGAAGAGGAGGAGATTGGATTTATACCCCACCCTTCACTTGGAGTCTCAGAGCGGCTGACAAACTCCTTTCCCTTCCCCTCCTCACAACAGACACCCTGTGAGGTAGAAGAAGAGGAGGAGATTGGATTTATATCCCGCCCTTCACTTGGAGTCTCAGAGCGGCTTACAAACTCCTTCCCCTTCCCCTCCCCACAACAGACACCCTGTGAGCTAGGCGGGGCTGAGAGAGCTTTGACAGAAACTGCTCTTTCAGGAACAGCTGTGCCAGAACTTGTGACTGACCCAAGGTCACATCAGCAGGTGCAAGTGGAGGAGTGGGGAATCAAACCCGGTTCTCCCAGATAAGAGTCCGCGCACTTTACCACTACACCAAACTGGAGATTGTACGTCGCTCTGAGACTCCAAGTGAGGGTTGGGGTACAAATCCACTCTGTCCCCCCCATTCCTTCTCCTCCTCCTCCTCCTCCTCCTCCTCCTCCTCCTCCTCCTCTTCTTCTTCTTCTTCTTCTTCTTCTTCTTCTTCTTCTTCTTCTTCTTCTTCTTCTTCTTCTTCTTCTTCTTCTTCTTCTTCTTCTTCTTCTGTGTGCATGTGGGGGGCTTTGTTAGGTACTGAGATCCAAAAATAGCAGAGTTAGATTAAAGCAGCCAGACACCTGCGTATTTGTCTAGAAAAAGAAACTTTACTAAAGGTTAGGTAAAGGGTACTTGGAGAACAAAAGTAAAATAAATTGTCCGTACTAGCTCTAAGCAACATGTCTCTTAAGAACTTAACTTGCGACTCTGAGGAAACTTCAAGGAGAAGGACGAAGAGCAATAAACTGAAACCCTACGCTCTCTCCCTTGGCTCATCCCCAAACTATCGATTATCCAATCGGAGAATCCCAACACTAACTAATTATGCATTCTGTCGCCTTGTTCTAATGGGAAAAACCGTGTAGGCAATTCTATTGGATCCCTAATTGGAAATCAGCATGCATAACTAACAGGAAATGCTTTCGTGACAGACAGGAAGAGAAGTCGCTACTATCCCAGCAGGCTACAAGTAAAGAAAATGACTCTGGAAAACTAGGCTCGCAAAAAGCCCAGACCTTGACCCCCATCAGCTGTTGGATAAAAGGTTCAAAAGGGCGAGATGATGATCTAACGTCTCTATGGCCTTTACTACTGAGATGAGGGGAAATTCCTAGAGTGTCACCCGGAAGTCCCATCCAATCTTCTTCAAACGCCACCCTTTCCCAGCCACCCTTTCAAAATCTCCCACTGTTTGCTGGCACCCTACTTTCAGGTATCATTTCTTATTACAGGGGAAGGACTAAATCTCTTACAGATAAGTGTGGATTATGCCTTTTCTTTCTTAGCAGGTGTCTCCAAGGTAGGCTTTCCAGGTCCCCCCTGGGCCATAAGATCATTTATTTATTTATTTGACTTTTATCCTCCCTCCTGGCCGCAGCCGGCTCAGGGTGGCTTACAATCAAGTAAAATCCAAATACATAAACAACAGCCATAATATTAACATTAAAACACCATTAAAACCATAATAACAAAGTGCTAGTCTTATCCACCAACGCTGATTGATCTTCCGATATCAAAACAGTTTCGGATGTTGTAAAAGGCAGCCTCAGATGTCCTTTTAAAAAGGGGGAGGGGAATCGGCACGGGCAGAAATTAGGGTCCAGCGGATCTTGGCTCTTCGGTTGCCGTTAACCAATGGCAGTGGAGATCGAGGTGGTGTTAATCCTAGTTGTGGAAGTGGCTCCAAAAGCCTGATGGAAGAGCTCCGTTTTACAGGCCCTGCAGAACTGTGGAAGGTCCTGCAGGGCCCTGGTCTCCTCCGGGAGCTCATTCCACCAGAGTGGAGCCACCACCAAAAAGGCCCTGCCCCTGGTCATCCCCAGCCTGGCCTCCTTAATATTCGGGAGGACCAGCCGATTCTGGGTCCCCGATCGCAGTGCTCTCTGGGGTACATATGGGGAAAGGCGGTCCCTCAGGTATGTAGGACTCTGGCCATCATTTTACTGTTTAAAGAGATAGAAAATGAAAAGGGACCAAGGGAAAAGCGAGAAGCATAAAACATCATTTGTTAAACACGTTTTTATGATAAGAATATAAAACATGAAAAAAGTATAACAAATCAAAATATGGTAAGATAATCAATACTTCAACATATTTCCGTGTATATTTCCATTATTTCCTGCCTTCAGGACAGGATAGGAAACATATAAGCAAGCAACACAAAAAAGAAAAGAGTACCCCCCCCCCGTTTTTCTTATCTTTATACAAGGTTTATATTATCATATAATGGCTGCGGTCACACAAGTGAGATAATGCGGGGGGGAAGCGAGGCTATTTGTTCCATAGCAATTTGACCCGCATTTGCATGATCACACAGTCCCGGTTCCCTAGCGAGTTTTCCAACACCGGGAAAATCAAGTACTTTCCAGGTATTTGTGCTCCGAATCCACGGTTTTGCCTATCTGGACAAGCCATCTCTCACAATGATTGTGATCAGGTCATCTGGAGGTCCTTCTTCTGTTAGGTTTGTTTTCACGACTTTCACCATTGTGCACATGCACACAGACATGCACATATGCAGACATGCACATGTGTAAAGAATTTTTTTTTAAAAAAATGTGCCACACTGCCACTTGGGCAGTGGCAGCTGTCTGTGATCACACAGGGGACAGTCTGTCCATGGCCCGTAGCAACCTGTTTGATAGTGAATATAAGAACATAAGAGAAGCCAGTGTTGAATCAGGCCAATGGCCCATCTAGTCCAGCACTCTGTCACACAGCGGCCAAAATATACCAGGTGCCATCAGGAGGTCCAGCAGTGGGGCCAGGACACTAGAAGCCCTCCCACTGCTGCCCCCCCCAGCACCAAGAATAGAGTGCATCACCTGCCCCAGACTGAGAGTTCCCATCTGTACCCTGTGGCTAATAGCCACTGATGGACTTCTGCTCCATATGTTTATCTAATTCCCTCTTAAAACTGTCCATGCTTGCAGCTGCCACCACCTCCTGTGGCAGTGAATTCCACATGTTAATCACTCTTTGGGTGAAGAAGTATTTCCTTTTATCTGTTCTAACCCGACTGCTCAGCAATTTCATGGAGTGCCCACGAGTTCTTGTATTGTGAGAAAGGGAGAAAAGTACTTCTTTCTCAACTTGCTCAATCCCATTGATAATCTTATAAACCTCGATCATGTCACCCCTCAGCCGTCGTTTCTCCAAGCTGAAGAGCCCCAAGCATTTTAACCTTTCTTCATTCACTGACTTTCCCCAGTGTTTTTTAGCTCTGTTCTTGTGGTGGAGCACAACGGGTTGCTGACAGGGTGTGGGACTCTGACCAGATGTTCCCGTGTGATCACACCCATAAAATCCACCCAGCATTTGTGCCTATGGCATGCCTAATTGTGTGTATGAGCAGAGCCAATAACTAGTAAATATGTAACTATAAAAGACTGATGAGTATAACCACAAGAATATGATTATACGATCTGGGTATTAATCGATTTAAATTTCGTTGCTACCTTGCAGGGTTGTGGTGAGGATAAAATAAGGGAGAGGAGGAGGATATAAGCCGCTTTGGTTCCACCTTGGGGGAAAAGGTGAGGTGGAACTGAATTAAATAAATAAATAAAATAATAATAAGAAGAAGAGATTGGAGTTATACCTCGCCCTTCACTACCCAAGGGAGTCTCAGAGCGGCTTACAAACTCCTTTCCCTCCCTATCCCCACAACAGACACCCTGTGAGGTAGGTGGGGCTGAGAGAGCTCTGATGGAAACTGCCTTTTTTCAAGGACAGCTCTTATCAGAACTATGGCTTGCCCAAGGTCATCCAGCAGCAGGTGCAATTAGAGGAGTGGGGGAATCAAGCCCGGTTCTCCCAGATTAGAGTCCACGCACTTAACCACTACACCAAACTGGCATAAAGAACAAACGTCAAATAGCTGGAGGGTACCACCACATTTGGTTTCGGAGGGCAGACGGAGAACTCGGGGCCAGTGATGACACAGGATAACCAGCTTCTGAGCTAGACACACACAGGTTGTGGTCAGACAGCGTGCTGAGAGCGGTTTAAACTGGTCTGGTTCCAACACGATTTTTTAAAAAATCTGGATAATCGCAATCACACTCATCTCCTTATCCCGGCTCACCGCACAGTCATATCACTCCCCGCCATCTACACTACCGACACACAGGAGCATGTGTTGGTGGTTTTCCCCCCCTCAGTTTGCGCATGCGCATAGGCAGTCATCCATAGAATTGGAATCTTCGCGCATGCGCAGAACAACTAATTTCCTGCCAAAAGCATGCCCTGAGGTGTCTCCAACTGCTGTGACAGAACACTTCCCTTTAAACTTTTGACCCGAAACTGGCCTCCGTGAGATCCCGAACTCATCTAAACACTAAAATGAGTCACCATTTAAACTTTGGTTTTATTAACATGGGAGCAGAGCTCCACCTATGCGCATACCTCTGACACTTCAAAAAAATGGTGGGTGAAAAGCAGAAGCCTCGGGGTTCCATGGCAGCTTTCCAGAGGGGAGGGGGTTGAAGCACCCGGAAGTGGCTCGACACCGCAGGAGCGATCAGACGTTGGAAACTACGGCTTGAAACCGGAGAATCAGGAAAACACCACTTGGGAACTTGTTAGCCAAACTGCTCTCTCATTTATTAATAGAGCAAAACGGTACAGGTATTTTAATAATCGGGATGCTGGTCTATGTATACGAAGGACTTTCGCATTAGCAGGAATCTGTAGATGGTCGATGAGGGCAATATTTACCTCAGGTAGATGCGCGGCTCCTAAAGCTTCTAGCGGTGCGGGATCGGGATGGGTAGGAATAGTAGAAAAATAGGGAGCCCGTGAACCAGGCCGACTGAGAACACGTGCGTTGCTTTGGCTGCAGACCAAAACCTTAAAGCGAGGTAGGGTTTGGGTAAAGCAAGCTGGACTTAAGAGGTAAAGCGGACAAGAGAGGTCGTAGATGAAGAACTAGCACTATCTATCAGAGGCACTAGGTTTTTAAGGCCTCTGGATAGAGGGGCGGGGGAACCTCAGGCGGCTTACACCAGGGGACACTCCCCGCGGGTCATGGATTGGCTGGCAAGGTCAATTTCAAAAGCTATAGGCTAACTTGACCGTTGGTACCTGGGCGTGGGAAAGCAAAGCTCAAGACAATGGGGAGGGGATGACTCATCAGGGGTCCGTGCTGTCCTTCTCATTGGCAATGGCGGCATCTATGCAGTGTATCGCGTAGGGGTCGTTCAGGGCGATTAACGTATCTTTTGTCCCGGGGGCTGGGTGCTTGTCGGGCTGTGAGTAAGTTCGTCAGCTAATGTAACACTTGGGATTGTGTAACTCTGATATGCGGTCGTCACTGGAACACCTCTGGAGTGAAGCCTGGCCAGCATGTCTTTGTTCTATGCTGGCGTCTTGTTCCTCTCTGGGTGACCTTTCAACATGGCGGTTTTCCTTATGGTACACTTCATCAGGTTCTATACACTAGCATAAGCACAGTCCAGAAATGGCCCGATATAGTGCAGCTGGGCTAACAAACTGGTAACAAAATACTCCAGTTTAAAGGGGGTTTTGAGCCGGAAAGCGACGGCTGGGGACGGTGCACAGATGTTGGTGTGCAAACGTGCATATAAAATCCGTTACTGAAGCGTGACGAAAGCTGATCAAGCAGCTCGTCTGAACGCATCCACAGAGCACCATTCCACCCTGGCTTCTGTGGATCCAGGGAATGCCAGACTCCAGTCCAACGGCTTCTGCAACGAGGCAGAGACTGCGGGAAAGAAAAAGGCAGGGTGATCGACATAGTGGAAATAGATCGGCGTGACATTTCTCCATCAAGGTGACCTTTCCGGATAAGGATATATATACCAATCTCTGTCTGCCCGGCTGTCTCGTTTGGAGAGCAAAAGCTGTCCGCGACGGTGCTGATTACGACGCTAAGATTCGGAGACACAGAGTTAATTCCATTTGTCCAGCCCAGGGAGTGTCTCCCCACCCCAGCCCAAATCAGCGGAACTGGACCGGACAATCACAGCTGTTATTTGAGCAGAGCTATTCTTACAGCTATAGAAGCAAGCTCGAAACAAAATGTCCCGAGTGTAACTGATGTGGTGTTATCATTCTGAGTACACAGACAGTTTGGAACAGCAATTTAGGAACGGAAGAATAATGGCCAGCAATGCTAGTTCAATGCTCTCTGTCTGTCTCCCCTAGGAGAGGAAGAGATGACCCAGAAGGTCTCTATTTGAAACGTTTCTACGGGCAAAAATTCACTGGGTGGTCCTGGGTCAGCCAATCGGGCTAAGCCTCAGCCTCATGTCCATCTGCAACACGGGGAAGAATACTATTGGCCTGCCATACAGGTAGAGCAAGATGATTTGCAAAACACTAATTATTAAATTGGTCCTAACCTGAATTGCCCAGGTTAGCTCGATCTCGTCAGATCTCAGAAGCGAAGCAGGGTCGGCCCTGGCTGGTATTTGGATGGCAAACCTCCAAGGAATGCTAGGGTTGTGACGCAGAGGCTGGCAATGGCAAACCATGTCTGAAGGTCTCTTGCCTTGAAAAGCCAGCTTTTTTGGAGCTAGAATTCTGCTCACAAATACAGAACCACTTGAGTGGATTTGGGTAACCCAAAGACATGATAAAATTCTGCAGGAAGCCCATCCGGGCCGGGGGGGGCAGGGTTGCCTCCCCCCCCCATGTTTCTGTCACTTCAGCAAAGGATATTGGGTCATTTAATAGTTTCCTTTGATCTTCTGTACATATTTTAAGAACATAAGAGAAGCCAATGTTGAATCAGGCCAATGGCCCATCTAGTCCAACACTCTGTCACACAGCGGCCAAAATATACCAGGGGCCATCAGGAGGTCCAGCAGTGGGGCCAGGACACTAGAAGCCCTCCCACTGCTACCCCCCCAGCACCAAGAATAGAGGGCATCACCTGCCCCAGACTGAGAGTTTCCATTCTATACCCTGTGGCTAATAGCCACTGATGGACCTCTCCTCCATTTGTTTATCCAATTCCCTCTTGAAACTGTCCATGCTTGTAGCTGCCACCACCTCCTGTGGCAGTGAATTCCATGTGTTCATCACTCTTTGGATGAAGAAGTATTTCCTTGTTTTTGATTTTATGGGTTTCAAAATATTTTTAACTTGTTCCTGCGTTGCTTCTCTTTTCATGTATAAATTTTTCACAGTGTGATTCAACAATTTTCTTCAAATCCTCCAATGTATTTATTTCTTCTCCCATATCATTTTAAAGTGTTTTTATGTACCTCTCCCGCCTTTTCTTATGTCGTTTATAAACTAGCCATCTAGTTGGTTTATTGGCATTTTCAAAATAATTTTGTTTAGCGTACATTTTTGCTATTTCCCGTGTTAATAAACAGTTCATTTGATGTTGGAAGAGTGTGAGTTTAATTTTTATCTGTGCAGTTGAAGTGTCCTGTTTCATCTTTTCTTCCTGTTTTCTAATCTGGTCCTGGATCTAGAAATATTTTGCTGACCTCCGTTTCCGGATGTATGCCGATTCTCTAATCATCCGTCCTCTGGCACAGGCTTTGAATGCGTCCCAGAATGCGTCCCAATTTCTGGTTGAATGTTATTCCGGAACCTGAATATTCGAAGCAAAGCAGCTTAAAATGTGTACGCGAAACATGCTTAATTTGAGTCGTGTGTTCTGCACACCCAAATCAGCTTTTCTGGGCGGCCAATTTGAGTACTAATGGAAAGATACGGCCCTTCGATATTCGTAGAAAACCATAGAGGCATACCGAATGACAATTCGGTTTCAAAATATTTCGCAGAAACTGTGCAAAGATTTAGCAATTTTTCCCTTCCATAATCCATCATGAGAGCTAGAATCCTTTTCAGATTCTTTAAAAGCAAGTGGAACTATTATTCTCCGATTTCATGGGTGCTTCTAGAATCCTGCATTACAGTCTGCCTTTTGTCAACCTTCCTAGACTTCCTAGAACTTCACTTCACCATCCAGCAGTAGCTCGTGACATTGCATATCTGTCGGGGAGCATATGCTTGCCTCTCATCATACGGCATATGCCGCGGGCAATGACACCACGGGATCTATTTGTTCGGCATTGCCATGCGCATTGTTTTGAACGCCACCCCGCTTTTCATGCTCCGTCACTCTCTGATGGGCAAAGAGAAAGGGCGGGTTTTCCCCAGCTGTGCAAAGTCTCCAAAGGGGAAAAAAAAAATCTGTTCCTGCTTTTCATGCCTCAGGCGCCGAGAACAATCTGTATGCAGAGCAGGAAGAGGACGCGGCACAGTTTGCTAGCCTGCAACGGACATGGAGAAGATTCTCCTAAGAAATGCAGCTAGTTTGCACTGGGCAGAGTGAAACACAGAAACATAGTGCTGGAAGGGACCCCAAGGGGCCATCTAGTCCAACCCTCTGCACAATGCAGGAAATTCACAGCTACCCTCCCATCAGTGTTCCCTCTAAGCTGAGTTAGCGTGAGCCAACTCACAGTTTTTTTAGCCTCCAGCTGACACATTTTTGTCTTAACTCAGGAAGGGAGGGCTCCAGAGCAGACTTAATTTATGCAGCAGCCAAATCGCTCACTCACAACTTGAATGCCAGTAAGCCCGCAAAGTAGGATTTTTGCTCACAGGAGTCCATAGATTAGAGATAGATAGATAAGTTTTATTCGCGGTCATTGACCGACACATAAAACAATGTCAGTTTGTAACATGGGTAAAAGATATCACATTAAAATAGGAACAGAATTTTAAGACTGGTTATAAAGACATCATAGAGAAACCATAATGGTTAAAATTAATAAAACTTAATTCTCCTCTTTTCGAGCTACTATAGATTTTCTAATTCTTAGGGCCAACCATCTGAACCTAGCCACCCAATAAGTAACTTCTGCCCGGCTATCCGATAGCAAATTTCTTAAAAGGCAGATTCTTTGCCTGCGAGAGAGAGGGGGTGTCTTAGGGAAAGGAAGAGACTCGCGGATGTTATTATACGCTTTACAATCAAACATTACAGTTTTGGTGTAGTGGTTAAGTGAGCGGACTCTAATCTGGGAGCACTGGGTATGATTCCCCACTCCTCCACTTGCACCTGCTGATGTGACCTTGGGCAAGCCGTAGTTCTGATAAGAGCTGTTCTTGAAAAAGAGCAGTTTCTGTCAGAGCTCTCTCAGCCCCACCTACCTCACAGGGTGTCTGTTGTGGGGAGGGGAAGGGAAATGAGCTTGGAAGCCGCTTTGAGACTCTGAGTGAAAGGTGGAGTATAAATCCAATCTCCTCCTCCTCCTCCTCCAGTTTGGTGTAGTGGTTAAGTGCGTGGACTCTAATCTGGGAGAACCGGGTTTGATTCCCCACTCTTCCACTTGCACCTGCTGGATGACCTTGGGCAAGCCATATTTTTGTCAGAGCTGTCCTCTCAGGAGCAGTCCTCGAGAGAGCTCTCTCAGCCCCACCTACCTCATAGGGTGTCTGTTGTGGGGAGGGGAAGGGAAAGGAGTTTGTAAGCCACTCTGAGTGAAGGATGCACAGCTGTTCTTGAAAAAGAGCTTTTTCTGTCGAGAGTTCTCTCAGCCCCACCTACCTCACAGGGTGTCTGTTGTGGGGAGGGGAAGGGAAGGGAGTTTGTAAGCCGCTCTGAGACACCTTTGGGTAGTGAAGGGCAGGGTATAAATCCAATCTCTTCTTCTTCTTCTACCGCACAGGTTGCCTGTTGCGGGGAGGGGAAGGGAAAGGAGTTTGTAAGCCACTCTGAGACTCCTTTGGGTAGTGAAGGGCGGGGTATAAATCCAATCTGTTTGGAAGCTGTTGCAAGACTGTGACATCATAATAAGAAATAACAATAATTCACATTTAATGTAAAAATTGACCTTTATTGTATATTTATTGAGGTGAAAGACTTATGCACAATATTCATCTTGTGGTTTCTACTTTCTGTACTGTGTCCCTTTATTTTTGTGTTCCTCTGGGAATAGAGCAAGAATCACCGGAAGAATGGGAGGTGTCACGGGCTGGAGTGCGGGCGGAGCGAGAGAGGCTTCATCCGGGTCCAGTCCAAGGTCGAAAACCGGGAGGCAGGGAAATCAGGAGCCAAGTAACAGAGTCCAGAGCACAAAATGAAAGCATAGTTGTTGAGGCCAGAGTCGAGGAGCCGCGAGGTCAGAGCCGGAAATGGGAAACAGGAACACGGGCGAGGTGGATGCAGAGCGTCATCAAGCTGACTAGTTGCTGGCACGAGGAACTGACAGGCGGTGGGGAGCTAAGTATCCTGCCAGGGCTGTTGTCAATTAGTGGCCAGCACGTCTGTCCAGGCTCCTGTTAGAACTCAGGGCTGAGGGACCGCCTGTTGCGCAGGCACATCTCTCACCGCCAGGATGCCAAGTCCCGCTGGTGCTGGTCTTGCAAACGGGCCACTGGTGGGGGCAAATTAGGGGGGCTGTCCGACATGCGTTGTTCTGCCCCAGCTGTTGCTGGAGCGGGCTCCGCGGCTTCATTGGTGTCAGGTGTAGATTCTGCCGGAGCCGGCCAGTCCTTGGCAGTACTCATGACAGGAGGCAAGGCTCCCTCCAAGCCAAGAAGAAGAAGAAGAAGAAGAAGTGGAGGAGGAGGAGGAGGAGGAGGAGATTGGATTTATACCCCGCCCTTCACTACCCAAAGGTGTCTCAGAGCAGCTTACAAACTCCTTTCCCTTCCCCTCCCCACAATAGACACCCTGTGAGGTAGAAGAAGAAGAAGAGCTTGGATTTAAACCCCGCCCTTCACTACCCAAAGGAGTCTCAGAGCAGCTTACAAACTCCTTTCCCTTCCCCTCCCCACAATAGACACCCTGTGAGGTAGAAGAAGAAGAAGAGCTTGGATTTAAACCCCGCCCTTCACTACCCAAAGGTGTCTCAGAGCAGCTTACAAACTCCTTTCCCTTCCCCTCCCCACAATAGACACCCTGTGAGGTAGAAGAAGAGAAGAGATTGGATTTATACCCCGCCCTTCACTACCCAAAGGTGTCTCAGAGCAGCTTACAAACTCCTTCCCCTTCCCCTCCCCACAACAGACACCCTGGGAGGCAGGTGGGGCTGAGAGAGCTCTTGACAGAAACTGCTCTTTTTCAAGGACAGCTCTTGTCAGAACTACGGCTTGCCCAAGGTCATCCAGCCAGGTGCAAGTGGAGGAGTGGGGGAATCAAACCCGGCTCTCCCAGATTAGAGTCCGCGCACTTAACCACTACACCAAACTGGCTCTCAGTTTGGTATATAAAGCCACAGGATATAATACCATAGAGTTCACCCTCCAAAGCAGCCATTTTCTCCAGGGGAATCGATTTCTGTAGCTTGCATATCAGTTGTAATTCTGGGAGATTTCCAGGCTCCACCTGGAGGTTGGCAACTGTAGCCTTACAAAGACATTTGCCTCAGTCAGATTCAGGAATCAGGCATCTGGGGGAGGTGTGCCAGGAATCTTCTTTCCACAAAGCTCGATATAGATGCTACAATAAACAAATTACTCATCAATTGTGCCCAAGTATATGACAATAACAAGGCAATAGGAATCAATGCACTATATAACAAAGTACTATATAACAATAAAGTCCAAAACAAAGGTCCAAAACAACAGATGGACAAAATTTCTGGATAAAGTATTCGTTTCGTGAGTCTTCTTCTGAATAGGACCAATGTAGAACTGCAAACTGCAAGAATCATTTTTTTAACATTTGCAGAGAGGGGCTGTATACAATTAACAAGTCAACGGTCTTCAGAAAAAAAAACAGTTCTTATGAAAGTCTGCAGAGCATATCAAAGTACTAAAGTCATATTCAATGTTCCCTCTAAGCTGAGTTAGTGTGAGCCAGCTCACAGATTTTTAGCCTCCGGCTCACACATCTTTGTCTGAGCTCAGGAAGGAGGGCTCCAGAGCAAACTAATTTATGCAGCAGCCCAATCGCTCGCTCACAACTTTAATGACCAGTAACTCACATAGTAGAGTTTTTGCACACAAGACTCCACAGCTTAGAGGGAGTATTGGTCATACTTCAAATACAAGTAAGAACGTCATATATTACACTATTTGGAAACAATTCATGAGTAATTGTTTATCTTACCATTTGGCATGACCCCAGCGGGTCACCACCTTCTGCTGCCACCACCTTGGACTTACGGTCCCCTAAGAAGGCCCAGGGTACCCTCTCAAGCCCAATCAAAATGCCCCTTTTTTCAGCCGAGAAACACAGGCAGTGATGACCAGGCAGAGAATAAAACAATGGTTTATTAAAAACAATACTGGGGCAAGGCAAACAGGGCAAGGCGCTTTAAAAAGATTCAACAGTGCTTAAAGGCAAAAATAAACACAAACCTAACACAACTAACTACTTCACTTTAACTGTTACTACCTCAGGCCTACAGCCCTCTATAAACCAGGCTTCTTGTGTACTCTCTCTCCCAGTGAGGGAACTTTTCCCCTGACCAGTCCCCTCAGTTCACTTCTGTGTGAGGCAAGACCGCAGAGAAAAGAACATCAGTTAAACTGACCACCAAGTATATGAACACATCTCCTCAGACACTTCCAGAACCCCCACTGGTCGCAGCTGCTCTAGGCTTGCTTTCTACTACCACACAGGCCTCTCCTGGGCCCTAGGCCTCAGGCTTTTCTCCCAGTCATGCACAGATCTCCAGAGGCCACAGATCACGACACCATATATACACAATTTTGTGTTTTCTCTTTCTTATTGTTTATCTGGGGCCGTGATTCTCTGGTTTTTTTGAGGAATCCTCTTTCCGACAACCTTTCCAAATATACTCAGCTAGGGTTGCCAGCTCCAGATGGGGGGGCACCTGAAGATTTTGGTGGGGTGGAGTCTGGGGAGGGCAGGGTTTGGAGAGGGGAGGGTCCTCTGCAGGGTAGAATGCCCTAGAGATCACCTTTCATTTTCTCCAGCTGAACTGATCTCTGTCACCTGGAGATCAGATGTAATAGTGGGAGATCTCCAGGTGCTGCCTAGGAGATTGGCAGTCCTGGATAACCTTGGGCAAGCCACAGTTCTCTCAGAGCTGTTCTCTCAAGGATGGTTCTGGAAAGAGCTCTCTCAGCCCCACTTACCTCACAGGGTGTCTGTTGTGGGGAGGGGAAGGGAAAGGAGTTTGTGAGCCCCTCTGAGACTCCTTCGGGGAGTGAAGGGTGGGGTATAAATCCAATCTCCTCCTCCTCTTCTTCTTCATCTTCTTCCTCTTCCTCTTCCTCACTTACAAGTACTTCATTATTAATATTTAGAGAAGATTTTTTTAAAACACAGGCCGAAAGTCTTCTGGGTACATCAGAGTGGGAAGGTGTCCAAAATGGTGCCGGGCCTCCTATCAGATTAACCTTTTGGTCTGCACCGGCAAACCTGCTGGAAGCTAAACTGCAAAGGTTAATAATTTCATTTGGAGCCTCATCTTCTTATGAAAAAGTTGCGGCACGCTGGGCCAGTGCCACCCTGTGCCTTTACGAAGGCGCGCTAGATGGGAAAATGGCACACGCACACAAAAGAAATAGACATTTTAGCCTTCAAGACAGAGACAGCCACAGAAAGGGTCCCTGGTTATTTAAATGAAGTGACTCTGCTAGGGAATAAAAGGTTTCGGGGCGGTGGGGGGGGGAATAAGTTGGATTGTTCCCGAGTAGTCATGACAACACCTCAAATAACTCTCGCTGGAGGACAGCAGAAGAGGAAATAAGTGATCCAGAACACAAAAAGGGGTCCATTAGTGCTCCTACATATCTCATACATTGCTAAATACCGGCAAAGTAAATGGATTTGTGTTTACAGGCAAGTCTGGGCAGACTGGATGGGGTATTGCGCGTCAAGCCGAAAAAAGCAGGAAAGGGGGGGAAATCAGCAAGGAGAGAGAGAGAGGGAGAGAGAGAGAGAGAGAGAGAGAGAGAGAGAGAGAGAGAGAGAGAGAGAGAGAGAGAGAGAGAGAGAGAGCTTTCTCATAATAAAAGAACTTGTGGGCACTCCATGGAATTGCTGAGCGGTCGGGTTAGAATGGATAAAAGGAAGTCCTTCTTCACCCAAAGAGTGATTAACACATGGAATTCACTGCCACAGGAGGTGGTGGCGGCTACAAGCATGGACGGCTTCAAGAGGGAATTAGATAAGCATATGGAGCAGAGGTCCATCAGTGGCTATTAGCCACAAGGTATAGATAGGGACTCTTAGGCTGGGGCAAGGGATGCTCTGTATTCTTGGTGCTGGGGGGGGTGTCAACAGTGGGAGGACTTCTAGTGTCCTGGCCCCACTGTTGGACCTCCTGATGGCCCCTGGTATTTTTGGCCACTGTGTGACACAGAGTGTTGGACTGGAGGGGCCATTGGCCTGATCCAACATTGGCCTCTCTTATGTTTTTTATATGGAGCAGAGGTCCATCAGTGGCTATTATCCAAAAGGTATAGATAGGGACTCTCAGTCTGGGGCAAGTGATGCTCCGTATTCTTGATGCTTCGGGCGGGCAACAGTGGGAGGGCTTCTCGTGTCCTGGCCCCACTGCTAGACCTCCTGATGGCACCTGGTATTTTTGGCCACTGTGTGACACAGAGTGTTGGACTGGATGGGCCATTGGTCGGATCCAACACTGGCTTCTCAGATGTTCTTATAAGAGGGAATTGGATAAACATCTGGAGCAGAGGTCCATCAGTGGCTATTAGCCACAAGGTATAGATAGGGACTCTCAGTCTGGGGCAAGGGATGCTCTGCATTCTTGGTGCTTGGTGCTGGAGGGGGCAGCAGTGGGAGGGCTTCTAGTGTCCTGGCCCCACTGATGGACCTCCTGATGGCCCCTGGTATTTTTGGCCACTGTGTGACACAGAGTGTTGGACTGGATGGGCCATTGGTCTGATCCAACACTGGCTTCTCTGAAGTTCTTATTATCATTATTTTGCCATCCTGCTGAGGCTGATGTGTGAGGGACCCCAAAGGGTTTTTTTTAAGGCAAGAGATGTTCAGAGGTGGTTTGCCATTGCCTGCGTCCACATAGCGACCCCGGACTTCCTTGCTGGTCTCCCATCCAAGTGCTAACCAGGGCCGGCCCTGCTTAGCTTCTGAGATCTGATGAGACTGGGCTAGCCGAGGTCATCCAGATCGAGGCAGACGAAGAGAGGTGGGTTTGTCATTGCCTGTCTCTGCCTAGCAATCCTGGACTTCCTTGGTGGTCTCCCATCCAAGTACTAACCAGGGCTGACCCCGTTTAGCTTTCAAGATGTTATAAGATTGGGCTAGCCTGGCCATTCCGGGTCGGGGCCCACCTATCTTGGTGGTGGAACTTGTTGTCAAGTCACAAACAACTTATGGTGATTCCATGTGGTTTTCAAGGCAACAGATGAACAGAAGTAGAAGAAGAGGAGGAGGAGGAAGAGGAAGAGGAAGAGATTGGATTTATACCCCACCCTTCACTACCCAAAGGAGTCTCAGAGCGGCTGACAATCTCCTTTCCCTTCCCCTCCCCACAACAGACACCCTGTGAGGTAGAAGAAGAAGAAGAGATTGGATTTATACCCTTCCCTTCACTACCCAAAGGAGTCTCAGAGCGGCTGACAAACTCCTTTCCCTTCCCCTCCCCACAACAGACACCCTGTGAAGTAGTAGTAGAAGAAGAAGAGATTGGATTTATACCCCGCCCTTCACTACCCAAAGGAGTCTCAGAGCGGCTGACAAACTCCTTTCCCTTCCCCTCCCCACAACAGACACCCTGTGAGGAAGAAGAGGAAGAAGAAGAGATTGGATTTATCCCCCGCCCTTCACTACCCAAAGGAGTCTCAGAGCGGCTTACAAACTCCTTTCCCTCCCCCTCCCCACAACAGACTCCCTGTGAGGAAGAAGAGGAAGAAGAAGATGACAAGGAGATTGGATTTATACCCTGCCCTTCACTATCCAAAGGTTTCTCAGAGCAGCTTACAAACTCCCTTCCAAACTCCCTTCCCTTCCCTTCCTTCCCTTCCCTTCCCTTCCCTTCCCTTCCTTCCCTTCCCTTCCCTTCCCTTCCCTTCCTTCCCTTCCCCTTCCCCTTCCCCTCCCCTCCCCTCCCCACAACAGACACCTTGTGAGGTAGGCAAGGCTGAGAGAGCTCTGACAGAAACTGCTCTTTTTCGAGAACAGCTCTCATCAGAACTATAGCTTGCCCAAGGTCATCCAGTTGGTGCAAGTGGAGGAGTGGGGAATCAAACCCGGTTCTCCCAGATTAGAGTCCGCGCACTTCGCCACTACATCACACCAGCACACCACGCTTTCATTCCAAAATGAATCTAGAACTCCCCCTTCCGTCCTCGTCTCTGCCCCATTCCTAATTCCCAGAGTCCCATGGGGATAGCGTGGCAGTTGCATTGCATTAAAAAAAAAAATCTTATTTTAAGAATGCAAGCCACAGGTTCAGCTCAAAAATCCTTGGAAGGGTAGCAGGAGAAGATACCAGATAAATGGGAATGGATAAAGAAGATGATTTTTAAGGTAGAAATGAACAAATTGACAAAAAAACTTAATGGAAAAGAAGAATTTTTAGCAGGTTGGAAAGACTTTAAAGACTACTTAGAACTGAACGGGGATGTTAAAAATAAGTTACTTTGCTTTGATAACTATTAAGATTAGAAATATAGTAAGAAATGGATTGTATTTAAAATGTTACCTAAGACAGAGAAACAGAAAAGGAAAACGTTTTAATAGAAGATTTGATTACTGAATAAGTGTTTATTGTAAGACAATGTTGACTGAAATGATGATGGGGCGGAACATCGTTGGAAGCCGGGGGGGGGGAGGGGGAAAAGTTGCGGAAAAGGATAACTTAAGAATTGTCTTTAATTATGGACCATGTTAAAATATCCTGTTAATAAAAATGTCTTTACAAAAAAAAAAATCCTTGGAAGGGTCATACACAGCCTCTCCTCTCCTTACGCCAATATTCCTTGGTCCCCCCCTGCTCTCGGAGCTGAACTGCTTTTGAACGTTCCTCTCGCCCCGTCTAGCATTGCTATTAGCATTAAGATGGAACGTCGTCTGCGATTTCCATTTCAAGCTTCTAATGCAATTTGTGATTGACAGGCAATAGCGGGATTCTATAAATATACGTGCACCGTGAAATAAAAAAAGAGAAAAGAAATAAGCTCACGTCTTGAAGACAAGCTGGGGTGCTGGTAATAACAGTTGTTATTTTGAAGAAGGGGAAATGGGAGGCCCTTTTCAACTGGGACGGTGTGCATGAATGGAGTTCTCTTTGTAATTGATGCAAGAGTATAAGGCAGAATATTGAAAAACTTCTGTGGGATCCGGAAGGAAGCAAGGTGGGCTTTGAGAAAACTAGGTGGGAAATTCAAAGAGGTGAAAGTCTAGGTCTCGGACCCAGAGAAAACAATAATGTAGAGGAGTTAAGAGTGTCAGATTAGTATCTGGAGGACCCGGGGTTCGAATCCCTACTCGTGTCATGAAAACTGGCTGGGTAAAGCTTATATAAAATGTTCTATTAAAAAAAGGTAAAAGTTCCCTTGCTCGAAAGCCAGTCGAATCCGACTCTGGGGTTGCGGTGCTCATCTCCGTTTCAAAGCCGAAGAGCCAGCGCTGTCCAAAGACGTTTCCGTGGTCATGTGGCCGGCATGACTAAACACCAAGGCGCACGGAACGCTGTTTCCTTCCCACTGAAGTGGCACCTATTTATCTACTTGCAATTTCTTGCTTTCGAACTGCTAGGTTGGCAGGAGCTGGAACCAGAGATGGGAGCTCACTCCATCATGCGGCATCCAGGTCTGCGGCATCTAACCCCAGATAGGTTAGCTAAAATGTGTAAAAACTTGAGTAATATGCATTGGAAATGTAACAACCATATTGGGTCATACTACCATATGTGGTGGACATGTAAAAAGGTTCATCGATTCTGGATGAAGAGAGAAGAAGAAGAGATTGGATTTAAACCCTGCCCTTCACTACCCAAGGGAGTCTCAGAGTGGTTTACAAACTCCCTTCCCTTCCCCTCCCCACAACAGACACCCTGTGAGGTAGGTGGGGCTGAGAGAGCTCTGACAGAAACGGCTCTTTTCAAGGACAGCTCTGACAGAACTATGGCTTGCCCAAGGTCATCCAGCAGCTGCAAGTGAATGAGTAGGGAATCAAAGCCAGTTCTCCCAGATTAGAATCCATGCACTTAACCACGACACCAAACTGGAAGTGCATGCTTTCTTACAGTCAATCTTGAATAGTACAATACCTTTTAAGTCAGAGATATTTTTGTTAAAATGTTTACCAGATGAGTTAGATAAGAATCACAGATATTTTACTTTACATGTTATAACAGCTGCCAGAATTTTATTTGTGATAGCATAGAGGACACTGAAGATTCCAGCATTACATGAGTTGATATTGAAGATGACGGAATGTGCTGAAATGGACAGGTTGACAAATATATTAAAAGGAAAAATGGAAGAAGTTATGGCACCTTGGAGGCAGTGTTCCCTCTAAGCTGTGAGCTAGCTCACAGTCCTTTAGTCTCCAGCTCACACATTTTTTGTCTTAGCTCAGGAAGGAGGGCTCCAGAGCAAACTAATCTATGCAGTCGCCAAATCGCTCGCTCACAACTTTAATGCCAGTAGCTCACAAAGTAGGATTTTTGCTCACAAGACTCCACAGCTTAGAGGGAACATTGCGTGGAGGGTGTTTTATAACGTTAAAATGTATTGAGAAAATAAGATTAAGTGAAAAATAATAAGCATGATAGTTGAAGCAGTTGTGAAATTGTCATGAGAAGATAGGCATGCAGACTGCTAAATTGGAATCTTTAATATCTCTCTACTTTTCTTTTCTACCTTCCTTTCCCCTTCCCCCTTTTCTGTATATAAACTAATAAAATTTTTCAAAAAGAAAAGAAAAGAAAAAAGATAACTCGCTGGGTGACCTTGGGGCAGTCACATGCTCTCGGCCTCACCTACCTCACAGGGCTGTTGTGAGAATAAATGGAGGAGAGGAACATTATTTAAGCTGCCTTGGGTCCCCATTGGGGAGGAAGATGGAGTATCAATCAATAAATTATTCAATAAAATACACACCTCTCTGTTTTCTCAGCTGGCACGCAGAAAATCGAGAGCCCAGGATTAACCATAGTGCACAATGCGGAGAACTCTCCGGAAGGACCCCGATTCTATTGGTCTCGCGTTCATTAAGACTCTGTCCCTCTTGGATGAGAGAGTTCTTTCGGCCCTCGATTCAATGTTTTTCAAAAACTTTTTTAAAAATAATAACTCTCTTCTTCGAGTCCTGGAAGTGGCTGAAAAGTGTAGAGAATCAGGTGAAGAAAAGTACGTAGTTAAGAGGGATGAATAGAAAGCAGCAACAAGGCTCAGTGGCAGAGCCTCTGCTTGGTATGCAGAAGGTCCGAGGTTCAATCCCTGGCCTCTCCAGTTAAAAAGGACAGGCAGTAGGTGATGGGAAAGACTTCCATATGAGACCCTGGAGACCTGTAATGAGGAGCTGTGGCTCAGTGGCAGAGCCTCTGCTTGGCATGCAGAAGGTCCCAGGTTCAATCCCCGGCACCTCCAGTTAAAAAGAACCAGGCAGGAGGTGATGGGAGAGACCTCTGCCCGAGACCCTGGAGAACTGTAAAGAGGGGCTGTGGCTCAGTGGCAGACCCTCTGCTCGGTATGGAGAAGGTCCCAGGTTCAATCCCTGGCATCTCCAGTTAAAAAGGACCAGGCAGAAGATGATGTGAAAGACCTCTGCCTGAGACCCTGGAGATCCATGGAGAGGGGCTGTGTCTCTGCTTGGCATGCAGAAGGTCCCAGGTTCAATCCCCGGCATCTCCAGTTAAAAAGGACCAGGCAGAAGATGATGTGAAAGACCTCTGCCTGAGACCTTGGAGAGCTGTAAAAAGCGGCTGTGGCTCAGGGGTAGAGCCTCTGCTTGGCATGCAGAAGGTCCCAGGTTCAATCCCCGGCTTCTCCAGTTAAAAGGACCAGGTAGTAGGTGATGTGAAAGACCTCCGCCTGACACCTTGGAGAGCTGTAAAGAGCGGCTGTGGCTCAGGGGTAGAGCCTCTGCTTGGCATGCAGAAGGTCCCAGGTTCAGTCCCCGGCTTCTCCAGTTAAAAGGACCAGGTAGTAGGTGATGTGAAAGACCTCTCTGCCAAGATCCTGGAGAACTGTAAAGATGGGCTGTGGTTCAGTGGCAGAGCATCTGCTTGGCATGCAGAAGGTCCCAGGTTCAATCCCCAGTGTCCCCCAGTAGGTGATGTGAAAGCTCTTTCTCTGCTCAAGAACCTGGAGAGCCACTGCCAGTCTGAGTAGACAGTGCTGATCTTGATGGACCAGTATGATTCAATATAAGGCAGCTTCATGTGAGGGGCTGTGGCTCAGTGGAGGAGCACCTGCTTGGCATGCAGAAGGTCCCAGGTTCAATCCCCAGCATCTCCAGTTAAAAAGGACCAGGCAGGAGTTGATGGAAAAGACTTCTAACTGTCTGCCAGTCTGAGGGGGCCATACCGACCTCGCCAGACCTATGGCTTGACTCAGTAGAAGGCATTTTCGGTTTCAGGTTGCCAGCTCCAGGTTGGGAAATTCCTGGAGATTTTTGGGTGGGTGGAACCTGAGGAGGGTGGGCTTTGGGGCAGAGAGGGTGCTCAGCAGGGTATAATGCCATGGAATCCACTTTTCCAAAGCAGCCATTTTCTCCAGGGGAGCTGATCCATATAGTCTAGAGCAGAGCTGTCAAACTCATCTGTGACATAAATGCAACTTTGTCGGGCCGATGTCAGGTAGCCCTGTCAAGTGTATGGTATGTGGGGGGGAGTACTCCGTCTGAACTTTTCCTCAGTGTTACTCACTGTCTCTTATCTGGTCTCTGACCTTCACTCTCCAGCTGCTGGAGTTTTGGCTGGGGACCATAACGGTTTCTAGGATTGTTTTGCTTTCTGGCCCGCCGCTTTTACCCGTGCGCGCGACTTATATTCATTGGCTTCTGCTATGGGAGGGAGGGAAGCTTGAATGTAGTAGATCATAGTAGGCCCTACTCTATGTGGCCATTACTGACACAAGCTGTACACGTGTCTTCAGTTCTGATACACCATTAAACATTGTCTTCAGAAGAAGCCCAGTGTCGCATGAGCTGGCTGAGGAACCTGACAGCCGGGCCACGTGGGCCATAAAACGTAACACAAGTTACTGGAGCTATAAGCTTTATAAAGATGATTTCAGATGCCAGATGTCGAAAGCAGGCATGATTGGATGAGGTGTGACATGCAGAGGGGTGGAGATATCGGCATTCGTAATGAGGGACTCAGTTTGGTACAGGAGGATTCAGTCCAAGAGGATGCGAAGAATGAATGGAAAGAAGTCGGAAGAAGTGGGCAGTGACCCACAAAAGCACATACCCTAGAGATGAGCTTGGATTCCAGAAGGTCTCCAGGCAACACCTGGAGGTTGGTTGACCCCATTTCATGTCTCCGTGAAGGAACATTGGTATAGTGGTTAAGTGCATGGAACTCTAATCTGGGAGAACCGGGTTTGATTCCCCCACTCCTCCACAGGCACCTGCTGGATGACCTTGGGCGAGCCACAGTTCTGATAAGAGCTGTCCTTGAAAGAGCAGTTCTCTCAGAGCTCTCTCAGCCCCACCTCCCTCACAGGCAGTGTTCCTCTAAGCTGAGTTAGAGTGAGTTAGCTCACAGTTTTTTAGCCTCTGGCTCACATGTTTTTGTCTTAGCTCAGGAAGGGATGGCTCCAGAGTAAACTAATTTATGCAGTAGCCAAATCCCCTGCTCACCACTTTAATGCCAGTAGCTCACAAAGCAGAATTTTTGCTTGCCAGATTCCATAGGCTAGAGGGAGCATTGCTCACAGGGTGTCTGTTGTGGGGAGGGGAAGGGAAAGGAGTTTGTCAGCCGCTCTGAGACTCCTTTGGGTAGTGAAGGGTGGAGTATAAATCCAATCTCTTCTTCTTCTTCTACCTCACAGGGTGTCTGTTGTGGGGAGGGGAAGGGGAAGGAGTTTGTAAACCGCTCTGAGACTCCTTTGGGTAGTGAAGGGCGGGGTATAAATCCAATCTCTTCCTCTTCTTCTACCTCACAGGGTGCCTGTTGTGGGGAAGGGAAGGGAAAGGAGTTTGTAAGCCGCTCTGAGACTTCTTTGGGTAGTGAAGGGCGGGGTATAAATCCAATCTCTTCTTCTTCTTTTACCGCACAGGGCGCCTGTTGTGGGGAGGGGAAGGGAAAGGAGTTTGTAAGCCGCTCTGAGACACCCTTGGGCAGTGAAGGGAAGGGTATAAATCCAATCTCTTCCTCTTCTTCTACCTCACAGGGTGTCTGTTGTGGGGAAGGGAAGGGAAAGGAGTTTGTAAGCCGCTCTGAGACTTCTTTGGGTAGTGAAGGGCGGGGTATAAATCCAATCTCTTCTTCTTCTTTTACCACACAGGGCGCCTGTTGTGGGGAGGGGAAGGGAAAGGAGTTTGTAAGCCGCTCTGAGACACCCTTGGGCAGTGAAGGGAAGGGTATAAATCCAATCTCTTCCTCTTCTTCTACCTCACAGGGTGCCTGTTGTGGGGAAGGGAAGGGAAAGGAGTTTGTAAGCCGCTCTGAGACTTCTTTGGGTAGTGA
This sequence comes from Gekko gecko, assembly GCA_029375565.1. NCBI lineage: Eukaryota > Metazoa > Chordata > Lepidosauria > Squamata > Gekkonidae > Gekko > Gekko gecko. The sequence continues at coordinate 121,138,466 of JAPDNY010000010.1, forward strand.
AGGGCGGGGTATAAGTCCAATATCCTCTTCTGCTTTTACCGCACAGGGCGCCTGTTGTGGGGAGGGGAAGGGAAAGGAGTTTGTAAGCCGCTCTGAGACACCCTTGGGCAGTGAAGGGAAGGGTATAAATCCAATCTCTTCCTCTTCTTCTACCTCACAGGGTGCCTGTTGTGGGGAGGGGAAGGGAAAGGAGTTTGTAAGCCGCTCTGAGACTTCTTTGGGTAGTGAAGGGCGGGGTATAAATCCAATCTCTTCTTCTTCTTTTACCGCACAGGGCGCCTGTTGTGGGGAGGGGAAGGGAAAGGAGTTTGTAAGCCGCTCTGAGACACCCTTGGGCAGTGAAGGGAAGGGTATAAATCCAATCTCTTCCTCTTCTTCTACCTCACAGGGTGCCTGTTGTGGGGAAGGGAAGGGAAAGGAGTTTGTAAGCCGCTCTGAGACTTCTTTGGGTAGTGAAGGGCGGGGTATAAATCCAATCTCTTCTTCTTCTTTTACCGCACAGGGCTCCTGTTGTGGGGAGGGGAAGGGAAAGGAGTTTGTAAGCCGCTCTGAGACACCCTTGGGCAGTGAAGGGAAGGGTATAAATCCAATCTCTTCCTCTTCTTCTACCTCACAGGGTGCCTGTTGTGGGGAAGGGAAGGGAAAGGAGTTTGTAAGCCGCTCTGAGACTTCTTTGGGTAGTGAAGGGCGGGGTATAAATCCAATCTCCTCTTCTTCTTTTACCGCACAGGGCGCCTGTTGTGGGGAGGGGAAGGGAAAGGAGTTTGTAAGCCGCTCTGAGACTTCTTTGGGTAGTGAAGGGCGGGGTATAAATCCAATCTCTTCTTCTTCTTTTACCGCACAGGGCGCCTGTTGTGGGGAGGGGAACGGAAAGGAGTTTGAAAGCCACTCTGAGACTCCTTCAAGTAGTGAAGGGCAGGGTATAAATCCAATCTCTTCCTCTTCTTCTACCTCACAGGGTACCTCACAGGGAAGGGAAAGGAGTTTGTAAGCCACTCTGAGACTCCCTTGGGTAGTGACGGGCGGGGTATAAATCCCATCTCTTCTCTTCTTCTTCTTTTCAACAGGAATTATCTATGTACTTCCCTCTGCAATCGTGAACGCTAGTAGCGTAACAAAAAGTGAGCTGTGGCAAAATGGGCGTCTTCTGGAGTCGTTGCCACGACATGATCTCGGATGAACCCGGAGAAACTGATCTCTGTCAGAGTGCCGACTGGGGAAACCAATCTGGAGAGAGAACTCTGCCGCTTCAGCTCTGAGGCTGGCCAAAGCTTGTCTCTTTGACAAATGTGGAGCCGCCATCTGTTTCAACAAGCACTCCTTCGCTAATTCAACTTTACCTTATTGCATCTTAGACCAAAAGAAACCCGAACTGCCCGACGGTGTTCCCTCTAAGCTGTGGAGTCTTGTGAGCGAAAATCCTACCTTGTGAGCTCCTGGCGTTAAAGTTGTGAGGGAGCGATTTGGCTCCTGCAAAAATTAGTTGGCTCTGGAGCCCTCCCTTCCTGAGCTAAGACCAAAATGTGTGAGCCGGAGGCTAAAAAACTGTGAGCCAGCTCACACTAACTCAGCTTAGAGGGAACGCTGCCTCCAAGGTCCCCTAAATTCTTCTTCCCTTTTTCCGTTTAATATATTTGTCAGCCTGTCCATCCTTCCTGAGATACGGGTGGGCTAGAGGCTAAATAACTGTGACGAAAAAATTAACTGCCCGACAGTGCTCCCTCTAAGCTGTGGGGGCTTGTGAGTGAAAATTCTACTGTGTGAGCCATTGGCATTAAAGTTGTGAGGGAGCGATTTGGCTACTGCATGAATTAGTTTGCTCTGGAGCCCTCCTCCCTGAGCTAAGACCAAAATGTGTGAGCCAGAGGCTAAAAAACTGTGAGCCGGCTCACATTAACTCAGCTTAGAGGGAACGCTGCCTCCAAGGTCCCCTAAATTCTTCTTCCCTTTTTCCGTTTAATATATTTGTCAGCCTGTCCATCCTTCCTGAGATACGGGTGGGCTAGAGGCTAAATAACTGTGACGAAAAAATTAACTGCCCGACAGTGCTCCCTCTAAGCTGTGGGGGCTTGTGAGTGAAAATTCTACTGTGTGAGCCATTGGCATTAAAGTTGTGAGGGAGCGATTTGGCGACTGCATGAATAAGTTTGCTCTGGAGCCCTCCTCCCTGAGCTAAGACCAAAATGTGTGAGCCGGAGGCTAAAAAACTGTGAGCCAGCTCACACTAACTCAGCTTAGAGGGAACGCTGCCTCCAAGGTCCCCTAAATTCTTCTTCCCTTTTTCCGTTTAATATATTTGCCAGCCTGTCCATCCTTCCTGAGCTACGGGTGGGCCGGAGGCTAAAAAACTGTGACGAAAAAATTAACCGCCCGACGGTGTTCCCTCTAAGCTGTGGGGTCTTGTGAGCAAAAATTCTACTCTCTGAGCTACTGGCATTCAAGTTGTGAGGGAGCGATTTGGCTACTGCATAAATTAGTTTGATCTGGAGCCCTCCTTCCTGAGCTAAGACAAAAATGTGTGAGCCGGAGGCTAAAAAATTCTGAACCTAGCTCACACTCACTCAGCTTAGAGGGAAGACTGCTCGAGATGGTGCAGGGGTCCCCAATAGCTGTTTCAACAGCCTGATGGCGAAGAAAGGGTGGGTTTGGGTCTGCAGCCCTTTCGGCCAAGGCGAGAGCAACTGTGGCACGAACGGGCGATCAGGAGGGTCCCTTCTAATTTTGGGACGACCGTTCACATTGAAAATTGATCTCTGGAAATACAGCACGCCTACAGTCCAGGCTATTCTGTCATTGTCAGGTCTCGGAAGCTAAGCAGGGTGGATCCTGGTTAGTATTTGGGTGGGAGACCTCCAAGGAAGTTCAGGGTTGCCACACACAGAGGCAGGCAATGGCAAACCAACTCTGAACAGCTCTAAACCCAGGCCCATCGGGGAGTATGTTGACGCTGGCCCTGCTTGTGTTTCACTTCAAGAAGAAGAAGAAGAGCAGAGATTGGATTTGTGCCCCGCCCTTCACTTGGAGTCTCAGAGCTGTTCCCGTCCCCTCCCCACAACAGACACCGTGTGAGGTAGGTGGGGCTGAGAGAGCTCTGACAGAAACTGCCCTTGAGAGAGAACAGCTCTGACAGAACTATGGCTTGCCCCAAGGTTCTGAAATTGCTGAGCGGTCAGGTTGGAACGGAGAAAAGGAAGTCCTTCTTCACCCAAAGAGTGATGAACACATGGAGTTCACTGAACGGTGAAATGATCGAGGTTTACAAGATTATGCATGGGATAGAGCAGGTAGAGAAGGAGGTACTTTTCTCCCTTTCTCACAAGACAAGAACTCGTGGGCACTCCATAAAATTGCTGAGCGGTCAGGTTAGAACGGATAAAAGGAAGCCCTTCTTCACCCAAAGAGTGATTAACATATGGAATTCACTGCCACAGGAGGTGGTGGCAGCTACAAGAATGGACGGCTTCAAGAGGGAATTAGATAAGCATATGGAGCAGAGGTCCATCAGTGGCTGTTAGCCACAAGGTATAGTGAGGGACTCTGGGGCAAGGGATGCTCTGTATTCTTGGTGCTTGTGGGGGGGGTCAATAGTGGGAGGGTGTCTACTGTCCTGACCCCTCTGCTGGACCTCCTGATGGTCCCTGGTATTTCTGGCCACTGTGTGACAGAGTGTTGGATTGGATGGGCCATTGGCCTGATCCAACATTGGCTTCTCCTATGTTTTTAGCTGCGAGTGGAGGAGTGGGGGAATCAAACCCGGTTCTCCCAGATTAGAGTCTGCGCACTTAACCACTACACCAAACTGGCTCAAGTTCAGGCAACCATTTTGCTAGGGAGTAGCAGCAGCCCTGATGCCCAGGTGATAGCCTCAGCACTCCCTAGCAAGACCTCCCTTTCAGTGTTCCCCCTAAGCTGAGTTAGTGTGAGCTAGCTCAGATGTTTTTTAGCCTCCGGCTCGCCCATCTTGGTCTTAGCTCAGGAAGGAGGGCTCCAGAGCCAAACTAATTGATGCAGCAGCCAAATCACTCGCTCACAACTTTAATGCCAGGAGCTGACAAAGTAGAATTTTTTGCTCACAGGACTCCACAGCTTCGAGGGAGCATTTGGCTTGGTGGACCCATAACTCCACTGATTCAGAGGTTCTTTAGGTAAAGGCTTCCCTTGCTCGAAAGCCAGTCGAATCCAACTCTAGGGGTGCGGTGCTCATCCCCGTTTCCAAGCTGAAAAGCCAGCGCTGTCCAAAGACATTTCCATGGTCACATGGCCAGCATGACTAGACGCCGAGGTGCACGGACCACTGTTACCGTCCCACCGAAGCAGTACCTATTTATCTATTTGCAATTTCTTGCTTTGGAACTGCTCGGTTGGCAGGAGCTGGGGCCAGAGACAGGAGCTCACTCCGTCACGCGGCACTCTCGGGTCTCGAACTCCTGAACTACCGACCTTCCAGTCTGCAGCTCAGAGTCTTAACCGTTGAGTCACCGCAGCCCCTTAGAGGTTCTTTACATTCTTTTAAAAATGACTTGCGTGAGCTAGGCCCAGGGGCGTTTGCCCCAAAAGCTTGCGTCTTCTCACCGGGAGGCCTCCGACTCCTTTGTGTGAGCAGCCCTGCACCACCCAGTCGAGGAAGTCACAACCGTGTGGCTCAGAAGCCTCCACCACCAGGCACATCGGAATGGAAGCCGCGCACGACTATCTTCTTAATTATCCTCCAGCTGGCCGAACGTACATTTCATTTTCTGGCAGGAAGCTGAGAAGTCTTTGGCCCGGGCTTGCCGAAGGAAATTACCAGGCTCTGCTCGGTCATATCGGAATGGCCCTTTAATGGCTCTTAATAAATCGCATCTGCTAAAATTATCCTTTATCGCCGGGCTGGACTCTGTTTATTGCTCTGCTCTTGCCTGTTTCAGGGCAGCGTTTCTGGCCTTTGGTTTGTCAAAGAAGACAAGGGATGGAAAACCAGAGGGAAAAGAGCAACCTTGCTATACCGGGCCACACATTTTTCACCGTCACATAAACACATGTCTTATACTGAGTCAGACCCTTGGCTCATCAAAGTCAGTATTGTCATCTCCGGTTGGCAGCAGCTATCCAAGGTCTGAAGAAGAAGGAGGAGGAAGAGGAGGAGGATGAGGAGAAGAAGATTGAATTTATACCCTGCCCTTCACTACCCTGTGAGGTAGGTGGGGGCTGAGAGAGCTCTCTCAAGGACTGCCCTTGAGACAACAGCTCTGAGAGAACTTGTGACTGGCCCAAGGTCACACCAGCAGCTGCATGTGGAGGAGTGGGGAATCAAACCTGGTTCTCCAAGATTAGAGTCCGCGCTCTTAACCTCTACACCAGACTGGTTGGGGTGCACACTCTGTCTCCCCTCAAATTCCGTAACTGATCCATTTCTCAACTAAGTTGTTAATTTTGCCGCTACTGCATATTTGGCAAGTTTATTTTCCCATTCTTCTAAGTGTGAATGGACGTCTACTTTCCGTTTTGTGGCATAGATAATTCCAGCCGCTGAATGGGCCAGCGTGGACCTAGTCCAAGCCTCTACCTGCTCTACCACACTGGCTAAGCCAAAGCCTGCCGTCACAGCATCCAGGAGCCAGTCCCTTGCCAGTTTGGTGCAGTGAGAAACAGTTTGGTGTGATGGTTAGGAGAGTGGACTCTAATCTCGGAAAACCGGGTTTGATTCCCCACTCCTCCACTTGCACCTGCTGGTATGATCTTGGGTCGGTCACAAGTTCTCTCAGAGCTGATCTCTCACGAGCAGATCTCGAGAGAGCTCTCTTATCTCCACCTACCTCACAGGGTGTCTGTTGAGGGGAAGGGAAGGGAAAGTCGCTCTGAAGCTCCGAGTGAAGGGTGGGGTATAAACCCAATCTCCTCCTCCTCCTCCTCCTCTCTCCCCCTCCCTCCCTTCCTTCCTCGCCCGATCCTTCCAAACAGTTCCACGCCCTGCATGTTTCTTATAAGCGTGTTGTTTTTCCTTCTTGGCCTGGCCAGACCACGCGGAAGGTCAGTTCCCCTGAGCGGAGCAGGAAGGGAAACCTTTCTTGGTCGATTTGCCAGCTGTCCACCTCTCGAAACGTTTCTTCCTTTCATGTCGTCTGGTTGCAGAATGACATTAAGGTTTGCTGAGGCAGAAAAACAGATGCTGTTTCACCTGGAGAGAGCCGGGTCCCTCTGGGGGAGCAGATGACTTTTATATAACCCAATAAACAAACATATGTAGTTTGGAAAAAACAGACCAGATGGAGGCAAGATTTTTAAGGACGGGACATTCTGGTCCTGCCTCTGGCACGACATGGTCTCTTAAGAATCTTTTTTTAAAAAAATTATTTCTGAGGGGGAAAATATCCTGTATGGTTCCATTTTCCAGCGGAAGGTACATGCTTTTCAGAAACGTTGATCTTCCTGGCTCCCGTCCTCAGCTGCCGACCGTATTCGAAATGGGCTCAAAAAATACACGGGATTTGGTTCCAGCTCCCATCAGAGAAAATATCGCCTTCGTATCCCCTGCTAGGCTTACAGATATGTCCCGGAGATCTTCTGGCATGAGAACTTCTTTGGCACGGCTGCTCTGGGAATTCGTCTAGCTTCAGCCTTTTCCTCCTTCCGTTTTCGCTTCCATTGTTCGGCTGTGACCGTTAAGAACATAAGAGAAGCCAATGATGAATCAGGCCAATGGCCCATCTAGTCCAATACTCTGTCACACAGTGGCCAAAATACACCAGGTGCCATCAGGAGGTCCAGCAGTGGGGCCAGGACACTAGAAGCCCTCCCACTGCTGCCCCCTCCAGCACCAAGAATAGAGTGCAGCACCTGCCCCAGACTGAGAGTTCCCATCTATACCCTGTGGCTAATAGCCACTGATGGACTTCTGCTCCAGATATTTATCTAATTCCCTCTTGAAACTGTCCATGCTTGTAGCTGCCACCACCTCCTGTGGCAGTGAATTCCATATGTTAATCACTCTTTGGGTGAAGAAGGACTTCCTTTTATCTGTTCTAACCCGACTGCTCAGCAATTTCATGGAGTGCCCACGAGTTCTTGTATCGTGAGACAGGGAGAAAAGTACTTCTTTCTCAACCTGCTCAATCCCATTCATAATCTTATAAACCTCGATCATGTCACCCCTCAGCCGTCGTTTCTCCAAGCTGAAGAGCCCCAAGCGTTTTAACCTTTCTTCATAGGGAAGGTGTTCCAACCCTTATATCATTCTAGTTGCCCTTCTCTGCACTTTTTCCAATGCTATAATATCCTTTTTTGTTAAGACACCATCAGTCCTGTGCAAGGGTCCTTCTAAGCTGTGGAGTCTTGTGAGCAAAAATTCTACTTTGTGAGCTACTGGCATTAAAGTTGTGAGCCAGCCATTTGGCTACCACATAAATTAGTTTGCTCTGGAGCCCTCCTTCTTGAGCTGAGACAAAAATGTGTGACCCGGAGGCTAAAAAACTGTAAGCTAGCTCACACTAGCTCAGCTCAGAGAGAACACTGCTTGTGACACAATAACCTAAAAGATCGGTATAATGACCTATTCGATAGATTCTACCATTTTCTCAAACTGTATTATCACTTTTATCTTCTCTTATCGATCTTATCTATTATATGGCATGACGTCAATAACCTCATAGAGATTTTTATAAAATTCTCACGTTAACGGTTTGTCATAGAAAAAGGAAGCAGGGCCTTTTCCGTGGCGGCCACATATTGGTGGGATGCTCAGCAAGGTGGGGTTTGTGTTGTCCTCTCTTATGCCTTTGAGAACAAAACGATACCTGAGGCTGGATCGGAACGTGTGATTGGGCTTCCCAAGTGTCATTTAATAAAGTAGCCATAGGGAAAGGACAACGAAGACTCGTGAAGCAGCCTTAATCCAGGTGGGATCCAATGGGAAATTCCCGCTAATTGAAGGGTGGGAATAATTTCCCCTTTCCCCAGAGATGCATTTGGTCTGCATCTGAAGCAGAGAATGAGGAAACAGATTTACTACGGGATCCAAGCTTCTGGATCAGACCCAGGGCTCTTTTTGTAGCAGGAACTCCTTTGCATATTAGGTGACACACCCCTAATGTAGCCAATCCTGCAAGAGAAGGAGAAGGAGAAGGAGAAGGAGAAGGAGAAGGAGAAGGAGGAGAAGGAGGAGGAGAAGAAGAAGAAGAAGAAGAAGAAGAAGAAGAAGAAGAAGAAGAAGAAGAAGAAGAAGAAGAAGAAGAAGAAGAAGAAGAAGAAGAAGAGGAGGAGGAGGAGGAGGAGGAGGAGGAGGAGGAGGAGGAGGAGGAGGAGGAGGAGGAGGAGATCGGATTTATACCCCGCCCTTCACTTTTGAGTCTCAGTGGCTTACAAACTCCTTCCCCTTCCCCTCCCCACAACAGACACCCTGTGAGGGAGGTGGGGCTGAGAGAACTCTAACACAAACTGCTCTTTTTCAAGGACAGCTGTGCCAGAATTTGTGACTGACCCACTTGCACATCAATGGGTGCAAGTGAAGGAGAGGGGAACCAAACCCGGTTCTCCCAGATTAGAGTCCGCGCACTTAACCACTACACCAAACTGGCTTACAGAGCTCTTCTTACAGGGGCTACTGTAAGCTCCTGGAGGACTGGCTACATCGGGGGGGTGTCGCCTAATATGCAAAGGAGTCCCTGCTACAAAAAGAGCCCTGATCAGACCCTTATTCAATCAAGGGCAGATTTGTCTCTTCTGGTTGGCAGTGGCTCCCCAGGGTCTCGGGTGGAGGTCTTTCACATCACCTACTTACAATCATAGACTCATAGAGTTGGAAGGGACCTTCAAGGTCATCTAGTCCAACCCCCTGCACAAGGCAGGAATCTCACAAATACCTCCCCCCCAGTGACCCCTGTTCCGTGCCCAGAAGATGACAAAAATCCTCCAGGATCCCCAGCCAAACTGGCCTTCAGAAAAATTGTTTCCTGACCCCAGAGTGGCAACCAGCATTTCCCTGGGCAGGTCAGAAAGGGCCACAAGAACTAAGCATGGAGGCAACCCTTCCTGCCCTCCCTTTTCGCGATCTGCCTAAGTTCACAGAATCAGCATTGCTGCCAGATGGCCACCTAGCCTCTACTTGAAAACCTCCCAAGAAGGAGAGCCCACCACCTCCCGAGGAAGCCTGTTCCGCTGAGGATCTGCTCTGACTGTCAGGAAGTTCTTCCTGATGTTTAACCAAAAACTCTTTTCATTTAACTTCAACCTGTTGCTTTTGGTCTGACCTTCTGGGGCAACAGAAAACAATTCCGTACTGTCTTCTCTATGACAGCCCTTCAAGTACTTGAAGATGGTTATCATATCACCTCTCAGTCGTCTCCTCTCCAGGCTAAACCTACCCAGCTCCGTCAACCTTTCCTCCTAGGACTTGGTCTCCAGACCCCTCCCCATCTTCGCTGCCCTTCTCTGGACACCTTCCAGCTTGTCTGTAGCCTTCTTAAATTGTGGTGCCTAAGACTGAACACAATACCCTCGGTGGGGTCTAACCAGAGCAGAGTAAAGCAATACCATCACTTCACGTGATCTGAACACTATACAAAGAGTGATTAACGCGTGGAATTCACTGCCCCAGGAGGTGGTGGCAGCTACAAGCATGGACAGCTGCAAGAGGGAATTAGATAAGCATCTGGAGCAGAGGTCCATCAATGGCTGTTAGCCACAAGGTATAGATAGGGACTCTGGGGCAAGGGATGCTCTGTATTCTTGGTGCTGGAGGGGGGTCAACACTGGGAGGGCTTCTGGTGTCCTGGCCCCACTGGTGGACCTCCTGATGGCACCTGGTATTTTTGACCGCTGTGTGACAGAGTGTTGGACTGGATGGGCCATTGGCCTGATTCAGCATTGGCTTCTCTGATGTTCTTACGTTCTCTTGATCCAGCCCAAAATCACATTTGCCTTTTTAGCCTCTGCTTTTTTTTTGAAGCTATCACTACTTCCTGGTCCTTTGAAGTGGAGATGCTGGGGGTTGAACTGGGGACTTTCTGCAATTAAATCTCCAATGGCCAATCAGAAGCCCTACTGGGTAAAATCCTTACCTGGCTCCACCCATTTTGTAGAAACCCTCAGTGGTCTCCAGGAATGGTGTCTACAGGCACCGCAGAACTCCTGGGCACCACGTTGGAGACCCTTGCCCAAGACCATCAGTGGCAGCTCTCATCCCTCTGCAGGACAGGACAGCAAGCTGTAGCAGCTGAACAGACTGACGTTGTCGCAGGGGTTCATATTGGGACTGGTGGCTCCCCAAAGCACAGGGTCCCACTGCGGACGTGAAGAGCTCTTCCCCCCTTGTGAACACTTCCATGGAGTCTTTTCGATCCTTTTAGGAAGCTCACCTCCTGCAATCCACTCCAATAGGGCTTTGCTGAACCTCTTGACTGAACTTTATGGAACCTGTTTTCTGTTGTCCCCAGAAGGTCGGAGCAGAACCAACAGGTTGAAATTAAACCAGAAGAGTTTTTGGCTAAACATGAGGAAGAACTTCCTGGCAGTTAGAGCGGTTCCTTGGTGGAACAGGCCTCCTCGGGAGGTGGTGGGCTCTCCTCTTTGGGAGGTTTTCAAACAGAGGCTTGATGGCCATCTGACAGCAATGCTGATCGTGTGAACTTAGGCAGATCATGAGAAAGGAAGGCAGGAAGGGTTGTCTCAGTGGTTAGTTCTCGCGGCCCTTTCTTACACGCCCAGGGAAATGCTGGTCGCCACTTTGGGGTCAGGAAACCATTTTTCCTGGAGGTTTTTTCTCATCTTCTGGGCATGGAGCAGGGGTCATTGGGGGTATGTGGGGAGGACGTATGTGTGAATTTCCTGCCCTGTGCAGGGGGTTGGACTAGATGACCCTGGAGGTCCCTTCCAACTCTATGATTCTACGATTCTACGAATGGACAGGAGTGGTGTATCTCCAAAGAGCTTACAGAAGGCAAGGTTTTGCTTTGGGACTCATCCGTTCATTTCCCACTGTCTTGCGGCGAAAGGACTCGGTCCCAGATTCTGGCACCGCACCACGACCCAGCCAGCAACCAACCTTTTCATTAACTCTGCTTAATTGCTTTGTCACTCGGGCATATTTCTGTGGCACGGCCGAAGGAAACCACGCGCTGTTCTTTTCACAGAGCAGATGGGAGCCAGAAAAACAGCAGCAGCTTCCCTGGACAGGGTGATTTGCATAGCGGTGGGGGGGGGAGTCTTTTTATTATCTTTGTGTGACAGTGCTGTGTTAATCTCTGGCATGCACAGTGGACAGAGCAGTCAGGAGGAGGGGAAAACCCGGCTCGAATACTTTCCCCATATGGGCCTGCAAGGGAGGGGGGATTTGTAGGTCTTTTTTTATTTTAGCAAACAAAAGACAGTATAAAGAGGTCCAGGAAGTAAAAGTTGTTTCTCCCCAGAGTCCACTTCCTTGTGCATTTATATTCAAGATGTTATATTTAAAATTTATTCTTCTTCTGCATTGCAGTACATTTGTATACAATTTTTGGAACTATTTCTCATTCTGGATTTGTCTCCAGCTTGAAAAGAAGAGGAGGAGGAGGAGGAGATTGGATTTATACCCCACCCTTCACCACCCAAAGGAGTCTCAGAGCGGCTTACAATCTCCTTTCCCTTCCCCTCCCCGCAACAGACACCCTGTGAGGTAGGTGGGGCTGAGAGAGCTCTTGACAGAACAGCGCTGAAATAACTTGTGACTGACCCAAGGTCACCCAGCAGCTGCATGTGGAGGAGTGGGGGAACCCAACCTGGTTGTCCCAGATCAGAGTCCGCACTCCTAACCACTGCACCAAACTGGCTCTAGGACACACGCCATCTCTCCTCAGATTGAGTAACTGATCTGTTTCTTAAACAAGTTGGTAATTCCACCATTACTGCATATGCGGCAAGTTTGTTTTCCCATTCTTCTAAGTGTGGACCGATGTCTAGTTTCTGTTTTGCAGCACAGATATTTCTCGCCGCCGTCTCCATATATTTGGGTCTGCAGGGTTTTAAAAGAAATGGCAAAGATAACAGACTCGATCCATAGGTCTCAAACAAATGCTACATGCTACTAGTAATTTCGAGATAACCTGGTACCCAGTTGTTTTTTTTATATGCTACCCCATGATATACTCCCCTCCAATCCTCTACACCATAAATGGTTAACTCTTTAAAATATACTCTAACCAAACTCCATCAGAGCCCTTCTACATCTGATACTATGCACAAACGACAACGAACTTGCTTAGACTTCAAAAACAACAACACCTTTGATAATCACTACTATCAACCATAGCTATACTGACTAGGTAACATAATGTTTTCCATGAAACACTGTCTGCTAAACTCTACTTAGTGTAATATTTATGTATTAGAATCATAGAATGTTAGAGTTGGAAGGGACCTTGCAGGTCATCTAGTCCAACCCCCTGCACTCTGCAGGAGCATAGCCGAAATATAGCCCTTCATACCTACAACATACCTGAAAGATGGTCATCCAGCCTCCACTTGAAAACGTCCAGGGAAGGAGCATCCACCACCTCCCGAGGCAGACTGTTCCACTGTTCAACCATTCTTACAGTTAGGAAGTTTCTCCTGATATCTAGCCGGTAACGACTCCCTAGTAATTTCCACCCATTAGATCTAGTCTTGCAATCTGGAGCAAGGGAGAATAAATCTGCTCCATCTTCTACATGACAGCCCTTCAGATACTTGAAGATTGCAATCATGTCCCCTCTAAGTCTTCTCTTTCCCAGGCTAAACAGACCCAACTCTTTCAGCCTTTCCTCGTAAGACTTGGATTCCAACCCTCTCACCATCCTGGTCGCCCTCTTCTGGGCCCGCTCCAGCTTGTCAACATCCTTCCTGGACGACCATCTTTCGGGGATGTTGTAGGTATGTAGGGCTCTCTTTTGGCTCTGCTCCTGCAGAGTGCAGGGGGTTGGACTAGATGACCTGCAAGGCACCTTCCAACTCTAACATTCTATGATTCTATGTAATCTTTCTTTAAAATCTGCCTCCATTCCTGAGGACTGGAAGGTAGCTAATGTCACTCTCATCTTTAAAAAGGGTTCCAGGGGAGAGCCGGGAAATTACAGGCCAGTCAGTCTGACATCGATACTGGGTAAGTTGGTGGAAACTGTTATTAAGGCACATTGATGGACAAAGACTATTGAGGCGGACTCAGCATGGGTTCTGTAAGGAGAGATCTTGTCTCAGTAACCTGTTAGTGTTCTTTGAGGGGGTGAGCAAACATGTGGGCATGGGGGACCCAACAGATGCTCTTTACCTTGACTTCCAGAAAGCTTTCGATAAAAGTTCCTCATCAAAGGCTCCTAAGTAAGCTCAAAATTCACAGGATAAAAGGACAAGTCCTTTTGTGGATTGGAAACTGGCTAATGAATAGGAAACGGAGAGTGAATATAAACGGGCAATGGAAGGTGGTAAGCAGTGGTGTACTGCAGGGCTCAGTACTGAGTCCGATGCGTTTTAACTTGTTAATTAATGATTTGGACCTGGGAGTGAGCAGTGAAGTGGCTAAATTTGCAGATGACACTGAATTGTTCAGGGTGGTGAGAATCAGGGAGGATTGTGTGGCACTCCAAAGGGATCTGTCGAGGATGGGTGAGTGGGTGCCAACATGGCAAATGGGGTTCAATGTGGCCAAGTGTAAAGTGATGCCCATTGGGGCCAAAAATCCTAACTATAAATACATGGTTATGGGGTCCAAAATGGTGGAGACTGACTAAGAGAGAGATCTTGGAATCGTAGTAGATAACTCACTGAAAATGTCGAAACAGTGAGTGACTGCAGTAAAAAAGACCAATGCTGTGCTGGGGCTTATTAGGAAGGGAATTGATAACAAATCAGCCAGTATCATCATGCCCCTGTATAAATCGATGGTGCGACCTCATTTGGAGTACTGTGTACAGTTCTGGTCGCCGCACCTCAAAAAGGATATTATAGCATTGGAAAAAGTGCAGAGAAGGGCAACTAGAATGATAAAAGGGTTGGAACACTTTCCCTATGAAGAAAGGTTAAGGCGCTTGGGGCTCTTTAGCCTGGAGAAACGACGGCTGAGGGGTGAAACGATCGAGGTTTACAAGATTATGCATGGGATTGAGCAGGTCGAGAAAGAAGTACTTTCTCACAATACAGGAACTCGTGGGCACTCCATGAAATGGCTGAGCAGTTGGGTTAGAAGGGATAAAAGGAAGTCCTTCTTCACCCAACGAGTGATTCACACGGGGAATTCACTGCCACAGGAGGTGGTGGCAGCTACAATCATGGATGGCTTCAAGAGGGAATTGGATAAACATCTGGAGCAGAGGTCTATCAGTGGCTATTAGCCACAAGGTATAGACAGGGACTCTCGGTCAGGGGCAAGGGATGCTCTGTATTCTTGGTGCTTGGGGGGGGGGGACAACAGTGGGAGGGCTTCTAGTGTCCTTGCCCCACTGCTGGACCTCCTGATGGCACCTGGTGTTTTTGGCCACTGTGTGTTCACATCAAACATCTTGGAGGACTTGGTTGCCTTTGTTCTGCAAAGACTGGGGCCTTGGTCCACAATGATCACTTTGTCTGCCTTTGTTTGCTCTTGGAAGTTTTATATAGCCCCATAAAAGCTTTGAAGGTGGATATCTGAGTCACCGTCGCTGCTTCCTTTCCATATGTCGTTGCTGAAAATAGTACCTGATTACGTTAGTTGTTGTTTGTACACACAGAGACGCTATGGGGAAGAGTGGGGACCCACGGGGAACAGGTACGTTCTGTGCAGAGGGTCCCAAGTTAAAACTGCACCGCTTACAGTTAAAAGACCCCAAAGGCTCTTGGGAGAATCGTGGCTTAGGAAGTGGACTATGCAGAGCCAGAAGGCCCCATGCATCAGATTCCATGTGGAGTGGAAAATCTCATCAAGTGGCAATGAAGAAAGGTTAAAACGCTTGGGGCTCTTCAGCTTGGAGAAACGACGGCTGAGGGGGTGACACGATCGAGGTTTGTAAGGTTATGCATGGGATAGAGCAGGTGGAGAAAGAAGTGCTTTTCTCCCTTTCTCACAGTACAAGAACTCGTGGGCACTCCATGAAGTTGCTGAGCGGTCAGGTTAGAACGGATAAAAGGAAGTCCTTCTTCACCCAAAGAGTGATTAACAGATGGAATTCACTGCCTCAGGAGGTGGTGGCAGCTACAAGCATGGACGGCTTCAAGAGGGAATTGGATAAACATCTGGAGCAGAGGTCCATCAGTGGCTATTAGCCACAAAGTCTAGATAGGGACTCTGGGGCAAGTGAGTCTCTGTATTCCTGGTGCTTGGGGAGTGTGTGTCAACAGTGGGAGGGCTTCTAGTGTCCTGGCCCCACTGGTGGACCTCCTGGTGGCGCTGGGTATTTTTGGCCACTGTGTGACAGAGAGTTGGACTGGACGGGCTGTTGGCCTGATACAACATTGGCTTCTCTTATGTTCTTATGTTTTTAACCAACTTATGGTGCCTCCTTATGGGGTTTTCAAGGCAAACGAGGAGCAGAGGCTGTTCTTGGAAAAGAGCACTTTCTGTCAGAGCGCTCTCAGCCCCACCTACCTCAGAGGGTGTCTGTTGTGGGGAGGGGAAAGGAAAGGGGTTTGTAAGCCACTCTGAGTGAAGGGCGGGGTATAAATCCAATCTCTTCTTCCTCTTCTTCTTCTCCCAGAGCTGTTCTCTCAGGAGAAGTTCTCGAAAGTGCTCTCTCAACCCCACCTACCTCACAGGACGTCTGATGTAGGGAGAAGAAGGGAAAGGAGTTTGTAAGCTGCTCTGAGAGTCCTTTGTGTAGTGAAGGGCGGGATATAAATCTAATCTCCTCCTCGTCCTCCTTGTCCTCCTCATCCTTGTCCCCTTCTTCTTCTTCTTCTTCTTCTTCTTCTTCTTCTTCTTCTTCTTCTTCTTCTTCCCCCTCCTCACAGTGTATCTCTCTAGTTGTTGGTTCCTACCGTGGTGATTTTCTGAGAGTTCTAAGATAGCATTAGAGAAGTTCTGGGGAAACACGTAGTTAGAGAATCGATGTGTGAGATCATTCCAGAGGGAATCCTTGCTTGTCTGCAATAGAATACCTAAATTCAAGCCCAGCAGCACTTTAAGAGACCAACAAGATTTTTCGGGATACGAACTTTCAAGAGTCAAAGGTCCATTCGTCCGATACGGGTATACGAAGAAGGGAGTTTTTGCTCTCGAAAACTTATACCCTGAAAATGTCACCGGTCTCAAAGGTGCTCCGGGACTCGAATCAACGTTTGAGATGTCTCGGCGTGGAATGCTTCAGTTGCACCCCAGTCCAAACCAGCGAAAGTTTTGGAAACTAGTTTCCAAGGGAAATCCTTAACTATGATTCCCACGACAGTGTGACGTGGAACAGAGCGGGCAGATGGGTTTTTAACTGAGAGCCAGTTTGGTGTCGTGGTTGAGTGGGCGGACTCTAATCTGGGAGAACCGGGTTTGATTCACCACTCCTCCACTTGCACCTGCTGATGTGACCTTGGGTCAGTCACAAGCTCTGGCACAGCTGTTCTCTCAAGGACAGTTCCTGTCAGAAGTTCTCTCAGCCCCACCGACCTCCCAGGGTGTCTGTTATGGAGAGGGGAAGGGAAAGGAGTTTGTCAGCCGCTCTGAGACACCTTTGGGCAGTGAAGGGCGGGGTATAAATCCAATCTCTTCTTCTTCTTCTACCTCACAGGGTGTCTGTTGTGGGGAGGGGAAGGGAAAGGAGTTTGTCAGCCGCTCTGAGACACCTTTGGGCAGTGAAGGGCGGGGTATAAATCCAATCTCTTCTTCTTCTTCTTCTTCTTCTTCTTCTTCTTCTTCTTCTTCTTCTTCTTCTTAAAATATTTCGGGTCAGCACGACGTACTATGGGGAAGACGTGGAATAAAAATCACCAGAGCACAAAGCCATGAGTTAGTAGTATGTTTTGTTTAATCTGAACGATTTAATTACAAGCGGATTAATTCACGATTAACCCGTAAAACAGCTGTTCCTTGTGCTAGAGATTATTCTGATGGCCTGCTGGACACATCTGATGAAGTCGGAACTAAGTTTTTGTGCGACCGGAGTGTGTGTTTAATAAGGAGGCGTGGTTTCTGAACAGCCGCTGGATGAGAAAAATAAAAGATAAAGAAAAAAATGAAGCTAA
The DNA here is from genome assembly GCA_029375565.1 of Gekko gecko. Classification (NCBI taxonomy): domain Eukaryota; kingdom Metazoa; phylum Chordata; class Lepidosauria; order Squamata; family Gekkonidae; genus Gekko; species Gekko gecko. The sequence goes on from JAPDNY010000010.1 coordinate 121,155,590, forward strand.
GTTCCTCCCCCCCCGCCCCCGGCCCCGGTCTTACCTCCTTCCTCTTGGAAAACATGTTTGTGTATGTGTGTGCTTACAGATCGGAACGTGTGTACGGAGTGCACCAGAAGTCTATACCGTGGGGGAAATAACTTGTAACAAACTCAACAAAGTTTTGATTCCAGGGGCGCCTCTAAGACCAATGAAGTTTAATTCTGGGTACAAGCTTTCGTGTGCCCACAAACGTCTTCAAATACCTGAACAAAGTTGAATGAATCAATGGTGCGCCCTCATTTGGAGAACTGTGTACAGTTCTGGTTGCCACACCTCAAAAAGGGTATTATAGCATTGGAAAAAGTGCAGAGAAGGGCAACTAGAATGATAAAAGGGTTGGAACGCCTTCCCTATGAAGAAAGGTTAAAGCGCTTGGGGCTCTTCAGCTTGGAGAAGCGACGGCTGAGGGGTGACATGATCGAGGTTTATAAGATTATGCATGGGATAGAGCAGGTAGAGAAAGAAGTACTTCTCTCCCTTTCTCACAATAACAAGAACTCGTGGGCACTCCATGAAATTGCTGAGCAGTCAGGTTAGAACGGATAAAAGGAAGTCCTTCTTCACCCAAAGAGTGATGAACACCTGGAATTCACTGCCACAGGAGGTGGTGGCAGCTACAAGCATGGACAGCTTCAAGGGGGAATTAGATAAACATCTGGAGCAGAGGTCCATCAGTGGCTATTAGCCACAAGGTCTAGATAGGGACTCTGGGGCAGGTGGTGCTCTGTATTCTTGGTGCTGGGGGGGGGGTCAACAGTGGGAGGGCTTCTCGTGTCCTGGCCCCACTGCTGAACTTCCTGATGGCACCTGGTATTTTTGGCCACTGTGTGACACAGAGTGTTGGACTCGATGGACCATTGGCCTGATCCAACATTAGCTTCTCTTATGTTCGTATGTTCTTATGAATTCTGGGTGTAAGCTTTTGCGTGCATCCACACTTCTTAAGATATCTGAAGATGCCCACATGCACACAAAAGCTTATACCCAGAATTCAACTTTGTTGGTTTTAAAGGTGCCATTGAACTCTCAAACTTTGTTCCGTTGCTTCAGACCAACAAGCCTACCCACCTTAGATTATACTAAACCCAGTTTTCCAGGTCTTCAAAAGCACAAAGAACAGCATCCTTCCATAACCCATATGATCCTGACCCACTTCAGTTGGGCTGGTGCGTATACCTCCAAATGCCAGGTGATTGTAGCCAAACATTGATCTTGAATCGGTAACCTGTGAGGGCAGGAGGGCGGGGGTCTGCTTTAGTTTCGGATCAACAAAGGACTTCTCAATAACGGTCTGGACTCTGGAATCAGTTCTGGAGAAGAAAATGATTGGGCTGGTCGCTGATGCAGACTCCACTTGCCTTCCTGCTTGCCGTCCAACCGTTGAAGGCTATGACCCCCCTCACCCTCTTGAAATCTTGCTACGCCCTCCTAGAATCATAGAGTTGGAAGGGATCTCCAGGGTCATCTAGACCAACCCCTTAAGAGAACATAAGAACATAAGAGAAGCCCGTGTTGAATCAGGCCAATGGCCCATCCAGTCCAACACTCTGTCACACAGCGGCCAAAAATACCACGTGCCATCAGGAGGTCCAGCAGTGGGGCCAGGACACTAGAAGCCCTCCCACTGCTGCCCCCTCCAGCACCAAGAATACAGAGCATCACCTGCCCCAGACTGAGAGTTTCCATCTATACCCTGTGGCTAATAGCCACTGATGGACTTCTGCTCCATATGTTTATCTAATTCCCTCTTGAAGCCGTCCATGCTTGTAGCTGCCACCACCTCCTGTGGCAGTGAATTCCATGTGTTAATCACTCTTTGGGTGAATAATTTCCCTTGCACGATGCAGGAAATTGACAAATACTTTCCCCACACATACACACCCAGTGACCCCTGCCCTATGCCCAGAAGATGGCAAAAAATCTCCAGGATGCCCGGCCAAACTGCTGGGGAAAACTTGCCGGAGAAAAATTGCTTTCTGACCGCAAACTGGCAATCAGCATTTCCCTAACTGCCAGGCTTTGATGATTCCATCTGGACTAGAAACTTGCTCTTGGGCTCTTTTTGTAGCAGGAACTCCTTTGCATATTAGGCGACACACCCCTAATGTAGCCAATCCTCCATGAGCTTACAGAGCTCTTCTTACAGGGCTACTGTAAGCTCTTGGGGGATTGGCTACATTAGGGGGTGTGTCGCCTAACATGCAAAGGAGTTCCTGCTACAAAAAGAGCCCTGCGGTCTTGTCTATAAACAGAATTCTTGGGATGCTGAATCGGGTGCTCAAAACCCATGCAATATGCTTGGCGCAGTCACGGAATGCACACAGAACTGTACAGAGGTGGTGGTCTCTGATGTTCGAGCCATGAATTTCAAGCCAGTTTGGTGTACCTGGTTAAGTGCGCGGACTCTAATCTGGGAGAACCGGGTTTGATTCCCCACTCCTCCACTTGCACCTGCTGGATGACCTTGGGCAAGCCATAGTTCTGGAAAAAGAACAGTTTCTGCCAGAGCTCTCTCAGCCCCACCTACCTCACAGGGTGCCTGTTGTGGGGAAGAGAAGGGAAAGGAGTTCCTAAGCTGCTCTGGGACTCCTTTGGGTAGTGAAAGGCAGGGTATAAATCTAATCTCCTCCTCCTCCTCCTCCTCCTCCTCCTCCTCCTCCTCCTCCTCCTCCTCCTCCTCCTCCTCCTCTTCTGGCGGCTCCTTCAGCCTCACCTTGCTATAGGGAGAATAATACTGACTGACCTTATATGACTGTTGCAATTATTACTGTTATTCTAGGTATGTGAGATGCTTTACATACTCAGAAAGCACCAACAAAAGAAAAAGAAAAAAGGATGACTCTCGTTATCATAGAACTGCAATTCAGGAATTATCCTGATGTACCCAAAGATCGACTATGTGCTTACAAGCTTGGTTGCTTTGCTACGGGGAGTTTAAAGCTGGTAGGGGACCCACGTCCCTTCGCCCCAGTTATTGCTTTGCTTCCCGGTTAAGGACCAGAGGTGCCACCACCGGGGAAACACCGTCCTTGTGTGTATGTGTGTGTTACAGTAGAGCAAACTTGTCTGGTGGTCGCCTATGGCGAGTCTAAGCGATCTGTCAGTGACTAAACAGGAACGCTTTTGCAAATTAGCTGGTTCTCGTTTTTCTCCCTGCCCACATTGCAAATAACTAACATAAGCAGACCAGTAAACACTTTTGGGTGGTCGTTGTAGATTTTCCAGGCTGTGTGGCCGTGGTCTTGGCACTGTGGTACCTGACATTTCAGCAGCAGCTGTGACTGGCACCCTCAGAGGTATAACACAGAAAGATGGAGTACTCTCTGTGTCAATGTGAGAAGAAAAAATGGGAGGCAGGTAATTTATCTCTACTCAGGAAGATGGGGTAGGGCTGAATCATTATCTTGTAGGGGTTCCACAGGCTGTGACATGCTAATGGAGAAGCTTTCCTGAGGAGGAGGAAAAACACAAAATGCTCTACATCTTACAGCAGCACTATGGATAAGATTAGAATTTCAATAGCCAGTCCATATGCAAAAGAACCTCCTCAGGAAAGCTCCTCCACCAGCATGTCCACAGCCTGGGGAACTCCTACAAGACAATGACTCAGCCCTACCCCACCTTTCCTGAGTAGATATAAATTACCTGCCTACCATTTTTCTTCTTACCTTGACACAGAGAGTACTCCATCTTTCTGAGTTTTTCCTCTGAGGATGCCAGTCACAGGATGCTGGCGAAACATCAGGTCCTACAATGCCAAGACCACAGCCATAAAGCCCAGAAAATCTACAACAACGAATGAACTCTGGCCATGAACGCCTTCGACAACATATTTTTTGGTGGGCTAGCAACAGTCCCCGATATTAAAGGGAAACTCAACAAAAGCTGCCCTTTCTTAGAACGATTTGCCCTGCTGACATCGGTGACCCCTCCCCGAGTCTATGTTCCTCGGTGAGCAACCAGAGACCGCCTCCAGGAAGTGGGCACATGGCCAACTTCGAAACCCTTGCAAGGAAAAGTCAGACTGGTCCGCAGGCTTAAAGTATGCCCTCGTGCCTCTCTGTGGCTTTCAAGGCCTCGTGCATGCTCGCGGCGGACAGCCTCCTGTTGATGTTACGGTAGCTGCACCGCAGCAGGCTCCAGAAAGCAGTCCTCAGATCTCGGTTGAAGAGCGCGTAGATCAACGGGTTGATCAGCGAGTTGGTGTAGCCCAGCCAGAGGAGGGTCCTCTCCAGCCTCAGGGGCATGCAGCTGCAGCGGCTGCCGCAGATGAACGGCCTGGCGGTGGACATCAGGAAGAAAGGGAGCCAGCAAAAGGTGAAGGCCCCGACGATGATACCCAGAGTCCGGGCCGCCTTCTGCTCCTTCTTGAAGATGGAGATGTTCCTGCGGTCCTGGCGGAGCAGCTTGGATAAGGTGGCGCACTCCTCGGCCGCTTTGTCCCGCTTGGTGGCGTGCTGGCCGCGGATGCCGATCTCAATGCAGTACGCCCCGTCCTGGTCGTGGTGTCTGGAGAGGTCCATGAAGCGGTGCTTCTCCGCGCTGGCTTTGGCCGCCTTGTAGATCCGGTTGTACATCGCCAGCATGACCGCCATGGGGATGTAGAAGGCGACGCCGGTGGAGTAGACGGTGTAGCCGAAGTCCTGGCTGATGAGGCAGACCCGCTCCACGGTGATGTTCTTAGCCCAGCCAAACAGGGGAGGGAGCGTGATGGAGGCAGACAGAAGCCAGACGATGACCACCATCTTGGCCATTAGCTTCCCATCTTGTCTTACGGGGTACGTCAAAGGACGGGTTATTCCCAGGTACCTGGAAAAGAAGAAGAAGAAGAGAAGAAGAGATTGGATTTATACCCCGCCCTTCACTCGGAGTCTCAGGCATTGTTAGGCTGGCTCAGTTTTTATTTTCTTGCTTACAATATGTTCATTCGTTTGTTCGTTCGTTCATTCAGATTTATAGTCCTCCTTCCCCACGAATGGGCTCAGGATGGATCACAGCCATAGGCCACTTGGCAACACAATAAAATAATAATAAATAATGAACTGAAACCTTAAAACAGCATTTAAAAACAATCTGCACTGGTAACGGTGCCATTGTTTTGGGTTCAATTGTTTCAGCACCAGTGCAAAAATTGGCCTCTCGATCGGTAGCTAGTTTTTCCAGAAGGCCTGATCAGGGTAACAATGTTGCTTGCCCTAAACCATTTTGGACCCTGCAGACACCTTTGGACTGCTGACAACAATCTGACCAGAGGACGAAGGGGCAGAAAGGAAAACCCCTGGTCTATAAACATAGGGTTAAAGCAGAATAAAATCTCAAGTCTGTGTGACTACCCAGAAACAAGTTCAAAAGAAGGTATAAGGGATTCTAGTAAACTCTGTATCACAGTAAAAGCCGTGAAACATCTCTAACAGCATCAAGCCCAAAATAAACCAGGAAAAGTAACTCACTAAACATCTCACCAGCATATTCTGTTGCTAATACACTACTTTTCCATAGTGTATTTTTTTGTTGGAGAATTTGGTAAAAATAGTTAGATCTTCAGAGCTTGCAATGGATCTTTGTTCACTGGAGAGGAGGCATTTTCTGTGTATGCAAAAATCTTTATCTCTAAAGGGAAGGGTTCACGGGAAATCTACAAAACAACAAACACTTAAGACTACATGCCTGCAACAACAGACACACAGATAGTAATGGAGATTCTTCCTTTCTTTTTGACCCCTAGAAGGAAATCACCTGAGTGCATTAACCAATAATTGTGAGTAAACAGGCTTCAATTTCCCGGGCTTTCTTCCCATTGGCTTTCTGCCAGGTTCCCTTCCAGGTCAGTCTAAACAATAGCACACAAGGTAAACAAACATTAACTCTAGAATGACTGAATTTAGACCTTGCCACACACATATTTCCAACATTTTTGACTCTAGTTTTGCAAATGAAGAAAAGAGCCAGATTTGGCCTGGGGGCTTCCAGCTGCTGACCTCCTCTTAAGTTCACCATGGACAGCTTGCTCACTGACCTTGTGACACCCTCCAGATCATAAATATACAGTCTGAACTCTCTTTGTTGTTGTTCAGTCGCACAGTCGAGCCCAACTCTTCGCGACCCCATGGACCACATCATGCCAGGCCCTCTACCGTTATTTTTTTAAAAAATAAGCTAGTAAAGGTAAAGGTTCCCCTGCTCGAAAGCCAGTCGAAGCCGACTCTAGGGTTGCGGTGCTCATAGAATCATAGAACCGCAGAGTTGGAAGGGGCCATACAGCCTACCTAGTACAACCCCCTGCTCCATACAAGATCAGCCTAGAGCAGGCAAACATGCTGCCTGGAGGCCGGATCAGGTCCCCGGAGGGCTTCTATCAGGGCCGCAGTAGAACTGGCTGTCTTCTGCTTGTTCTTCTTCCAGTTCTGCTGCTGCTGCGTCATCGTAGGTTCGCAGCTTACAGGTACACACCTGAACGGCAGACTCAAGATTGCAACAGCACAGACATTTTGATGCAACAATTCTGAGCAAGAGGTGTCAATGATCAGACACTGTTAAATGAACGAAAGATTGCAAGAGTGCTGACGTTTTAAGCATGTTTCCATTTTAAGTAAAAAAAACCAAACCCTTTGTGTTCGTGTCCAACGCTCCCTCTAAGCTGTGGAGTCCTGCGAGCAAAAATTCTACTTTGTGAGCTACCGGCATCAAAGTTGTGAGCGAGCGATCTGGCTGCTGCTTAACTTTCTGAGCTAAGACAAAAATGTGTGAGCCGGAGGCTAAAAAACCGGTGAGCTAGCTCACACTAACTCAGCTTAGAGGGGACACTGTTTGTGTCCTTTATAAAGTTTATATCTCCGCTGCCTGGCATTACACTTTATGACACACACCTGGCCGGCCCGACAAGGTCTCATTTATGTCAGATCCGGCCCTCGTAACAAATGAGTTTGACATTCCTGGCCCTGACAAGTGTTTGTCCAGCCGCTGCTTAAAGACTGCCAGGGAGGGAGAGCTCACCCCCCACCCCCGAGGCAGCTAATTCCACTCTTGCACAGCTCTGACTGTCAAAAAGTTCTTCCTAAGATCCAGCCGGTACCTTCCCTTCCCTGAATTTAAACCCATTCTTGCAAGTCCTGTCCTCTGCTGCCCACAGATCCCTGCCCTCCTCTAAGTGACGGCCCTTCAAATCCTTCAAGAGAGCCATCCTGTCCCCCCTCAACCTCCTCTTCTCCAGACTGTACATTCCCAAGAAGTCCCTCCGCCTTTCCTGCCCTCCTTCAAGTGACACAGCCCTTCAAATCCTTCAAGAGAGCCATCCTGTCCCCCCTCAACCTCCTCTTCTCCAGACTGAACATTCCCAAGAAGTCCCTCCGCCTTTCCTGCCCTCCTTCAAGTGACACAGCCCTTCGAATCCTTCAAGAGAGCCATCCTGTCCCCCCTCAACCTCCTCTTCTCCAGACTGAACATTCCCAAGAAGTCCCTCCGCCTTTCCTGCCCTCCTTCAAGTGACACAGCCCTTCAAATCCTTCAAGAGAGCCATCCTGTCCCCCCTCAACCTCCTCTTCTCCAGACTGTACATTCCCAAGAAGTCCCTCCGCCTTTCCTGCCCTCCTTCAAGTGACACAGCCCTTCAAATCCTTCAAGAGAGCCATCCTGTCCCCCCTCAACCTCCTCTTCTCCAGACTGTACATTCCCAAGAAGTCCCTCGGCCTTTCCTGCCCTCCTTCAAGTGACACAGCCCTTCAAATCCTTCAAGAGAGCCATCCTGTCCCCCCTCAACCTCCTCTTCTCCAGACTGTACATTCCCAAGAAGTCCCTCCGCCTTTCCTGCCCTCCTTCAAGTGACACAGCCCTTCAAATCCTTCAAGAGAGCCATCCTGTCCCCCCTCAACCTCCTCTTCTCCAGACTGTACATTCCCAAGAAGTCCCTCCGCCTTTCCTGCCCTCCTTCAAGTGACACAGCCCTTCGAATCCTTCAAGAGAGCCATCCTGTCCCCCCTCAACCTCCTCTTCTCCAGACTGTACATTCCCAAGAAGTCCCTCCACCTTTCCTGCCCTCCTTCAAGTGACACAGCCCTTCAAATCCTTCAAGAGAGCCATCCTGTCCCCCCTCAACCTCCTCTTCTCCAGACTGTACATTCCCAAGAAGTCCCTCCACCTTTCCTGCCCTCCTTCAAGTGACACAGCCCTTCAAATCCTTCAAGAGAGCCATCCTGTCCCCCTTCAACCTCCTCTTCTCCAGACTGAACATTCCCAAAAAGTCCCTCCGCCTTTCCTGCCCTCCTTCAAGTGACACAGCCCTTCGAATCCTTCAAGAGAGCCATCCTGTCCCCCCTCAACCTCCTCTTCTCCAGATTGAACATTCCCAAGTCCCTCGGCCTGTCCTCATAGGGCTGCTTGGTCTCCAGGCCCCCGATCATCCTCTTCGCTCTCCTCTGCCCCCGCCTCGTTCTGTCCACGTCCCTTTTGAAGCGAGGCCTCCAGAATTGCACACACAAGACTCCAGGTGCGGCCCGGCCCATGCAGTGTACAGTGCACATCTGCCGTGCTTGAAAGAATCATGTAAGCAAACATAATGCAGACCGGGAAGGGCTTTTGAAAAGTGCCGCTTCCCACTGTTTATTTCTTCGGCGCCTTTGGCAGAGTCCGGATTTAGCTGGAGGGATTCAGTCCCAGAATGTCGCACCTCGTTTGAAAAACAAAAAGGGAAGCGGCGCCTTTAGTGTGAAAAAGCGACTGAAAACAGAGATGCTGTTGCTATTTTTGCCAGCGGCGTTCTCAATTGGTGTGAGAGGTTTACTGGGAAATCACGGGCGGGATCCACCAAGGGTTAGTCGTGACTTCAAGCCCATCCAAAGGAACGTGACGGGGTTCAGTTAACCACACGCGTCATTGGCGTCAAGGATCGGGACCCGATAGGGCTGGACTGTGCCCATGCGGCAAATTCATTCTCTGAGTGGCATGAAGTTACACACACCCATTTCATCCTTTATACATCTTGCCTAGAGTATTAAAAACTTCTGATCTCTTTGGAAAAATGGACCTGTGACTTTAGACCACACACATACGAAGCTGCCTTCTACTGAATCGGACCATAGGTCCATCATGGTCAGTATTGCCTACTCAGACCGGCAGCGGCTCTCCAGGGTTTCAGACGGAGGTCTTTCCCATCACCTACTGCCTGGTCCTTATTTAACTGGAGATGCCGGGGATTGAACATGGGACCTTCTGCAGGCCAAGCAGATGCTCTACCACTGAGCCACAGCCCCTCTTTACAGCTCTCCAGGGTCTCGGGCTGAGGCCTTTCCCATCACCTACTGCCTGGTCCTTTTTAAGTGGCGATGCCGGGGGTTGAACTTGGGACCTTCTGCATGCCAAGCAGATGCTCTACCACTAAGCCACGACCTCTCACATGGAGATGCCTTCTACTGAACCTGGCCATCAATCCATCAAGGTCAGCATTGCCTACTCAGACTGGCAGTGGCTTTTCAGAGTCTCGGGGCAGAGGTCTTTCACATCACCCACTGCCTGGCTCTTTTAACTGGAGATGCTGGGGATTGAGCCTGGGACCTTCTCAAGCTCTCCAGGGGCTCAGGCAGAGAGGTCTTTCTCATCAACTACTGTCTGGTCCTTTTTAACTGGAGATGCCGGGGATTGAACCTGGGACCTTCTGCATGCCAAGCGGAGGCTCTGCCACTGAGCTACAGCCCCACTTCATGGGTTTCCCATCTCCCTCCTACCTGATCCTTTTCATAGGAGAAGCCGGGGATTGAACCTGGGACCTTCTGCATGCCAAACAGATGCTCTACCACTGAGCCACCAAGCCACGGCCCCTCCCCATGCAACGAACCATTATAGATCTTAGTTACATGAAACACGAAACTGCAGACTGGGTCACGGGACCCCCCGCCCCCCGCACACCTTATGCCCACCACACGTCTTGACCATACCCCCCGCAAGGTTCTCATCTCCAAACTGAGGCATTGTCAGAGATTTCGGGGTGGAACCCGGGGAGGGCGGGGTTTGGGGAGGAACATGAATGGGGCATAAAATCAGGGCTTTTTTGTAGAAAAAGCCCAGCAGGAACTTATTAGCATAACAGGCCACACACAACAGCTGAAACTCATTAGCATATTAGGACACACCCCCATGTTACCAGAAGTGCGGCCATCCAGCCACACCCACCTTTTGCTTCTTATTCTGTTTACCTTGTTTGTTGTCAAAACCCAGGGCTTTTTTTTGTAGCAGGAGCTCCTTTGCATGTTAGGCCACACACCCCTCATGTAGCCAGTCCTAATGAGTTTCTGCTGCTGGGTGTGGCCTATTATACTAATGCGTTCCTGCTGGGTGTGGCCAACTTGGGAGCCAGCCGGAACTCCGTTCCTGTGCGTTCCTGCCCAGAAATAACCCTGTATAAAGCCCACCAAAGCAGCCATTTCCCCCAGGAAAACAGATCTCTGTCATCTGGAAATCAAGTGTAGTTCCAGAAATGCTCCAGGCCCCACCTTGAAGTTCGGAACCTTCCCTTCCTCCTCCATGGTTCTTGGTAACCTACTGCAGGTCTTGGTGCCATGAGAGTTAGAAGAGAAGAAGAAGAAGAAGAAGAGATTGGATTTATACCCTCCCCTGCCCTTCGCTGCCCGGAGGAGTCTCTGAGTGGCTTACCAACTCCTTTCCCTTCCCTTCCCCATGAGGTAGGTGAGGCTGAGAGAGCTCTTTCGAGGACTGCTCGTGAGAGAACAGCTCCGAGAGAACTTGTGACTGACCCAAGGTCACACCGGCAGCTGCATGTGGAAGAGGAAGAAGAGATTGGATTTATACCCCGCCCTCCACTGCCCGGAGGAGTCTCAGAGCGGCTTGCGATCTCCTTTCCCTTCCCCTCCCCATGAGGTAGGTGAGGCTGAGAGAGATCTTTTGAGGACTGCTCATGAGAGAACAGCTCTGAGAGAACTCGTGACTGACTCAAGGTCACACCAGCAGCTGCATGTGGAGGCAGAAGAGATTGGATTTATACCCCGCCCTTCACTCCCCAAAGGAGTCTCAGAGCAGCTTACAAACTCCTTTTCCTTCCCCTCCCCACAACAGACACCTTGGGAGGTAGGTGGGGCTGGGAGAGCTCTTCCAAGGACTGCCCTTGAGAGAACAGCTCTGAGAGAACTTGTGACTGACCCAAGGTCACCCAGCCGGCTGCATGTAGAGTGTGTGACAGAGTGTTGGACTGGATGGGCCACTGGCCTGATCCAACATTGGCTCCTCTTATGTTCCTGCATAAACCTGGTTCTCCCAGATTAGAGTCCACGCTCCTAACCACTACACCAAACCAGGCTCTCCTTTTAACTGGAGATGCCGGGATTGAACCCGGGACCTTCTTCATGCCGAGCAGATGCTCTGGCACTGAGCCACTGAGCCACAACCCCTCCCCATGCAATGAACAATTACAGATCTTCATTAGATGAGACGCGTAACTGCAAGTCGGGTCAGGGAAAAAACCCCACACACACCTGCTTATCACTTCTTTGCTCTCTACAGCACCTACAAGCGCCCCAGAATTAAAGGCATGCTAAGGTTTCATCACATGCGACAAACAATAAAGATTTGCTTTGGTCTTGGCTGAGGGTGCCATCCTCCAGGCGGGCCCTGGAGATTCTCCAGAATTACAACTGATCTCCCGACTACAGAGATCAGTTCCCCTGGAGGAAATGGCTGCTCTGGAGGATGGACGCTATGGTATTATACCCTGCTGGGCCCCTGCTAAGGTCTCTCCCCTTCTCCCCAGGCTCTGCCTCCAAGTCTCTAGAAATTTCCCAACCTGGAGTTGGCAACCCTAGTGTGGACACTAAGGCAGAGAGGGGGAAAGAGGCAAAATTTTCTTCCTTCTGTCCTTCCATTCCCCTCCCCCCCCCCCGTGTGCCGTTTTCACATGCTGGACCCCCGTTTCTGTACCTACCATCTCTAGCAGAAGAATCGGGCGGTGAAAGATCCAGAGAGGGATTGTGGTCCAGCAGGAAAGCATGAGCCAGTTTGGTGTAGCGGTTAAGTGTACAGACTCTCATCTGGGAGAACCGGGTTTGATTCCCCCACTCCTCCACATGCAGCTGCTGGTGTGACCTTGGGTCAGTCACAAGTTCTCTCAGAGCTGTTCTCTGAAGGGCAGTCCTCGAAAGAGCCCTCTCAGCCCCACCAACCTCACAGGGCGTCTGTTGTGGGGAGGGGAAGGGGAAGGAGATTGTAAGCTGTTCTCCAGTTTGGTGTGAGAGCCAGTTTGGTGTAGTGGTTAAGTGTGCGGATGCTAATCTGGGAGAACTGGGTTTGATTCCCCACTCTTCCACTTGCACTTGCTGGATGACCTTGGGTCAGTCACAAGTTATGGCACAGCTGTTCTCGAAACAGAGCAGTTTCTGTCAGAGCCCTCTCAGCCCTGCCTACTCACAGGGTGTCTGTTGTGGGGAGGGGAAGGGAAAGGAGTTTGTAAGCTGCTCTGAGACTCCTTCGGGTAGTGAAGGGCAGGGTATAAACCCAATATCCTCCTCCTCCTCCTCCTCCTCTTCCTCCTCCTCCTCCTCTTCTTCTTCTTCTTGTTCTTCTTCTCCTCCTGGGCTTGTCTCATCTAAGGAGGTCCCAGGTTCAACCCCTGGCATTTCCACTTCAGTTAAGCCACCTAAAGCAGCAGGTGTTTGGAAAGATGTTTCTTGGCTGGAGACCCTGGAGAAATGCCACCGGGCAGGCAGCAAGAAAATATTCAGTGCTAGGTGACCCAAAGGTCTAACTCAGCATACAGCAGCCTCAGATGTTCATAAGAACCATGTCTGCTGCCATCGAAGTAGTCCATAGTGGGCCAGGGTCCAAGGATGGGGGAAAGAGATACCAAAGCTCAGGGGAATCCAGCTTGGGCTGGAGGCTTGTTGCCATGATATGATTTGCTCACACAGCTCTGGAAATGAAATAGCGAGATGGAGAGGCACTGTGGCTCAGTGATGAAGCCTCTGCTTGGCATGCGGAAGGTCTCAGGTTCCATCCTCGGCACCCGTGGTTAAAAGGACCGGGGCAGTAAGTGAGATCATGGAGTAGTTCATCTGCTACTTCTTGGTCCGTGCTGTCAAAAATTTTTTTGCAATTCTAGCACGCCTCCTCGCGGTGCACCCTGGATAATGCTAACGAGCTAGAACTTCTGGCTGCCAGACAATCGTAGGTTCTCCTGGCTACACTACACACTATCAGACTCTTGAACAAACTTGCTCTCGACAACCCTCTCTTTGCAGTGATTTGTTTATTGAGAGCTGAGGATATATCAAGCTAAGACCAATCTTGTGTCGGAACTGACGGGTTCGGCACCAGTTCTGATGTTATACAGAATTCAAACAGCCCCCCCAACAAATGTCCCAGCCAATCAAGTCATTCAGTCAGCCCGCCTAAATTAGCGCGGGCTTCCACACACACCCTGTGAACCTACAGTTACATTATCTATGACAGGCCGGCTAGCAGAGACAGGCATCCAAGGTAGAAGAAGAAGAAGAGATTGGATTTTGAGGACTGCTCATGACAGAACAGCTCTGAGAGAACTCGTGACTGACTCAAGGTCACACCAGCAGCTGCACGTGGAGGCAGAAGAGATTGGATTTATACCCCGCCCTTCACTACCCAAAGGAGTCTCAGAGCGGCTTACGAACTCCTCTCCCTTCCCCTCCCCACAACAGACACCCTGCGAGGTAGAAGAAGAGAAGAGATTGGATTTATACCCCGCCCTTCACTACCCAAAGGAGTCTCAGAGCGGCTTACAAACTCCTTACCCTTCCCTTCCCCACAACAGACACCCTGTGAGGCAGGTGGGGCTGAGAGAACTTCTAACGGAAACTGTCCTTGAGAGAACAGCTGTGCCAGAGCTTGTGACTGACCCAAGGTCACATCAGCAGGTGCAAGTGGAGGAGTGGGGGAATCAAACCCGGTTCTCCCAGATTAGATTCCATGCACTTAACCACTACACCAAACTGGTTCATTTCGCATACTTCCCAGCTGGGGCGGACTCTTAAGAAAACGGTTTCCAAGCAGCTAAGCGAAGCGGGTCCCCACATACACACACACACACACTCACCGTCTGCCCCCTTCAATGTCCCAAATACAAATTGCTTTATTAAAAATAATAAAGACAGAATGTGCAAAACCCGTGGCAAACGAGGACCCGAGTTTAACAGACACACACACAGAAACTGCACTCAGTATCAGAGCTAGTTTGGTGTAGTGGTTAAGTGCGCGGACTCTAATCTGGGAGAACCGGGTTCGATTCCCCCACTCCTCCGCTTGCAGCTGCTGATGTGACCTTGGGTCAGTCACAAGCTCTGGCACAGCTGTCCTTGAAAAGAGCAGTTTCTGTCAGAGCCTCTCAGCCCCACCTCCCTCCCAGGGTGTCTGTTGTGGGGACGGGAAGGGGAAGGAGTTTCTAGCTGCTCTGAGACTCCTTCGGGGTGAAGGGCGGGGTATAAGTCCAATCTCCTCCTCTTCTTCTTCCTCCACTTGCACCTGCTGATGTGACCTTGGGTCCATCACAAGCTCTGGCACAGCTGTTCTCTCAAGGACAGTTTCTGTCAGAGCTCTCTCAGCCCACCTACCTCACAGGGTGTCTGTAGTGGGGAGGGGAAGGAAAGGAGTTTGTGCGCTCTGAGACTCTTTGGGCAGTGAAGGGCGGGGTATAAATCCAATCTCTTCTTCTTCTTCTACCTCACAGGGTGTCTGTTGTGGGGAGGGAAGGAAAGGAGTTTGTAAGCCGCTCTGAGACTCCCTTGGGTAGTGAAGGGCAGGGTATAAATCCAATCTCTTCTTCTTCTTCTTCTACCTCACAGGGTGTCTGTGGTGGGGAGGGGAAGGGAAAGGAGTTTGTAAGCCGCTCTGAGACGCCTTTGGGCAGTGAAGGGCGGGGGATAAATCCAATCTCTTTCTCTTTCTTTCTCTTTCTCAGTCTTCAATGACTGGGCAAACTCTGCTATATTAACCAGATCTCCCAATACTTGGAACTCCCGAAAGGGACCCGGAGACCAGTGTTCCCTCTAAGCTGAGTTAGTGTGAGCTAACTCACAGTTTTTTTAGCCTCCGGCTCACACAGTTTTGTCTTAGCTCAGGAAGGAGGGCTCCAGAGGAAACTAATTTATGCAGCGGCCAAATCGTTCGCTCACAACTTCAATGCCAGTAACTCACAAAGTAGAATTTTTGCTCACAAGACTCCACAGCTTAGAGGAAGCATTGCCGGAGACCCACGTGAGGCCTCCTCTTCTGTTCTGCCGCTCTTGACGGTTCTTCAAACCACCCCGTCCTCAAGCTGTTTAGCCAGTTTGCAGGAGCATCTGTTGATGCCGCCATCTGGCCGGTCGACGCTCCCGACAAATTGAAGGTGAAAAGCTCCCATAAACCAGATGTCACCTCCCCGGGGCCATAAGTTCCTCACCTCTGGTCCAAGAAGCCACACACTGGAACACACACATGGAGCTGACTTACACCAAATCAAGGTCAGGCTTGTCGACTCAGACTGTAAGGGTTTCTCCAGCGTCTCAGGCGGAGGTCTTTCACATCACCTACTACGTGATCCTTTATAACTGGAGATGCCAGGGACTGAACTTGGGACCTTCTGCATACCAAAAATCAGATGCTCTACCACAGAGCCACAGCTCCTCCGCAAGTCCATTTGCATGGCTACTTACGGGGGTTGCATGGAATGTTAGAGGCTCCTTGGTAACAGCCAAAAGTATTTCTCAGTAAAACATAAAGCACTGCATGTTGCTTAATCGCCTCAGTCCAGAAAGGCCTTGGGTCTCCTGTAGCTTTTCTGCAGGTGGGGACTCCCCTTCTTTGGGGACACAACTAGGGGACACAATTTGGTGTAGTGGTTAAGTGTGCGGACTCTCATCTGGGTGAACCAGGTTTGATTCCCCACACCTCCACTTGCACCTGCTGGATGACCTTGGGCAAGCCATCATTCTGGCACAGCTGTTCTGGGAAAAGAACAGTTTCTGTCAGAGCTCTCTCAGCCCCGCCTACCTCACAGGGTGTCTGTTGTGGGGAGGGGAAGGGAAAGGAGTTTGTAAGCCGCTTTGAGAATCCCTTGGGTAGTGAAGGGCGGGGTATAAATCCAATCTCCTTCTCCTCCTCCTCCTCCTCCTCCTCCTCCTCTTCTTCTTCTTCTTGTTTTCCAGTCTAGAGTTGCCGGCTTCCAGGTGAGCAGTGGTTTAACAATAAGGATTCATTGCGTAGGAGTATACATCAAAGAATCGCTATGAAAACGGCTACAACAATGCAAAAATATTTATAAGAATAAATATTTATAATATTTATAAGAATAATAAGTCAAATTGTCATTGCATCTAATCCACAATATCACAATAAGAAGGATGTACATCCGTTGCTAACCAAACAAAAGATAAGGGACTGTGTTATCTTTTGTTTGGTTAGCAATGGATATACATGCTTCTTGTTGTGATATGGTGGATGATATTGCCACAGCAATTTGCCATATATCAAAGGAATCACTGATCAGATGGGAAAACCCATGAAAAAACACAACCTACAAACAGTATTCAGACCCACCAGAAAAATACAACAGATGCTACGATCAGCAAAAGACAGAAGAGACCCCCTTACTTCTGTAGGAGCATACCACATACCATGCAGTTGTGGACAAGTTTACACCAGGACCACACAGCGTAGCATTCCGACAGGAATAAAAGAACATGAAAGACACTGCAGACTTGGCCAACCTGAAAAATCAGCAGTGGCTGAACATAGCCTAACCCAAACAGGACACAGTATCTTATTCCAAGACACTGAAAGGCTGGACAACACTTCCAATTACCATGCAAGATTACACAGGGAAGCCATTGAAATTCACAAACATAAACACGATTTCAACAGGAAAGAAGAGAATTTAAAAATAAATAGGGCATGGTTTCCTGTCCTGAAAAACACAAAAGGCTCTACATCTGACAATAGCAACACAGATAAGATTAGAGTTTCAATAGCCATTCCGCTCACAAAAGAACCTCCTCAGGCAACAGGAAACCTCCTCAAGAAACAATCAATAGACAAAAGAACCTCCTCAGGAAAGCTCCTCCATTAGCATGTTCATAGCCTGGAGAACTACTACAAGATAATGACTCAGCCCTACCCTACCTTCCTGAGTAGATATAAATTACCTGCCTACCTTTTTTCTTCTCATCTAGACACAGAGAGTACTCCATCTTTCTGTGTTATACCTCTGAGGATGCAAGTCACAGATACAGGCGAAACGTCAGGTTCTACAATGCCAAGACCACGGCCACACAACCTGGAAAATCTACAACAGCTAATTTGATATATTATTCTTAGAAATATTATTGCACAGTTGTAGCTGTTTTTATAGCGACTCTTTAATGTAACTTCCAGGTGTGGCCTGGGGTTTCCCAGCAATTATAACTGCTCCCCTGAAGGAAATGGGCCATTTCAGAGGGCAGACTCTATGGTATACCATGGAGTCTAGGAGAAATCCCCCCCGGCACAAATTTCTCCCTCCACAGGATATAGCCCCAAATCACCAGGTATTCCCCAGGCGAAAACTGGCAGCCCTGTTCTAGCCCAGGGGTGGCCAAACTTGGTCAGCATAAGAGCCACTTAGAATAAACATCAGACATTTGAGAGCTGCAAGATATGGACAGATATTACACACACATTTTTATTTTTAAAATATGCAAATTTGATTTTTATTAACATTAAATGAGACTGCCAAAAATAAAAACAAAAGAGGGGGAAAAAACAGATATTGATAATGATATTCATTTGTCCAGTGATATTTATTTGTTTGCTAATGATATTTATTTGCTTAAGAGAGAGAGGTGGAAAGAAAGAAGGAAAGAGGTGGAAAGAAAGAGAGAGAGAGAAACAAAGAAAGCAAATGGGAGGGAGGAATGGAGAGAGAGAGAGAAAGAGAGAAAAAGCATGCCTCCCCTTCGCTTCCCCAGTTGCCCCGCCGGGAGCCACACAATATGTGTGAAAGAGCCGCATGTGGCTCCCGAGCCGCAGTTTGGCCACCCCTGTTCTAGTCTCTCTGCATATATGAATAAATGTGTCCACAGATTCATCCGATCACAAACTGAATTCTGTTTTGGAGACAATGCAGGCCTCAAGGTGAGGCTGCCATGTTTCTGCAGAGAGACTCAAAGAAAGACGGGGGAAGAAAACCTGTCATTGCTGTATGATGTATGCTAACTTTCTATTACCCTCTTGTCAACCTCAAGTGCTCCGTGCATGTCTTTGTCTCCTTGAACTGTTCACATCGGAAATGAATAAACAGAATCAGATCGGCCACTTCCAAGCTCAGAAGCTTTTAGCGATTGAGGAGGTAATCGCTTCCTTTTGCCCCTGACTTTAGGCTTTTAATAAGCATCCTGTTCTGCACACAGCCAGAGTAGCTAAATGGGGATTTTTAAAAAAACACGGTGGATAATTGTGATCTTCAAAAACCCACCCCGAGCCACAGAGAGACTTGGGTGGACAGAACATCAGAAGAGCCCTGCTGGATCAGACCAGTGAGGGTCCATCTAGTCCAGCATCCTGTCTCACACAGTGGCCAGCCAGTTCCTCTGGACGGCCAGCAACAGGGCATAGAGACCAAGGCCTTCTCCTGACGTTGCCTCCTGGCTCTGGGATTCATAGGCTTAGCTGACCAGATCTGCACACAGTATTCCTAACGATGCTTCACCATAAATCTATTCAGGGATGTTGTAATACTGGCTTCTTTTATTTTCAGTCCTTTCCCAATAATCCGCAGCACACAGTTTGCCTTTTCTGTCCGCAGTTGCGGCGCATGGGGTTGACGTTTTCATTCAGCTCCTCACTACGACCCCAAGGTTTGCATGAGATCAGGTCAGCCAGGGCCTACTAGCCACGATGACTAAAGGAAATCTACATATTTTCCATGCAAGGAGGCAGCATCAGTCCTATGCCCTGATCGTTGGCCCTCCAAGGCACCAGCTTGGCCATGGTGTAATACAGGATAAAAGGGGCCACTGGTCTCACCAAGCTTGGCTTTTTTGTGTGCGTCACTGTTCATTATGCCGCGGCGGTGGCTCAGAGGTGAAGACGGTGAGCTGTATAGTGGAAGGTCTGCAGTTCGGCAGTTCGAGAACCGAGGGCCGCGTGACAGAGTGAGCACCCGTCTCCGGCCCCAGCTCATAAGAACAACATAAGAGAACATAAGAGAAGCCAATGTTGAATCAGGCCAATGGCCCATCTAGTCCAACACTCTGTCACACAGCGGCCAAAAATACCAGGTGCCATCAGGAGGTCCAGCAGTGGGGCCAGGACACTAGAAGCCCTCCCACTGCTGCCCCCTCCAGCACCAAGAATAGAGTGCATCACTTGCCCCATACTGAGAATTCCTATCTATACCTTGTGGCTAATAGCCACTGATGGACCTCTGCTCCATATGTTTATCTAATTCCCTCTTGAAACTGTCCATGCCTGTAGCTGCCACCACCTCCTATAGCAGTGAATTCCATATGTTCATCACTCTTTGGGTGAAGAAGGACTTCCTTTTATCTGTTCTAACCCGACTGCTCAGCTCCTGCCAGCCTAGCAGTTCGAAAGCAAGAAACTGCAAGTAGATCAATAGGTACCACTTCGGTGGGAAGGTAACAGCATTCCCTGCACCTCGGCATCTAGTCATGCCAGCCACATGGCCATGGAACCGTCTTCGGACAGCGCTGGCTCTCCGGCTTTGAAACGGAGATGAGCACTGCAACCCTAGGGTCGGATTCGACTGGCTTTCGAGCCATGGAAACCTTGCTGTTTACTATATTTTGGAATGGCAGGTTTAGAGGCCGTGTTTTCCATATACGGGGTGGAGCAAAGCAGGGCTGTGGCTCAGCCCTGGAGCATCTGTTCGGCATGCAGAAGATCGGAGGCCCGAGATCCCCCGATACGTGCCGTAAGTACCGTCAAATCTCCCCCGACTTACAGCAAGGGGCATTCGAGGCAAGTGAAAAGCTGGTTTGCCTTTTGCCTTGATTCTGCAGAGACTTCTTGAGTGTTCCCCCAAGTGCCAGCTCTTCTTAGCACCCGAGATCTGACGATCTTCCCTCCCCCAATCCCCGGCATCGCCAGGTAAGCAGACCAGGTAAGCCAGTGATGTGAGAGACAGCCGTCGGAGACCCCAGAGAGCCTTTTCACTCCGCCAGAATAAACGACTGGACTTGACAGGCCAAAGTTCTGACTCAGCAGAAGACGAGCTCTTGTGCATTTCGGAAAGATGCCGGGGCTCACCGGCAGATGACCTGCTCGGCGTACAGAAAGTCCCAGGTTCAATCTCCGGTATCTCCAGGGAAAAGAATCAGGCAGCAGGCGACGTGCATTGCCATTCCTTGAGACCCTGGAGAGCGGCTGCCAGTCAGAGTTGGCAAAACTGACCCTGATGGACCAAAGGTCTGACTCGGCACAAAGCAAGTCCCCGTCTTCGTATTCCCTTTGCTTTGCTTCTCGGATGAAAAATTAAACACCCAGCTTTGCTAACTCCCCATCCAGTTTTTTTTGGTATTTGTTATTCCTCTCTGCACGAAGAGTGTGCATTGGAATTTTAAAAACCTATTCATATCCCGCTTCGCTGCCCACCGTTGGGACTCAGAGTGGCTTCGAACGTCATTCATAAGAACATCAGAGAAGCCCATGTTGGATCAGGCCAATGGCCCATCCAGTCCGACACTCTGTGTCACACAGCGGCCAAAAACACTAGGTGCCATCAGGAGGTTCAGCAGTGGGACCTTCCTTGGGGTAGTGGGAGAGCAGCACACTCTAATGTGGAGAACCGGGTTTGATTCCCCACTCTTCTGCATGCAGCCAGCTGGGTGACCTTGAGTCAGTCACAAGTTCTCTCGGAGCTGTTCTCTCAAGGGTAGTTCTCGAAAGAGCTCTCTCAGCCCCTCCTACCTTTCAGGGTGTCTGTTGAGGGGAGGAGAAGGGGAAGGAGATTGTAAACCGCTCTGAGACTCCGAGTGAAGGGTGGGGTATAAATCCAATCTCCTCCTCCTCCTCCGCCTTCACACAACAATGATCCCATGAGGTAGGCCTGGCTGAGTGTTTGTGATGGGCCCGAGGTCACCCAGAGAGCTTCCATTGTGAAAATGGGCATTCGAACCCTGGACACCCAGGGTCTTAGTCTGCCACTCCATCTGCTACATCACACTGGCTCTCAATGATTTAAATGCACGCCCTCTTCACCAGGGTCCCCAAAGTAATGCAATCTGTTTGGCGCTCTTGGTGTAGTGGTTAGGAGCACGGACTCTAATCTGGGAGAACCGGGTTTGATTCCCCACTCCTCCACATGCAGCTACTGGTGTGACCTTGGGTCAGTCGCAAGTTCTCTCAGAGCTTTTCTCTCAGGAGCAGTCCTCGAGAGAGCTCTCTCATCCCCATCTACCTCACAGGGTGTCTGTTGGGGGAGGGGAAGAAGAAGCAGAAGCAGAAGAAGAAGAAGAAGATTGGATTTATACCCCGCCCTTCACTCCCCAAAGGAGTCTCAGAGCGGCTTACAAACTCCTTCCCCTTCCCCTCCCCACAACAGACACCCTGTGAGGTCGGTGGGGCTGAGAGAGCTCTTTCAAGGACTGCTCTTGAGAGAACAGCTCTGACAGAACTATGGCTTGCCCAGCATCATTCAGCTGGCTGCAAGCAGAGGACTGGGGATCAAACCCGGTTCTCCCAGATTAGAGTCTGCGCACTTAACCACTATGCCAAATTGTCAGCCACTCTGAGACTCCTTCGGGTAGTGAAGGGCAGGGTATAAATCCAATCTATTCTTCTTCTTCTTCTTCCTTATTCCCCATCATCTCTAGCTGGGACACGGGGCCCCTGAACTGAAGAGAAAGCCTCCCAGGTCTGGATTCAAGTGCAGTCTAGGTGGCCCCAGCCTGACTTTGACATTAAACCTTCTACAGTTTTCATAGCATGGCATTCAACTGGCCTTTGGGTATTTCTGAGTCTTGCCATGTGGAAGCCTGTTTGTAGGAATGGAGGACCACGAAGGAATTCCAAGAATCACTGTGATACGGTCGTCATCTCTGGGTAGGGAAACCCCTGGTGATTTGGGGGTGGAGCCTGGGGAGAGCGGGATTGGGGGAGGGACCTCAGCGGGTCATAATGCCGAAGAGTCCGCCCTCCGGAGCCGCCATTTTCTCCAGGGAAACTGATCTCTGTTGCCTGGGAGATTGGCTGTCGTAGCAGGAAGTTGGCAGCTCTAGCTAGACTGACGGCATTTCCCCCATTAAAAGCCTGGCAGGATCAGCCCCACCCGTGGCAGTCTGAATCCCTGAGCGATGACATTTGGTTCCATTCCATAAAAAGCTACTTTCCCACAGTAAACATACACTGAGCCCGGCGTACGTGGATTTCCAAAGCAGAAATATGTTCAGTTCTGATCATAACTACAGAGCTATAACAGGGCCACGGTAAGGTAATTTTAGACTGGGGGGGGAAGCGTTTACAGGAGAAATCCTTACGGGGCTGCGCCTTTAAGAAAGGGCAGTGAAAATATAGAAAAACAGCCGGGATTCAAGTACTCCAACACTATTAAACCATGCTATTGCTTTTACTCCAGAAATATTTATAACAAAAATCATTCCAAAAAACTCATCAAAAATGTCAGAAGATCAATATGTAGCAACAATGTCCAACCGTTTCCCAAAAAATTAACGAAGCTTCCAGATTACATGTCTTCGTTTCCAAACTTCATCAGAAGTATAATTGATGCAGTCAGTGTTCAATAGAACATCAATGGTGTGTTGTCTTATTCAATTGGTTCTAATTAACAAAGTTTACGAGGAGTAGTCAACTTCCACTATGAACAAGCAGAAGAGCACAGGAGATTAAGTTGGCTTCAGTCTCTGGTGCCAAAAGGCTACAGGTTGCTGAGCCCCCCGAAGCCCCATTGTAACTACGGGCCTGCCCCCAAACCTCTCAAGAATTAGAACCATAGAATCATAGAGTTGGAAGGGGTCATACTAGGGTTCCCAAGTACTTACCGTCTGGGGGCGGGGGACGAATGCTCCCCTGCTGGACCAGTCTTCCTGGTAACGCACCATGCTGTCGCCAGGAAGTGATACCAGGTGACGCTCTGGCAATGGGGCTGAAAACTCAATGGTACCATCGAGTTTCCAGCCCCATTGCCGGAGTGTCGCCTACCGTCCCTTCCTGGCGACGGCATGGTGCTCCGCGCCTCTCCTTCCCCTGGGGATGGTCCTGTGAGGACGTATCCATCCCCCGCCGGCACGCGGTAAGTTCTTGGGAAGCCTAGGTCATACAGACCATCTAATCCAAACCCCTGCCCAGTGCAGGACCAGCCTAAAGCATCCCTGACAAATATTCATCCAGCCTCTTCTTGGAAGCTGTCAGGGAAGGGGAGCTCACCGCCTCCCTAGGCAGCCGATTCCACCTTTGGACCACTCTGACTGTGAAAAGGTTTTTCCTAATATCCAGCCGATACCTTTCTGCACGAAATTTAAACCTGCTGCTTCGGCTCCTCTCCTCTGTTGCCAACTGGAACGGCTCCCTGCCCTCCTCCAAATGACAGCCTTCCAAATATTTAAAGGGAGCAATCATGTCCCCCCTCAGTCTCCTCTTCTCCAGACTAAACATTCCCGGGGCCCTCAGCCTTTCCTCGTAGGGCTCCGTCTCCAGACCCCCGATCATCCTCATCGCTCTCCTCTGTACCCTCTCGATTTTGTCCACATTCTTTTTGGCTTCCCGACCTGAAGCTGGCAATACTATACCGTATTAGGCTTCCCAAGAACTTACCACGTGCCGGCGGGGGATGGATACATCCTCGCAGGACCATCCCCAGGGGAAGGAGAGGCGTGGAGCACCATGCCGTTGCCAGGAAGGGACGGTAGGCGACGCTCTGGCAATGGGGCTGGAAACTCGATGGTACCATCGAGTTTTCAGCCCCATTGCCAGAGCGTCACCTGGTATCACTTCCTGGTGATGGCATGGTGTGTTACCAGGAAGACTGGTCCGGCCGGGAAGCATTCGTCCCCCGCCCCCAGACGGTAAGTACTTGGGAACCCTATACCCCCTAGGAAATCAACAAGATTGGGGGGGGGGTGTATATGGTTTTGACAGTCGAAGCTCCCTTTGTGTTTGACAGTAGGGAGCTTTGACGTTCAGAAGCTTGTTCCTTGAAAATCTTGCCGGTCTGTAATCGCTTCTGGATCTGAATCCAGCTTTTCGACTGCAGGACGTCACGGCTACCCTTTGAAACTGTCTTCACGGGTGATGTTATTTCCCCCCTTTCTTAAAGGCACAGTTTGGTGTCGTGGTTAAGTGGGCAGACTCTAATCTGGGAGAACCGGGTTTGATTCCCCCACTCCTCCACTAGCACCTGCTGGATGATCTTGGGCCAGTCACAAGTTCTGGCAGAGCTGTTCTTGAAAAAAGAGCAGTTTCTGTCAGAAGTTCTCTCAGACCCGCCTACCTCACAGGGGGTCTGTTGTGGGGAGGGGAAGGGAAGGGAGTTTGTAAGCCGCTCTGAGACACCTTTGG
The DNA here is from genome assembly GCA_029375565.1 of Gekko gecko. NCBI lineage: Eukaryota > Metazoa > Chordata > Lepidosauria > Squamata > Gekkonidae > Gekko > Gekko gecko. Next base: position 121,180,142 of record JAPDNY010000010.1, read on the forward strand.
GTAGTGAAGGGCGGGGTATAAATCCAATCTCTTCTTCTTCTTCTTCTACCTCACAGGGGGTCTGTTGTGGGGAGGGGAAGGGAAGGGAGTTTGTAAGCTGCTCTGAGACACCTTTGGGTAGCGAAGGGCGGGGTATAAATCCAATCTCCTCCTCCTCTTCTTCTTCTTCTTCTTCTTCTTCTTCTTCTTCTTCTTCTTCTTCTTCAACTGCCCTTTTTCACTCCCTTATTAAAGGGACAGGACATTCCCCCCACCTCCAGACTTCTGAGAGCACTAGTCTGAAACCATTTGGCCTCAGAACCATCTCTCTGTTTCTAGTTGATAACATATACCTAAATTTTCAGTGGAGAATTTTCATATTCTCAGAGGTAGGCCGGCTGGGCCAGTAGCTATGATGGAGGAGGAGGAGGAGGAGGAGGAGGAGGAGGAGGAGGAGGAGGAGGAGGAGGAGGAGGAAGAAGAAGAAGAAGAAGAAGAAGAAGAAGAAGAAGAAGAAGAAGAAGAAGAAGAAGAAGAAGAAGAAGAAGAAGAAGAAGAAGAAGAAGAAGAAGAAGAAGAGAGTGGATATATACCCTGCCCTTCACTACCCAAAGGAGTCTCAGAGTGGCTTACAAACTCCTTTCCCTTCCCCTCCCCACAACAGGCACCCTGTGAGGTAGGTGGGGCTGAGAGAGAGCTCTAACACAAACTGCTCTTTTTCAAGAACAGCCGTGCCAGAACTATGGCTTGCCCAAGGTCATCCAGCAGGTGCAAGTGGAGGAGTGGGGAATCAAACCTGGTTCTCCCAGTTTAGAGTCTGTGCACTTAACCACTACACCAAACTGGCGGGGCTTTCAGAGGCTCTGCCCCCTTTCTTAAAGGCACACCCCACAAGAATTTCTCTGGTAAATGCTTCTTTCAATCATTTAAAAACATTTTTGAAAGCTGTGTGCTCCTTTAAGCAGAGTGGGGTGCTGTAGTGGACTAATTCCTGCACTGAGTAAGGCGGTTGGAGTAGGTGACCCCAGAGATGGTGTAGTGGTTAAGTGCACCGCCTCTAATCTGGTAGAACCGGGTTTGATTCCCCCACTCCTCCACTTGCAGCTGCTGGATGACCTTGGGTAAGCCATAGTTCTGGCACAGCTGTTCTTGAAACAGAGCAGTTTTTGTCAGAGCTCTCTCAGCCCCACCTGCCTCACAGGGTGTCTGTTGTCGGGGGTGCGAGGAATGGAAAGGAGTTTGTAAGCCGCTCTGAGACTCCCTTGGGTAGTGAAGGGTGGGGTATAAATCCAATCTCTTCTTCTCTTCTTCTTCTAAGTCTGTGCCAAGAAACTGGTCTTCTTGAGGGAGCTTTTCTGCCTGTTAGCTTTCTTTTTTAATTTTTTTAATTTTTCAAATTAATTTTAAGTATCAAAACAGGAACAAGAATTACGTAAACAAACAGACATAACGATGAGAACTATTAAACAAATGCAGTTGGATTTACATAAAATGCAGAACTTCGTAATACTTTTGTGGTACAGAATAACCTGAGAATATGTCATCACTGAAAACAGATTCTAGAAAAGGGAACCACTTCAAACGAAAATCAGACTGTTTAGATGGTAAACTAGTACAGACAACTTTATCAGAAATTTTGCAAAGAAATCCCAAACCTTAGAAAAACCATAACGATAACAACAACTTATTTGAGGATTTCCAGCTACTAGCAACAACAACTTTAGGAGCAGTTAGTAAAACAGAAATTAGTTCTTGGCTAAGTTTCGGGATGTGGGAATCTCTCCAAAGATCTGACAAAATAAGTTCAGGCAGCAATGGAATCAAGTGACCTGTGATCTCTTGAATAGACTACAGATGTCATCACCCCCCTGCCTGCCGGCTTATTATCAGAGCTGGTGCTTAGGCTGGCAGAAGTGATTAATTGCTGTAGATTTTCCAGGCTGTGTGGCCGTGGTCTTGGCATTGTAGGACCTGACGTTTCGCCAGTAGCTGTGACTGGCATCCTCAGAGGTATAACACAGAAAGACGGAGTACTCTCTGTGTCAAGGTGAGAAGAAAAATGGTAGGCAGGTAATTTATATCTACTCAGGAAGGTGGGGTAGGGCTGAGTCATTATATTGTAGTAGTTCTCCAGGCTATGAACATGTTCACCTTGACACAGAGAGTACTCCATCTTTCTGTGTTATACCTCTGAGGATGCCAGTCACAGCTACTGGCGAAAGGTCAGGTCCTACGATGCCAAGACCACGGCCACACAACCCGGAAAATCTACAGCAACTAATGAACTCCGACTGTGAAAGCCTTCGACAACATATAGAAATGATTAACTTGCAACAACTGAGAACTGTCATCTAAAGTCGTTGACAGTTTGCAGTTTGGAGATCTAGCCTGGTAACAGCTTCCTGTTGGCTAAACGGCTTTTCTTTCTCCTCGGGGAACCTTCGGCCCCACCAGAAAAAGAATTGCCCGGCAAGCCACAAAATCCTGGCTATGGGTCTGGGGCCGGCCCCTCACTAGATGGAACTAGAAAATTGCCTAGGGCTCCCGAGGGCAGAGGGCACCAGGGGTATCAAAAACAGGCAGCCTCTAGCAGCACAAAAACTGGATGGGGGATACGTTTCTGGGGAGTAGAAAGAGATCTTGGGGTAAGAGTGGACTGTAAACTAAGTATGAGCAGTCAGTGTGATGTGGTGGTAAAAAAGGCAAATCCAGTCTTGGGTTGTATTAAAAGGGCCATAGCATCGAAATCGCCATGTATTAAAAGGGTCATACTGGATATGGGTGCATGAAATATTACAAAAAATACTAGATAAAACTATTTCATTTATACCAGAGATGCTTGTATTGAATGTTGCGCCACAAAGAGTTTAATGTACAAGATTTACATATGATTGGACAAGTTGTAACTACAGCTAGAATTTTGTATGCAAAATATCAGAAGAAAGAAGAAGTCCCGAGAAAAGGAGAACTGATATTCAAATTGTTGGAGGCAGCAGAAACGGATAAATTAACGCTACATGAAAAACCTGAACGTGATTTTGAAAAAAAAAAAATGGGAGAGACTTTATAAATGGTTGCAAAAATATCAGGGTAACTTAAGGGATAGATCTTAACAATAATTCACAAGTGATATAAATGAAAATGATTTGAAATAAGCATACGATTTATAGTAAATGTAGAGTATAGACTCCAGCACCGGTTTTTCTATTCTTTTTTGTGTCTTTACCGTTTTTCTTGTTTTTCTGTTTATTTTCTGTTAAAAAATTAATAAAAATTCTTTTTTTAAAAAAAACAAAAGGGCCACAGCATTGAAATCGCAGGAGGTTGTAGCCCCTCTGTATGCTGCCTTGGTCAGGCCGCACCTGGAGTACTGAGTGCGGTTCTGGAGGCCTCGCTTCAAAAAGGAGGTGGACAAAATTGAGAGGGTGCAGAAGAGAGCGACGAGGATGATCAGGGGTCTAGAGACTGAGCCCTACGAGGAAAGGCTGAGGGCCCCGGGAATGTTTAGTTTGGAGAAGAGGAGACTGAGGGGGGAGCTGATTGCTCTCTTTAAATATTCAAAAGGCTGTCATTGGGAGGAGGGCAAGGAGCCGTTCCAGATGGCAGCAGAGGAGAGGACCCGAAGCAACGGGTTTAGATTACATGCAGAAAGGTATCGGCTGGATATCAGGAAACACTTCCTGGCAGCTTTCAAGAAAAGGCTGGTCGGATATTTGTCAGAGATACTTTAGGCTGGTTCTGCCTTGGGCAGGGGGTTGGACTAGATGGTCTCTATGGCCCCTTCCCACTCTACGACTCTATAATTCTATGACCCAGCTTCAGCACCACTGCCCGGGCTACCAGGAGGGACACCGGCTTGAGGTACACTCAGCCAGACCGCACCTTCAAGCATCTCCAGGAAACCTGGCCTAGGCAACCAAAAACCCTTGGACTGGCCCGAACGTACCGGGGAGGACCCCACGCATTCATCCACAGACATGCCAGCGAGCGCCTCCTTACCTGTCCACGCTGATGACGCAGAGCGTCATGATGGAGGCCGTGCAGCACATGACGTCCATGGCGATGAACACGTTGCAGAAGACCTCTCCAAAGAGCCATTCCCCTCCGACGAGGTCCGTGATGATCACGAAGGGCATGACCGCGAAGGCCACCGACAGGTCGGCGGCCGCCAGGGAGACCACCAGGTAGTTGGAGGGCTGCCGGAGCTTCTTGATGGTGCAGATGGAGATGATGACCAGGCTGTTGCCGGCGATGGTCAGCAAGGTGATGGCGGAGAGGACCGTCCCGATGACCACCTTCTCCGTCTCCCCGTACAACAAGAGGTCCTCCCCGCAGTCCGTGGCGTTGGTGGCATTGGAAGGGGGCGAGTCTGGTTCCGCTGATGTGGGAGGTCCCTCAGGCATGAATGGGGCTGGGATTGACTTCGGGGTGGGACCCCTGGGCTCCGTGTCCTCCACTGCGAGAAGGTGCTGCTGCAGAAACTGGTTGGGGCCGATCCTGACGAACATGCTTCGAATAGGCCACTGTGTGGAGAAGTGGCGGGAGCCGGTCGGGTTTCTCGGGGTCAGCTGCAAGAGGAAGAAGAAAGACGGCCCTGAGATGCAGCCCAGGGGACACCAGCCATGTTCCCTCTAGGCTGTGGAGTCTTGTGAGCAAAAATTCTACTTCGTGAGCTACTGGCATTAAAGTTGGGAGCGAGCGATTTGGCTAGTGCCTAAATTACTCTGCCCTGGAGCCGTCCTTCCTGAGCGAAGACAGAAATGTGTGAGCTGGAGGCTATAAAACTGTGAGCTAGCTCACACTCACTCAGCTTAGAGGGAACACTGGACACCAGTATTTCGTACGGAGAATAATTCTTCTGCTTCTATCCAACTCCCTGGCTCTCCCACATTCACAGCACTCACGTGAACGACCCATCACTTGGTGTGTGGGGGGGTATTTGTGAATTTCCGGCTTTGTACCGGGGGTTGGAGTAGATGACCCGGGAGGTCCCTTCCAACTCTATGATTCTATGCAGGGCTTTTTTTCCTGGGGGAACGCACCGGAATGGAGTTCTGGAAGCTCTTTGACAAAACTCTTTTAGAAATGTATCAAATCTCATGAGTTTTCAGTATACAGGCTGGAAACTTAATTTCCCTTTTAAGAGTTCTGGCACCCAGCCTGCTATGTTGGAATGGATGGGGTAAATCAGGAACCTATAAACATTTGCTGGATCTCATATCCTAAAGTTGCCCCCATTTGGGAACCTGTTATAACACAAATTACATCACTCACCAATGTGGACTCAACTCTTACACCAGAGGATATTCTATTAAACACTTGGGGAAGTACGGTCAGTTCCTATTCTATCAGAGAACGAGTTTCCTTACTGCTATATGCTGCCAGAAATATGATAGCATTGAACTGGAAAAGTCTCCAAAATCACCTACTCTCACAAAAGATATGGAACCTGCAAAGGTAAAGGTTCCCTTGCTTGAAAGCCAGTCGAATCCGACTCTAGGGTTGCGGTGCTCATCTCCGTTTCCAAGCCAAAGAGCCAGCGCTGTCCGAAGACGTTTCCGTGGTCATGTGGCCGGCATGACTAAACACCAAGGCACATGGAATGCTGTTTACCTTCCCACTGAAGTGGTACCTATTTATATACTTGCAGTTTCTTGCTTTCCAACTGCTAGATTGGCAGGAGCTGGAACTAGAGATGGGAGCTCACTCCGTCATGCGGCAGTCTCGGGTCTCGAACTGCTGAACTACTGACCTTCCACAGCCTGCAGTTCAGCATCTTAACCATCTGAGCCACCTGTATGTCATGGCAAAAAAACCTGATAACCTGGCACATTTCTCTCAACCTTCTACACAATCCAACTTTTCCACAATCTGGCTTCCTGTACTTGAATACCTTGCATCACAGAGTGAGATTTCACAAGTGGTTGATAACCTCAGCTCCTAACTTATACTTGGTTAACGATGCAAGAAACTTGATTAGGGAAATGACACAAAATGCTATTTGGGATTCATCGTTGCCGTTTTATTTGGAAATGTTGCCATATTTCTTTGGCTTTTGCTGATATCTTGCATTTTACTGTTTGGAATTATAGTGCAGTGTTTATGTTGAAATTTGTTGAACAGTTGTTAAAAATCAATAAGATGTTACTGGGGGGGGAGGAAGAGTTCCGGCACCTCTTTTTCCTTAAAAAAAATAAAAATAAAAAGCCCTGATTCTATGATCCTTCTTCCTTTTCTGCAGTATGTCTTTCCCCTTCCCCATCTCTCCTTGGGCTTTGCGCGCAGAGAGTTCTGGAAGCTCCCGAGCAGACGGAATCTTCATAAACATTCCATAATAGTTCTGCAGCTAAGGCTCAGGGGAAAGGACGATTCCTTTCGACCAAAGGCAGAGGATGTGGCTCAGTGGCAGAACGCGTGCTTGGCATGGAGAAGGTCCCAGGTTCAATACCCGTCATTGCCAGTAAAAAAAAAGAACCAGGTAGGATGAAATATACTGGGTTTGAGACGCGTATAGTGATGAGCACATCGTTTATTCGTGATTTCAGCTTAACTATAAGACAACTCTAGCAGGGCCAGAGCTCCGCTTATATGCATGCAAAACACCCCCCACACCCACTCCCTGTGATAGGCTATTTACAAAACACTACTACAATGATAAAAGGGTTGGAACACTTTCCCTATAAAGACAGGTTAAAGCGCTTGGGGCTCTTTAGCTTGGAGAAATGACGACTGAGGGGTGGCATGATCGAGGTTTATAAGATTATGCAGGTTTATAAGATAGAGCAGGTTGAGAAAGAAGTACTTTTCTCCCTTTCTCACAATACAAGAACTCGTGGGCACTCCTTGAAATTGCTGAGCAGACGGGTTAGAACAGATAAAAGGAAGTCCTTCTTCACCCAAAGCATGATTAACACATGGAATTCACTGCCACAGGAGGTGGTGGCAGCTACAAGCATGGACAGTTTCAAAAGGGAATTAGATAAACATCTGGAGCAGAAGTCCATCAGTGGCTATTAGCCACAGGGTATAGATGGGAACTCTCAGTCTGGGGCAGGTGATGTACTCTATTCTTGGTGCTGGAGGGGGCAGCAGTGGGAGGGCTTCTAGTGTCCTGGCCCCACTGCTGGACCTCCTAATGGCACCTGGTATATTTTGGCCGCTGTGTGACAGAGTGTTGGACTAGATGGGCCATTGGCCTGATTCAACATTGGCTTCTCTTACGTTCTTATGTATTACTTGATTGGTTTATTCCAGAGTCCTGGTCAGCTATTGCTCTTGTGCTCCAAGCTCAGCCAGTCTCTAGGGTGATTTAATCAGGGATGACTGAGTCCCAATACATAACACAGTAGGTGATGTGAAAGGCCTCCACCTGAGACCTTGGAAAGTGGTTTCCAATCTGAGAAGACGATACTCACCTCGATGGATGGATGGTCTGATTTACTACTGGGCGACTCCCTGTCCTCAAACGAAGGCTGAAAGCCAATATGGAGCTCTTCAAGAGGATTTCCATTTTTTTTCGAGGGGGAAGGGTAAACTGGACTGAGGCACTATTCTTTGGCTCATCTAAAAGATCTGCACTTAATTTGGACATTAAATCGATATCCCCACAACCATAATAAAGGCTGCACAATATCATCGGAAGGTTTGGTTCTACAAAGCCCAGGTTTAATGGGCATCTCCAGTTAAAGGACAGAAGAGCCCTGCTGGATCAGACCAGAGAGGGTCCATCTAGTCCAGCATCCCATCTCACACAGAGGCCAACCAGTTCCTCTGGAGGGCCAACAACAGGGCAGAGAGGCCGAGGCCCTTCCCTGATAAGAGCATCAGAAAAGCCCTGCTAGATCAGACCAGAGAGGGTTCATCCAGTCCAGCATCCTGTCTCATGTAGAGGCCAACCAGTTCCTCTGGAGGGCCAACAACAGGACAGAAAGGCCGAGGCCCTCCCCTGATAAGAGCATCAGAAGAGCCCTGCTGGATCAGACATGGGATGGTCCATCTAGTCCAGCATCCTGTCTCACACAGGGGCCAGCCAGTTCCTCTGGAGGGCCAACAATTTGATTTCTATCCCAACCTTCCTCCCTGACGGGGACCCAATGCAGCTTATGTCCTTCCCCTCTCCTTCATTTTATCCTGACAACAACCCTGCGAGGTAGGGTCAGGCAGAGAGCGGGCGACTGGCCCAAAGTCACCCAGCAGGATTCCATCAGGATTCAGACCCGGGTCTCTCAGATCCTAGTCTCTCTCTAGCCACTAGTTTGGTGTAGTGGTTAAGTGCGTGGACTCTAATCTGGGAGAACCGGGTTTGATTCCCCACTCCTCCACTTGCACCTGCCGGATAACCTTGGGCGAGCCATAGTTCAGTTTACATATTTATGGGTGAACTGAATTAAGAAAGAGAGAGACAGTTCTTCTTTCCATATTATAATCCTAACCTCTACGTACGGATGCTGGGAGTGCCTCGCCTCTCTCTCCTTTTTTGGCATCAGATAACCCGGCACGATTAACCTCGTGCGCCACAGTGGTTAGGGTGTCTGACCGGTCTTGGGAGAGACCCAGATTCAAATTCTGCCCCCACGTGGAGCTTGCGGGGGGGTGACGCGCTCTCTCAGCCACACCAGCCTCACAGGGTTGTCGTGGGGATAAAATGGAGGCTGCAGCCCTCGGAGAAGGGAGCGTTGGGGTAGAAACCAAGCAAATAAAGAAATCACACCAACTAACACAGAGAATAGTCCTTACTGTCAAAATAACACGAATGTGCAGAATATTACCTTTTCTCGAAGCGGCCTACGCTACTTCCAAGGTGTTTTAACCGTCGCAGTGGAAAATAAAGCAAAAAGGACTCTTTCGCTGTTCCGATGGCAGCGAGAGATCCCAGCGAGTGAAATGAGCAAGAAATGAGACATGCAGAGAACGGCGTTGCAATTATGAGGCTCTTATGCAAATCAATGCATTAATTGTGTTTATTTCCTTCCCCGCCGCTGTATATACCGTAAGCTCTTTTTTGGGGGGGGCAGAGATCCCCCAATCTTTCCCCTATGATGACACACCACCTCATTCACGGTGTTCTGTACATTGTCAGTAAGACCCCCTGCATTTAGCAAACAAGTAAATGCACAAAGGAGATCTAGCAGACAGATTGCACCAGTAAGAACCAGTGGGGAGGGACACTCCCTTTAGATGCCGAGGTCCAAAGGAAGATGAAGAAGAAGAGATTGGATTTATACCCCGCCCTTCACTTGGAGTCTCAGAGCGGTTTACAAACTCCTTTCCCTTCCCCTCCCCACAACAGACACCCTGAGAGGTCGGTGGGCTGAGAGAGCTCTGACAGAAACTGCTTTTGAAGGACAGTTGTGCCAGAGCTTGTGACTGACCCAAGGTCACCCAGCAGCTGCAAGTGGAAGAATGGGGAATCAAACCCGGTCCTCCCAGATTAGAGTCCGTGCACTTAACCACTACACCGAACTGGCTCTCAAGATTCTGTTCTTCAGTTTCCAGCTCCAACACGGCCATCTTTGTCTGATGTCAGAGCTCACGAGGAGTTAATTTCTTTTCTTTTTAAAAAGAGTTGCGAGCAATGCTCCCTCTACGCTGTGGAGTCTTGTGAGCAAAAAATTCTTTTTTTGTGAGCTCCTGGCGTTGAAGTTGTGAGCGAGCGATTTGGCTGCTGCAGAAATAAGTTTGCTCTGGGGCCATCCTTCTGAAGCTAAGCCAAAAATCTGTGAGCTGGAGGTTAAAAAACTGTGAGCTGGCTCGCACTAACTCAGCTTAGAGGGAACAGTGGTTGTGAGGAGTTACCGGAGGTCGGATCAGAAGACTTCCTACAGCTGGGAAGGATTGTGGCTGCCCCTCCAACCAAACCAGCGCCTGAATCTCACAAGCCCCTGGCCGACAAAACCTTTTCCCAAAGGTGCACACAGGGCGCATGGAGAGCATCATGTGCTGAAACACAGAGAACCGACACAGCCACAGGAATGGCTGCACAAAGTCCTTTTCAGCACCCTTAGTTAGCCGGTCCCTTCAGGTCCAACCACTGGGCCCTGCTCTTTCAGAGAGAATTACTTAAAAGACGCCTTTAAAAAAAACCAACCTCCCCCCTCCCCCTTAAAAAACTTCAGCCACAACTGGAAAGGCATGTGGCAAAAAGAAGCCCAGAAACTTCTCCACTTTACCCTTCTCCAGTCAAACGGGCAGATGCACAGGGCATGATTTTAATCGTTATAAAATGGGATTTTTATCACATGGGTTTTAAATTGTTAGACACCTTAGAATCATAGAATCACAGAGGAGGAAGGGACCTCCTGGGTCATCTAGTCCAACCCCCTGCTCGATGCAGGAAATCCACAAATATCTCCACCCCACACACACCCAGTGACCCGTGTTCCCCGCCCAAAAGATGGCAACAAAGCTCCAGGATCCCGGGTCAGACTGGCTTGGAGAAAAACGCCTTCCTGACCCCAAAGTGGAGATCAGCATTTCCCTGGGCGGGTAACAAAGGGCCACCAGAACTAAGCACCAAGGCAACCCTTCCTGCCCTCCCTTCTCGCGATCTGCCTAAGTTCACAAAGTTCACCTTGGTGGCCCTTGGAAGGATAGAAAAGAGGGATATGGATTTTGTAAAATGAAATGAAATGAAATCACGGGTGGTGGGAAGGGCTATTAAGTCACACCCGACTTACAGCGACCCCTTTGGGGGTTTTCAAGGCAAGAGAGGGGTTGGGGGGGGGCTCGCCATTGCCTTCCCCTATGTTGTTGTTCTTCTTATTATTATTAATAATAATAATTATAATAATAACAACAACAAGAAGAAATATAAGAATAAGAAATAAGGAAGAAGAAAAGGAAGAAGAAGAGGAGGAGGAGAAGGAAGAAGAGGAGGAGAAGAAAGAGGAAGAGGAAGAGGAAGAGGAAGAGGAAGAGGAAGAGGAAGAGGAAGAGGAAGAAGAAGAAGAAGAAGAAGAAGAAGAAGAAGAAGAAGAAGAAGAAGAAGAAGAAGAAGAAGAAGAAGAAGAAGATTATTTCTAGGTGGGCAGGGCTCAGGGCATCTTACAACAGGAACATACCATAAATATTTGTTAGTTTTAAAAAATCCAGCAAGAAAGTTCTTAATTTTTAAAAAACTGTCATATTCCTAGATGCCTGTCCTTTGCAACCCTGGACTTCCGGGGGTGAGTGGGTTGGGGGTTCCCCTCTTCAGATCCTCACCAGGACTGACCCGGCTTCGCTTCCCAGAGCAACCCCACCACAGGGGCCATCAAGGCAAGAGAGGGAAAGAAGCGGGGTGGTTTTTGCCGCCGCCTGGCCTCCGCCTCGCAACCCCGGGACTTCTCCCCACGCGGCGGTCTCCCACCCAAGTCCTCACCGGGCTCGACCCTGCTTAGCTTCCCGGCTCAGACCCAAAGCCGGCGCGCCGGGGCCACCACCCCTGGGAGGCGCGTTAACCCTCGCCTTACCTGGAGGGCTGCAGAGCCGGAGGTGCCCGCAGCAGCAGCAGCAGGAAGAGGAGGAGGAGGTGCCCGGGCTCCGGCCCCCCGCCCGGGGCATCTTCTAGAGTCCGGCCAGGCTGGCGTTGAGGGCTGGACCTTCAAGGGTCTGGGCGCAGCTGGAGGGGGGGGGGGTCCCTGCCAGCCCTTTCCCCGGCTGGACGCGGCAAGGCTCCGGCAGGGAGTTTGAGCCTGCGGAGGAGGAGGAGGAGGCAACTCCGGGGGAGGGAGGGGGCATCAGGCTGGCAGCTCAGGCTGGGCGGCGATCTGGGCTCTGCTGCCGCCGCTGCCAACCCGCCGCTCCGCGCCTCCTCTCCTCGCCGGCAGCAGCAGCAGCAGCAGCAGCGACTGCCGCTCTCCTCCTCCTCCTCCTCCTCCCCGGGAGGCTCGGGGACTCGGGCAAAGGGCGGCCGGGGAAGAGGAGCCCGGGCAGGCGGGATTCCGGAGGCGCGCGCCCAGCGCCGCTCAAAGATCTTCCTCCGCACAACAGCCCCGCAAGGTAGGCTCGCGGGCGAGGGTGGTACGAGGAAGGAGCTCGCCGTTCGCCTAGGCAGGGGCGGGTCAAGGCTCCCTGGTGCCCTAAGCACTGGCCAAGCTTGGTGCCCCCCCTCCTCTCCACACTGACCCCAGTCCGTTTGAATTTGGCTCCATCATTTGATTTTTAGACACAGGCGTTTGACTTTTAAACATCGCCGATGACGCTGCCAACCTAGCCCTTGGAAAGCAAGAAATTGCAAGTGGATAAATAGGTACCGCTTTGGTGGGAAGGGAACAGTGTTCCGAGCGCCTTGGCGTTTAGTCGTGCTGGCCACATGGCCACAGAAACGTCTTCGGACAGCGCTGGCTCTTTGGCTTTGAAACGGAGATGAGCACTGCAACCCTAGAGTCGGATGCGACTGGCTTTCGAGCAAGGGAGACCTTTACCTTTACCTATGACACTGCACCGCGCCAACAAAAAATAGAAGATAACCTCTATGGTGGCACCATGATTAATTTGCACTAGTTTTATCAATATATATATATATATATATATATATACATATACACATACATATTTACAAATCTTCCTTTTTTCCCCTTTTCTTTCCACCCTTTCCCCAACTTTGTGGTGCCCCCTTTGGCCCTGGTGCCCTAAGCACGTGCTTAGTCTGCTTAAGGGTTAATCAGCCACTGCCCCTAGGCATGTGCAGAAGTCCGTCTTGGACCCTGGGAAGAGCCCTCGCTGGTCAGCCCCCTAAGCTGAGTGAATGTGAGCCGCCTCACAGTTGTCTAGCCTCCGGCTCACAGATTTCTTGTCTTCGCTCCGGAAGGGATGGCCCCAGAGCCAACTAATTTAGGCAGGGCCAGCGCCAAATCGCTTGCCCACAACTTCAATGCCAGTAGCTCACAAAGTAGAATTTTTGCTCACAGGACTCCACAGCTTAGTGGGAGCATTGCTCACAGGGTCTCTGCTCCAAAAGCAGGTTGGCATTTCAAGGAAGCGTTGCCCTCGTCCTGACCTTGGTAGCCCGGGTGAGCCCAGCTGTGTCAGGGCCGACCCTGGCAAGTACTCGGCGGGGAGACCTGCAAGGGATACCAGGGCTGGGATGCAGAGGCGGCAACGGTAAGCCACCTCACCACTAGGGGTCGCCTAACCATGACTTCCAGGCCTACACACACACACACAATTTTTATTTATTTGGATACGGATTCTGCCCTCCCGCAAGCGGCTTCAGAGCGGATCACATCATAAGAAGATAAAAACAGACAGGGCAGGGCTATTTTTGGGCAGGAACGCACAGGAACGGAGTTCCGCCTGGCTCCCGAGTTGGCCACACCCAGCAGGAACTCATTAGCATAATAGGCCACACCCAACAGCAGGAACTCAGTAGGATTGGCTACGTTAGGGGTGTGTGGCCTAACATGCAAAGGAGCTCCTGCCACAAAAAAAAAAAGCCCTGGGTTTTGACAACAAACAAGGTCAACAGAATAAGAAGCAAAAGGTGGGTGTGGCTGGATGGCCACACTTATGGCAACATGGGGGTGTGGCCTAATATGCTAACGAGCTGTGCTGTCAGGAGTGTGGCCTAATATGCTAATGAGCTGTGCTGTCAGGGGTGTGGCCTAATATGCTAATTCGCTGTGCTGTCAGGGGTGTGGCCTAATACGCTAATGAGCTCCTGCTGGGCTTTTTCTACCAAAAAAGCCCTGAGACACCGGTACCACAAAATTTAAAACAGCTAGGCAATACAATTTAAAACAGCTGTGTGCAAGCATGCCGTTTCAGCTTGGGGGGACTGGGCCCGAAAGGACTCCTTAATCTGGGCCAAATAATGACGACAGACTTCAGTGAGGGAGGCCAACTTCGTTGGATGCCCTCTGCCTCAAAATACCAGAGGAGGAGGAGCAGGAGGAGGAAGAAAAGCAGCGGCTTACAATCCCCTTCTCTTTCTCTCCCCGCAACCACTAGGGAGGCACTGGAAGTTTGTTCGTCATCCTAAATGCAATGCTATGTTGTTATCTGTTTAGCGGCGCTTGGGTCGACATCTGTTAGCACCTTTTACTGTTGTTCTATGGTTTTTAGGGGAGCTGCGGTGGCTCAGTGGTTAAGAAGCTGAACTGCAGGCTGTGGAAGGTCAGTAGTTCAGCAGTTCGAGACCCGTGAGTGCCGCATGACGGGGTGAGCTCCCGTCTCTAGTTCCAGCTCCTGCCAACCTAGCAGTTCGAAAGCAAGACATTGCAAGTAGATAAATAGGTACCACTTCAGTGGGAAGGGAACAGCGTTCCGTGTGCCTTGGTGTTTAGTCATGCCGGCCACATGACTGCAGAAATGTCTTTGGACAGCGCTGGCTCTTCGGCTTTGAAACGGAGATGAGCACCGCAACCCTAGAGTCGGATCCGACAGGCTTTCCGTGCGCCTTGGCGTTTAGTCGTGCCGGCCACATGGTCACGGAAATGTCTTCGGACAGTGCCGGCTCTTCGGCTTGGAAACGGAGATGAGCACCGCAACCCTAGAGTCCGATTCGACTGGCTTTCGAGCAAGGGAATCTTTACCTTTACCTATGGTTTTTAGGATCATTGATATTATTTATTCGTTGCTTTATCCTTCTGTAAGCTGTCCTGATCCGGCTGTGGCCAGGAGGGCGGGGTGTAAATTTAACAAGCAAACAGACAGACACCCTGTGAGGTAGGTGGGGCTGAGAGAGCTTTTTCAAGGGCTACTGAGAGAACAGCTCTGAGAGAACACTCCTCCCCATGAAGCCAGCTGGGTGGGTCAGTCACAGTTCTCTCCGAGCTCTCTCAGCCCCGCCGACCTCACAGGGTGTCTGTTGTGGGGAGGGGAAGGGAAAGGAGATTGTGAGCCGCTCCGAGACTCCTTTGGGGTAGTTAAGGAAGAGAGAAGAGAGGAAGAGATTGGATTTATACCCCGCCCTTCACTTGGGAGTCTCGGAGAGGCTTACAATCCCCTTCCTTTATTCTCCCCACAACAGACACCCTGTGAGGTCGGTCGGTCTGAGAGAGCTCTCTCGAGGACTGCTCTTGAGAGAACAGTTCTGAAGGAACTTGTGACTGACCCAAGGTCACGCTAGCAGTTGCAAGTGGAGGCATGGGGGATCAAACCTGGTTGTCCCAGATTAGAGTCCGCGCTCCTAACCTGTTTGGTGTAGTGGCCAGTTTGGTGTTGTGGTTAAGTGCACGGACTCTAATCTGGGAGAACCGGGTTTGATTCCCCCACTCCTCCACTCGCAGCTGCTGGATGACCTTGGGCAAGCCGTAGTTCTGATAAGAGCTGTTCTTGAAAAAGAGCAGTTTCTGTCAGAGCTCTCTCAGCCCCACCTACCTGTTGCGGGGAGGGGAAGGGAAGGGAGTTTGTAAGCCGCTCTGAGACTCCTTTGGGTAGTGAAGGGCAGGGTATGAATCCAATCTCTTTTTCTTCTTCCTACCTCACAGGGTGTCTGTTGTGGGGAGGGGCAGGGGCTGTCTGCCGCTCTGATGACTCCTTGGTAGTGGGCAGGGTATGAATCCAATCTCTTCGTCTTCTGACCTCACAGAGTGCCTGTTCTTGGGAGGAAAGGAAGCAGTTTGTCAAGCTCTTCTGGGTACGAAGAGCAGGTCTGACTCCAGTCTCTTCTGCTTCTACCTCACAGGGTGTCTGTTGTGGGGAGGGGAAGGGAAAGGCGTTTGTCAGCCGCTCTGAGACACCTCTGGGTAGTGAAGGGCGGGGTATGAATCCAATCTCTTCTTCTTCTCTTCTCTAACCATTACGCCAAACTGGCTCTCAAGCTAAGGATCGCTTCTGGAAACTGTTTTCCTTGCTATTATTTATTTCTCCTCCGCCTCCTCCTCCTCCTCCTCCTCCTCTTCTTCTTCTCCTCCTCCTCCTCCTCTTCTTCTTCTCCTCCTCTTCTCCTCCTCCTCCTCTTCTTCTTCTCCTCCTCCTCTCCTCCTCCTCTTCTTCTTCTTCTCCTCCTCCTCCTCCTCTTCTTCTCCTCCTCCTCCTCCTTTTCTTCTCCTCCTCCTCCTCCTCCTCTTCTTCTTCTCCTCCTCCTCCTCCTCTTCTTCTCCTCCTCCTCCTCTCCTCCTCCTCTTCTTCTTCTTCTCCTCCTCCTCCTCCTCTTCTTCTCCTCCTCCTCCTTTTCTTCTCCTCCTCTCCTCCTCCTCTTCTTCTCCTCCTCCTCCTCTTCTTCTCCTCCTCCTCCTCTCCTCCTCCTCTTCTTCTTCTTCTCCTCCTCCTCCTCCTCCTCTCCTCCTCCTCCTCCTTTTCTTCTCCTCCTCCTCCTCTCCTCCTCCTCTTCTTCTTCTTCTCCTCCTCCTCCTCCTCCTCCTCTTCTCCTCCTCCTCCTCCTTTTCTTCTCCTCCTCCTCCTCCTCCTCCTCCTCCTTCCAATTTTAGTTACTTTATCCCCACCTTTTTTTCCCCAGTGAGAGGCCCAAAGTGATTTAACCTCATTTCCCCTGCCCTCCGTTTTATCCTCACAGCAACCCTGTAAGGTAGATCATGCTGGGAAGCCGTGTTAGTCTGTCTGTAACAGTAGAGAAGGGCATGAGTCCGGGAGCACCTGAAAGAGGAACGAAATTGGTGGCAGGGGAGACGCTTTCGTCAGTAGCTGCCCACTTCTTCAGATACTGCTAGAAATGGGAGTCCACCCGTCCTTATATCCCAAAGCGGACGGATTCCCATTCTGTACAGCTAAACGTGATGCCTTCCGTGGAGATCGATCAAGCCGGGCAGCTGCGTTAAGTCTGAACGTGGCAGT
This sequence comes from Gekko gecko, assembly GCA_029375565.1. Classification (NCBI taxonomy): domain Eukaryota; kingdom Metazoa; phylum Chordata; class Lepidosauria; order Squamata; family Gekkonidae; genus Gekko; species Gekko gecko. The sequence continues at coordinate 121,196,837 of JAPDNY010000010.1, forward strand.
AGAAAAGAGGCAGAGTCGAGCAGCACCTTAAAGACTCACAAAATCCATGGCAGGGGAGGAGCTTTCGGGAGTCATCGCTCACTGCTTCAGATACCGAGGTAGAAAAGAGCAAGGGTCTGTGAACACATTTAAGCAGGAGTGTCAAACATGCAGCCCGGGGGCTGGTTCAGGCCCCCGGAGGGCTTCTGTCAGGTCCGCAGAGGAACTGGCTGTCTCCTGCTTCTTCTTCCAGTTCTGCTGCTGCTGCGTCATCGTAGGTTTGCAGCTGACAGATACACACCTGAACGGCAGACCCAAGATTGCAATGGCACAGACATTTGGATGCAACAATTCAGAGCAAGAGGTGCCGGTGAATAGGCACTGTTAAATAAAGAAAAGATTGCAAAATCTTTGAAGAAATCTATGAAGAAAAGTTAAAACGCTTGGGGCTCTACAGCTTGGAGAAACGACGGCTGAGGGGTGACATGACCGAGGTTTATAAGATTATGAATGGGATTGAGCAAGTTGAGAAAGAAGTCCTTTTCTCCCTTTCTCACAAGACAAGAACTCGTGGGCACTCCATGAAATTGCTGAGCTGTCGGGTTAGAACAGATAAAAGGAAGTCCTTCTTCACCCAAAGAGTGATTAACATATGGAATTCACTGCCACAGGAGGTGGTGGCGGCTACAAGCATGGACAGTTTCAAGAGGGAATTAGATAAACATCTGGAGCAGAAGTCCACCAGTGGCTATTAGCCACAGGGTATAGATGGGAACTCTCAGTCTGGGGCAGGTGATGCACTCTATTCTTGGTGCTGGAGGGGGCAGCAGTGGGAGGGCTTCTGGTGTCCTGCCCCCTCTGATGGACCTCCTGATGGCACCTGGTATATTTTGGCCGCTGTGTGACAGAGTGTTGGACTAGATGGGCCATTGGCCTGATTCAACATTGGCTTCTCTTATGTTCTTATGTTCAAAAGTGCTGATGTTTTAAGCATGTTTTTATTTTAAGTAAAAGAAACCCCTTTGTGTCTGTGTCCTTTATCAAGTTTCTATCTCCGCTATCTGGCCTTACATTTTATGACACACGCGTGGCTCGGCCCAAAAAGGTCTCATTCATGTCAGATCCGGCCCTTGTAACAAATGAGTTCGACACCCCTGGCCTAGAGCATACCTGACAACAGTTTGTCCAGATGCTGTTTAAAGACTGCCATGGAGGGAGAGCTCCCCCTCCCCCCCGAGGCAGCTAATTCCACTCTTGCACAGCTCTGTCAAAAAGTTTTCCCTAAGATCCAGCCGGTACCTTCCCACCCTGAATTTAAACCCCTTCTTGCAAGTCCTCTCCTCTGCCGCCACCAGGAAGAGCTCCCTGCCCTCCTCGGAGTGACAGCCTGCTCAGGATTGCAACGGCACAGACATTTTGATGCAACAATTCCAGGCGAGAGGTGTCAGTTAGGAGACACCGTTAAATAAAATATTGCAAGAGTGCTAAGGTTTGAAGCGTGTTTTTATTTTAGGTAAAGGTAAAGGTTCCCTTGCTCGAAAGCCAGTCGAATCTGACTCTAGGGTTGCGGTGCTCATCTCCGTTTCAAAGCCGAAGAGCCAGCACTGTCTGAAGACATTTCCGTGGTCATGTGGCCGGCATGACTAAACACCAAGGCGCACGGAACGCTGTTACCTTCCCACCGAAGTGGTACCTATTTATCTACTTGAAATTTCTTGCTTTCGAAGTGCAGCCATCCAGCCACACCCACCTTTTCCTTCTTATTTGGTTTACCTTGTTTGTTGTCAAAACCCAGGGCTTTTTTTGGAGCAGGAACTCCTTTGCATGTTAGGCCCCACAGCCCTAACATAGCCAATCCTAATGAGTTTCTGTTGTTGGGTGTGGCCTATTATGCTAATGAGTTCCCGCTGGGCATGGCCAACTCAGGAGCCAGCCAGAACGCCGTTCCTGTGCGTTCCGGCCCAGAAATAGCCCTGATAATATGCATGGCTCGTTGGTGTTGATGGCGTCTGAATTGCTTCCAGTAAAGTGACCATTGGAAAAGGAAACTTCTAGTCCTTGGAGACTTTTTTAGGGGCATAAACACAGCATGCTTGTTTGCTTCTTCTCGACATCCAGGCGGTGGCTGGAGATGTCCTGGGATCCCAAGTGATCTCCAGATGATGGACATCTGTTCCCCTGGAGAAAATGGCTGCTTTGAAGGGTAGACTCTATGGCATTGTACCCGCCTGAGGTCCCTCCCTGAACCCTGCCCTTCCTGGACCCCAGACACCAAATCTCCAGGTATTCCCCCACCCAAATCTGGCAACCCTCGGGGACCCTTCGTGATCCTCGTAGCAAGGATGAGGAACGTCAACCACCTGCGATGTTTCAGAAGAATCTGGATGTTCCGCAGCCCATATGGACGGATGATTCATTTGATATATTTTAAAGAGCTGTGAAAAAAATGCCCATTCGTAAACTGGGATATTTTGGTGCCCACGTCGTACAATTTTCGTTGGCTTACTGTGTTTGTATTTCCAAGCAAAACCGGCTATGAGACAACAATTCTGCGCTCAAGGGATGCATTTCAGGAGGAGACGGAAATGCCCGCTGCTGCCTTTGCGCGAGCTCGTTTTTCCGAATAGACTGATATCCTCTGTTTTTTACGCCTCTGATGTACTCGCCGTTCGGCCGTTTAATTAATTAATTAATTTAAAACATTTATTAGCTGCCTTTCCTCCAGGCGGAACTCAAGGTCACTTGCAGAGTAGAGAAAACAGACCGCATCAAAAACATTTAAAAACATCAAAGCTGACGTTTAAAATCACAGCTGGGGACTGCTGGTAAACTGAACCAGATGCACTCTCCAGTTTTGTGGCCCAAAATGCTCCAAGTTGCCCACCTGCTTTGAATTCTCATTTGCCAGGTGCTTAGGAGCCAGTGAGGGTTGCGGTGGCCCAGTGGTTAAGACGCTGAATGGCAGACCAGAAGATCGGTACTTCAGCAGTTCGAGACTCGAGTGCCACGTGACGGAGTGAGCTCCCGTCTCTGGTCCCAGCTCCTGCCAACCTTGCAGTTCGAAAGCAAGAAACTGCAAGTAGATAAACAGGTACCGCTTCAGTGGGAAGGAAACAGTGTTCTGTGCACCTTGGCGTTTAGTCATGCCGGCCACGTAACCACGGAAACGTCTTCGGACAGCGCTGACTCTTCGGCTTGGAAACGGAGATGAGCACCGCAACCCTAGAGTCCGATTCGACTGGCTTTCAAGCAAAGGAAGCCTTTACTATTAATGTGTTTTAATTTTTAGCGTTATGTTTTTATTCATTGTTGTACATCGCCCAGAGCCCTGCAGTAGCAGGGACGGGCGATCCAGAAACCTAATAATAATAACAACAACATTATGTGGACACCGTAGGCAATCCAGGTGCTGTCTAGGACACAGAACCAAAGAGGTCATGCCGGCCACATGACCACAGAGATGTCTTCGGACAGCGCCGGCTCTTCAGCTCGGAAACGGAGATGAGCACCGTATCTCCAGGGTCGGATTCGACTGGCTTTCGAGCAAGGGAAGTCTTTACCTTTACCTCGGAGCCAGCAGGCAGCAAGAATGAGGGAGGGGGTGTGGCTGAGTGGAAGAGCATCTGCCTGGCGCGCAGGAAGTCTCAGGTTCAATCCCCGGCATCTCCTGTTAAACGGACCAGGTAGCAGGTGATGTGGAAGACCTCTCCGCCCGAGACCCTGGAGAAGCACTCCTGGTCTGAGTAGACAGTAGTAACATTGACAGACTAATAATCCGAACTCAGTAGAAGGCAGCTTCGGGTGGGCTCAAACAGACTGTGGCAGCATAGAGTTGCCAACTCTGGGTTGGGAATTTCCTGGAGATTTGGGGGCGGAGCCTGACGAGGACAGGGACGCCAGTGGGGTGCAATGGCACAGAGTCCACCCCCCAAAATATCAGTGTTCTCCAGGGGAACTGATCTCTGTAGTCATAGAATCAGAGAGTTGGAAGGGGGCCATGCAGACCATCTAGTCCAACCCCCTGCCCAATGCAGGACCAGCCTAGACCATCCCTGACAAATATCCATCCAGCCTCTTCTTGGAAGCTGTCGGTGAAGGGGAGCTGACCACCTCCCTAGACAGCTGGTTCCACCTTTGGACCACTCTGACCGTGGAACAGTTTTCCCTAATCTCCAGCCGATACCTTCCTGCATGTAATCTAAACCCGTTGCTTCGGGGCCTCTCCTCTGCCGCCAACTGGAACGGCTCCTTGCCCTCCTCCAAATGACAGCCTTTGAAAGATTTAAAGAGAGCCATCACGTCCCCCCTCAATCTCCTCTTCTCCAGACTAAACACTCCCAGGGCCCTTAAGCCTTTCCTCGTAGGGCTCCGTCTGGAGATGAGCTGTAATACTAGCAGATCCCCCCCAAGTCCCACCTGGAGGTTGACAGCCAGCGTTCCCTCTAAGCTGAGTTAGCGTGAGCCAGCTCACAGTTTTTTAGCCTCCGGCTCACACATTTCCGTCTTCGCTCAGGAAGGATGGGCTCCAGAGCAAGCCAATTTATGCAGCGGCCCAATCGCTCGCTCACAGCTTCAATGCCGGTAGCTCACAGAGTAGAATTCTTGCTCACAAGACTCCACAGCTTAGAGGGACCAACGCTGGTAAATGATGACCTAACATGTTGGTAGCTTATGATGCTCTTGGTCAGAAGAACGGAGGTGCCACACGGCAGTCTATTCGGCAAGGCTGCTGTGCGCCAATGCTCCCTCTAAGCCAGGGGCATCAAACATATGACCCAGGGGCCAGATCAGCCAGTATGGTGTAGTAGTTAAGTGTGCAGACTCTAATCTGGGAGAACCGGGTTTGATTCCATAAGAACATAAGAGAAGCCAATGTTGAATCAGGCCAATGGCCCATCCAGTCCAACACTCTGTGTCACACGGCGGCCAAAATATACCAGATGCCCTCAGGAGTAACTCTCAGTCTGGGGCAGGTGATGCCCTCTATTCTTGGTGCTGGAGGGGGCAGCAGTGGGAGGGCTTCTAGTGTCCTGGCCCCACTGCTGGACCTCCTGATGGCACCTGGTATATTTTGGCCGCTGTGTGACAGAGTGTTGGACTAGATGGGCCATTGGCCTGATTCAACATTGGCTTCTCTTATGTTCTTATGTTCTTATGTTCTTATGAGGTCCAGCAGTGGGGCCAGGACACGAGAAGCCCTCCCACTGCTGCCCCCTCCAGCACCAAGGATAGAGTGCATCACCTGCCCCAGACTGAGAGTTCCCATCTATACCCTGTGGCTAATAGCCACTGATGGACTTCTGCTCCATGTGTTTATCTAATTCCCTCCATGTGTTTATCTAATTCCCCCACTCCTCCACTTGCACCTGCTGATGTGACCTTGGGTCAGTCACAAGCTCTGGCACAGCTGTCCTTGAAAAAGAGCAGCCTCTGTCAGAGCTCTCTCAGCCCCGCCTACCTCACAGGGTGTCTGTTGTGGGGAGGGGAAGGGAAAGGAGTTTGTAAGCCGCTCTGAGACTCCGAGTGAAGGGCGGGGTATAAATCCAATCTCCTCTTCTTCTTCTCTCAGGGCCCGCAGTGGAATGGGCTGTCTTCTGCCTCTTCTTCCAGTTCTGCTGCTGCTGCGTCATCGTAGGTTTGTAGCTTACAGATACACACCTGAACAGCACGCTTAGGATGGCAACAGCACAAACATTTTGATGCCGTAATTCAGTGCAAGAAGTGTCAGTGACCGGGCACTGTTCGATAAACAAAACGTGGCAAGAGCGCTGATGTTTTAAGAATGTCTTTATTTTAAGTAAAAACAAACAAACCACCTTTGTGTTTGTGTCCTTTATAGAGTTTCTATCTCCGCTACCTGGCATTACAGTTTACAACACACACCTGGCCCGGCCCGACAAGGTCTCACACCTGGCCTTAAAGTTGTGAGCGAGCGATTTGGCTGCTGCATGAATTAGTTGGCTCTGGAGCCAGCCTTCCCGAGCGGAGACAAAAATGTGTGAGCCGGAGGCTCAGAAACGGTGAGCTAGCTCACACTAACTCAGCTTAGAGGGAGCACTGCTGTGGGGCCCCCGTGAAGAAGTTCAACCGCATTGGAACTCCCCCCCCTGCCCCCCGAGGTTTAAAAAACAGAAAAGAAAGAATCCGGCCATGTTTTGTCTAGGGAAGTAAATGCCTGACGGTGTCCTCTTCCCCTGCACAATCCCATCACGACGCCTGTCGTGTCATTTCGCTGTCACCCAAACCGCTCCTAATGGCTCACAAGAAAAGGAGAGAAGCGTTTTTACGGTTTCCAGGATGAATGCGCCGACGTCCTTCCCGAAACGCACGGCCCGGCTTCAGAGCCAGAGCTGAAAGAGGCCGTGATTCATTCCGCTCTTTGTTTGGGAAAGAATGGCCAATTGAAGCGTGGCGCGGCTCAGCGGCAGGTGTCAGCGTTGCGACGGGAGGGAGTGTGGACCCCCCCCCCCATCGTAATTTTAGCTGTTGCCCAACCGAGTCCGATGGGTGACGCAGGAGGGTGGAGATCTCCGCGGGACGTGATGACAAAGCCAAATAATGGGAGAAGCAGATTTATTTATTTATAGTCCAATTTATACCCTGCCCTCCCCGCAAAGTAGGTTCGGGGCGGCCTCCGACAACAGACACAACAATACAGAATAAAAACATACATAATACAGAATTAAAACACAGCCTTTAAAATAACACATTGCAGAATATCGGAGGACTGGCGGCAGTTGGAAACCAAAGGAATAAAGCGCTGTCAAACAAAGCGCTTCGATGTTATTCCACGTAAAGTGTTTGGATGTACCAACCTGCCACATCTCAGAAAGGATATTATAGCATTGGAAAAAGTGCAGAGAAGGGCAACTAGATTGATAAAAGGGTTGGAACACCTTCCCTATGAAGAAAGGTTAAAACGCTTGGGGCTTTTCAGCTTGGAGAGACGACGGCTGAGGGGTGACATGATCGAGGTTTATAAGATTAGGCATGGGATAGAGCAGGTTGAGAAAGAGGTACTTTTCTCCCTTTCTCACAATACAAGAACTTGTGGGCACTCCATGAAATTGCTGAGCAGTCGGGTTAGAACAGATAAAAGGAAATCCTTCTTCACCCAAAGAGTGATTAACATATGGAATTCACTGCCACAGGAGGTGGTGGCAGCTGCAAGCATGGACAGTTTCAAGAGGGAATTGGATAAACATCTGGAGCAGAAGTCCATCAGTGGCTATTAGCCACAGGGTATAGATGGGAACTCTCAGTCTGGGGCAGGTGATGCACTCTATTCCTGGTGCTGGAGGGGGCAGCAGTGGGAGGGCTTCTAGTGCCCTGGCCCCACTGCTGGACCTCCTGATGGCACCTGGTATATTTTGGCCGCTGTGTGACAGAGTGTTGGACTAGATGGGCCATTGGCCTGATTCAACATTGGCTTCTCTTATGTTCTTATGATGTTATTCTGCTCATTCTTGAGGCAGGTGCTTGGCGTTAACATTACAAGCCGTGCACTAGGGTGGCGGCGGCCCCTAACTGTATGCCTGGCGGAAGAGCGCCGTCTTGCAGGCCCTGCGGAACTGTGAGAGGTCCCGCAGGGCCCTGATCTCCTCCGGGAGCTCGTTCCACCAGGTAGGGGCCGCCACCGAAAAGGCCCCGGCCCTAGTAGCAACTAGCCTGGCCTCCCTCGGGCCAGGGAAGGTCAGCCGATTTTGAGACTCAGACCGTAGTGCTCTCTGGGGTATATATGGGGAAAGGCGGTCCCGTAGATATGTTGGACCCCGGCCATATAGGGCTTTAAAGGTAAGAACCAGCACTTTGAAGCAGATTCGGTATGCTATCGGCAGCCAGTGCAGTGTTCTCAGCACAAGCTGGATGTGCTCCCATCTAGGGAGACCCATCAACAACCTGGCCGCGGCATTCTGCACTAGCTGCAGCTTCCAGATCCGTGACAAAGGCAGCCCCATGTAGAGAGCGTTACAGTAGTCTAGTCTTGAGGTGATCATTGCATGGATCACTGTAGCCAGGTCGGGACGGTCAAGGAAGGGAACCAACTACCTAATCAGCCTCAAATGGTAAAAGGCTGACTTGGCAGTGGCGGCTACCTGGGCCTCCGTGGTAAGAGCACTCCCAAACTCTGAAATTCCGGCACCATTCAGATCATCCGGTTTGGAGTCCAACTGGCCCCCTAACATCAGATAGATACCAGTTGAATGCCAGAGTGGTGTAGTAGTTACAAGTGGTGGACTAGTGTTTGGGGAGGCCTGAGTTTGAATCTCCACCCGTTGTCGTGGAAGCTCGCCGGGCGACCTTGAGCCAGTCACACATTCTGTCAACCTAGTCTACCTTACAGGGTTGTTGTGAGGCTGAAATGGAGGAGGGGAGAATGACGTAGGCCACTTTGGGCCCTCAGTGGAGAGAAAGAGAAATGGATTATATATATTAATTTCTATGGTGCTTTAACGGGGGAAGGAGCCACCTGGGAGTTTTGGATCCATCTTTTGAACCATTGTCTATGGGGTAATTCATATCTTCTTTGAGTTTCCATTGTGGGGGAGGTTTCACTTTTTTTTATTCCTGTGGAACATTTTTATGCCAAACCCTCCCCATTTTTTGCCCAAAATTCTGTCTTGTCACTGCAGATGTTAAAAGAGGATACAGGCTATTATACACTACACCTGATGTCTTCTAACTCAATGGTTCGATTTTAACAATGCTAGAACCTAAGAAGAGCCCTGCTGGATCAGACCAGGGAGGGTCAATCTAGTCCAGCATCCTGTCTCACACAGGGGCCAAACAGGTCCTCTGGAGGGCCAAGAACAGGGCAGAGAGGCCAAGGCCTTCCCCTGAGAAGAACCTAAGAAGAACCCTGCTGGATCAGACCAGTGAGGGTCCATCTAGTCCAGCATCCCGTCTCACACAGTGACCAAACAGGTCCTCTGGAGGGCCAAGAACAGGGCAGAGAGGCCAAGGCCTTCCCCTGAGGAGAACCTCAGAAGAGCCCTGCTGGATCAGACCAGTGAGGGTCCATCTAGTCCAGCATCCCGTCTCACACAGTGGCCAAACAGGTCCTCTGGAGGGCCAAGAACAGGGCAGAGAGGCCAAGGCCTTCCCCTGAGGAGAACCTCAGAAGAGCCCTGCTGGATCAGACCAGTGAGGGTCCATCTAGTCCAGCATCCCGTCTCACACAGTGGCCAAACAGGTCCTCTGGAGGGCCAACAACAGGACAGAGTGGCAGAGGCCTTCCACTGATAAGAACCTCAGAAGAGCCCTGCTGGATCAGAGCAGTGGTCCATCCAGTCCAGCATCCTGTCTCGCACAGTGGACAACCAGGTCCTCTGGAGGGCCAACAGCAGGGCAGAGAGGCCTTGACCTTCCCCTGATGTTGCCTCCTGGCTCTGGGATTCAGCGGGATTAGCAGCAGAAACTCATTAGGATTGGCTATGTGAGGGCTGTGTGGCCTCACATGCAAAGGAGTTCCTGCCATTAAAAAAGCCCTGGGTTTTGACATTCAACAAGGTAAACAGAATAAGAAGCAAAAGGTAGGTGTGGCTGGATGACCACGCTTCTGGTAACATGGGGGTGTGGCCTAATATGCCAATAAGTGGTGCTGTCAGGGGTGTGCCTAATATGCTAATGAGTTCCTGCTGTTGGGTGTGGCCTATTATGCTAATGAGTTCCTGCTGGGCTTTTTCTACAAAAAAGGCCCTGTATATACATACATACATACATACATACATACATACTTTCCCTAATACCAGACATTCTCCTCTCCAGGACATTTTGCCAGCTTAAAAAGAAAAGAAAAGATAGGCATACCTACTGCTGGTTCAGGCGTGATCCGACCGAGAGCACACTTTATTTGCCCTTCTGGCAGTCCACAGTGCCCATAAAACTGTCCTTCTATGCCACATTTCCAATAAAGTCTGAGTCAAGCGGCACCTTTGAGACCAACAAAATTTTATTTGAAGTGTTAAACTTTCATGTAAGCCAGTTTGGTGTCGTGGTTAAGTGCACAGACTCTAATCTGGGAGAACCAAGTTTGATTCCCCCACTCCTCCACTTGCACCTGCTGATGTGACCTTGGGCCAGTCACAAGTTCTGTCAGAGCTGTTGTTGCGAAAGAGTCATTTCTGTCAGAGCTCTCTCAGCCCCCACCTACCCCGCAGGGTGTCTGCTGTGGGGAAGAGAAAGGAGTTTGTAAGCCACTTTGAGACTCCTTTGGGTAGTGAAGGGCGGGGTATAAATCCAGCGGCAGATTAATTAACCATTAAGCAGACTGAGTCTGTGCTTAGGGCACCAGGGCCTAAGTTGTTGTTGTTCAGTCGCACAGTCGAGTCCGACTCTTCGTGACCCCATGGACCATGTCACGCCAGGCCCTCCTGTCTTCTGCTGTCCGCTGACGTTTGCTCAATTTCATGTTCGTTGCATCGGTGACACTGTCTGACCATCTCATCCTTTGCCGTCCCCTTCTTCTTTGACCTTCAATCTTTCCCAGCATCGGGGTCTTCTCCAGGGAATGCTCCCTTCTCATTTGGTGGCCAAAGTATTTGAGCTTCAGCTTCAGGATCTGGCCTTCCAGGGAACAGTCAGGGTTGATTTCTTTTAGGATTGACTGATTTGATCTCCTTGCAGTCCAAGGGACTCTCAAGAGTCTTCTCCAGCACCTGTCAGGTAGCCCTGCCATGATAGAAGGGTGGGAGGTGGGCTATGATGGATGACGGGAGGGAGGTGGGCTTTTGGCGCCTTAGTGGCGGGACAGACGGGAGGTTGGAATCCGGGGAGTTGTTGATTTACACCTCGGGTGTGAGAATGGAATGTGGCTTTTATTCTTCCTATCTCTTGCAGCCTGGACGTTCTGACCTTGGCAAGTCGGGGTTGCGAGCTTCTCTATCGCTGGCATAGATGTAGCAGCTGTGGTTAATGGGGGCGGTGGGAAATTCATTTGCTTTGTAACTTTCGATTTCCCAGTCGCATGTTTATTCATTGTATGGAAGAAGGGGGGGTCCCCATTCACCCCCTTCCCCTGTATAACCGCTTGCTTTCTGTAACCAAGTCATTCTGAACAAGAGACCTGTTTCAGTGATCTATCTATTGCAGCTTAATAAACGCTAACCTTGCTTGCATCAAAAAGGTCTGGTGTTTGCTGACTAAGTTAGGACTTCTGACAGTTTGTTCAGAATCATCATTTACTTTCGGGACTGGTCCTAAACCCACCACTCCAAAATGAGTGACGGAGAAGAAGACACTCTCCCGATTGAAGAAGAAGAAAAGGACAAGAAGCCTCCTGGGAAAGGCGTACCCAAAGAAACCCCTGACACATACGTGCCGGGACAATGGGGTTTGGAGTACGACTTTGGAGGGCCCTACGGCGATCCGTATGGGGCAGCCTATGGAGGGGTGACCCACCGAGCGGGACGCAGACGGGACTGGGTGAAACCCCTGACCGAGACCCACGAGGCGTGGTTCGGGACCCCAAGAGCATCCATGGGGATGAGCCACCCCGAGAGGTCGGTCCGCAAGTTGGCTACCGCCGAACCCATGGAAGACACCGGCAGGGACTCCGAGCCCCGAGAGAGTGTCGTGGTGAGGCGGAGATGGAGCGGGGAGCCAAGCCAAGACCGCCTGATGCGTTTCCTGGATGAGTCCCTCGCTCGCATCCCACAGATGATTGCGGAGGGCATTCGGGAGGAGCGTGAACGACAGAGACGGGAAGAGCCGCCGGCACAAGTCCCTCCAGATCAACGACCAGCACCGGACCAGGGGGCGGGGAACGTGCCAGCCGGACCACCGGATCAACCAGCGGGGCCAGCGCCACGGGGCCCGCCGGGGCAACAACCCCCTCGTCCTTGGGGGTTCCTGCCTCCTAAGCCTACGGAGCTCCTGGATGCGGACTTTGACGGAGACCCCGAAAAGTTCCCGTTCTTCCTGGTGCGAGCCGAGAAGTTCATCGAAACGTGGGGCCACCTGTTCCAGAGGGAAGAGCGGATGGTCGACGTCATAGCGGCTCACCTGAAGGGAGCAGCAGCTGACTGGTACGTGGGGCTCCACCAAGCCGATGGGCGCGAACTGAGAGAGATCGACTCTTTCATGTGGGCTATGAAAGAACAATTTGAAGACGTGCACTCAACTAAAGCAGCAAAAGCAACGATCCGGAGCCTCAAGCAGGGCGCGAGATCGGTGAGAGATTACACCGCGGAGTTCCGCAGATGTGCCGCAAAGCTGCGAGGAGAAGGAAATCTCCTGGAGTTTTACAAATGGGGGCTGAACCCGGAGGTTCGCCGCGAGGTCACCCTGAACCAAGATCCGAACACCCTCACTGGATGGATCCAGGCCGCAATCACGATGGAAAACCGGCTGAAGACCATCAAACTAGACGATGCCGCGGCGCTGGCAACCCGAGGAAACGCACCGACTGCGAGGGGAAAGGCTCCCGTCCAGAACCCAAAGCAGAAGGACGGGACAAGGGAACTCCGGATGAAGCAAGGTCTGTGCCTCAAATGCGGAGAAGGGGGCCATTTCGCCGTGAACTGCCCGACCTCGCCTGCATCGACCGGGGCGCAAAAGGGAACAAAGAAGAAGTTCGACACATCCACGCCAAAACAGGTGGCGAGACCGAAGGGGGCGAAAGCTTTGCAAGCTAAACCACTCAGCGAGCCATCCGACTCCTCCGATGGCGAGGTCGTGCCGCAGGGAAACGAGGCGGACCTGCTGTGAACAGCGCTGAACAGCAGGTCCCACAACCCCAGGCGCAACTCCCGGTGAGCAAACCCCCTCTCTTTTTTTTCATTACCGTGACTTTAATGGACCCGGGTCTATTGACCCATGTGAGAGTACGGGCTCTCATTGACTCAGGGTGTGGAAGAGACCTGATCAACCCCACCCTACTGACGGGACTCGGGGCGAAAGTCCTTAAACTAAAAGACCCCTTGATTTTTACCCAAATGGACGGGTCCACAATGAAGGAACCTTGCAAATACGAGACTGTGCCATTGCGGGTGGGACTGGGGCAGCACTGGGAGGAGAGAGCTTTTGTAGTTACCCCGTCCGCCCGGTTTCCCCTGGTGTTAGGAAGTCCGTGGTTCTTTGATCACGACCCTCACGTATTATGGGGGGAGGGAAAGGTCGATTTCATCTCCGAGAAATGCCGGTCCCACGTCTGGAAGACAGAGTGGGGACCCATAATCGAGGGAAAACTCTCGGTGCCGGCTGGGGTAGCCGATGCAGAACTAGAAAGCATTCCCCCCGAATACCGAGACCTAGCCCCTGTGTTTGGGGAGGAGGAAGCGGATGAACTACCCCCCCACAGAAACTCTGATTGTGCAATCGAAATTTTGCCCAACCAAAAACTACCTAAAGGGAAACTATATTCTATGAGCCCTTCGGAAAAGGTAGAACTGAGAAAGTTCATTGACAAAAACCTCAGCAGGGGCTTCATACGGCCAGCGTCCTCCCCGTTCGCAGCCCCCGTGCTCTTTAGGAAAAAGAAGGACGGAGGGTTACGGCTTTGCACGGATTATCGGGGCTTGAATGCGGTGTCCAACACTAACGCTTACCCCATGCCCCTCATTAAGGACTTGTTGGCAGCAGTTGCTGGAGGGAAAATTTTCTCAAAACTTGACCTCCGAGATGCCTATTTCCGAGTCCGGATTCGGGAGGGGGATGAGTTTAAGACGGCGTTTAACACACCTCTCGGCCAGTTTGAATACTTAGTTATGCCGTTCGGACTCCAGGGGCCCCTGGGGTCTTCATGAATTTGATTAACGAGGTGTTACACAAGTACCTATTCAAGGGGGTCCTTGTTTACCTTGATGACATTCTTTTGTATTCCCCCGACCTTACATCTCATGTGAAACTAGTGAGGGAAGTACTCCAAACGTTGCATAAGCATAAACTGTTTGCCAAGCTGTCCAAGTGTGAATTTCACAAAACGGAGATCCCTTTCCTGGGTTACCGCATATCTCAAAGGGGAATTGAGATGGACCCTGACAAAATCAAGGATGTGGTGGGGTGGGAACCTCCCAAAACACGGAGGCAACTCCAGGGTTTCCTCGGATTCGCGAACTTTTATAGGTCATTTCTCTCGAACTTTGCCCAGGTGGCTCTCCCCTTAACAGACTTACTGAAAACCAAAGGGAAGCCACCCGAATGCACTCGACCGGGCGCTAAACTAGTATGGTCACCAGAGTGCCAACGGGCTTTTGACAAGTTGAAAACCCTCTTCACTTCAGAACCGGTGTTAGCCCACCCCAATGAACTTAAAAAATTCATTGTCCAGGTTGACGCCTCGGACGTCGCTATGGGGGGGGCGATCCTCCAGGAGGGGGAGGACGGTAAATTGCACCCCCTTGCCTATGTGTCTAGGAAGTTCAATGATACTGAACGGAATTGGTCCATTTGGGAGAAAGAAGCGGGGTCGATCCGCTTGGCGTTGTCTACTTGGCGCCATTGGTTAGAGGGAGCGCGAGTCCCATTCGAGGTCTGGACTGACCACAAGAACCTCGAGCTGCTCCGCTCCCCCGTTCTTTGAACGCCAAACAGCTCCGCTGGGCAGATTTCTTCTCCAAATTCAATTTCACACTGCACCATTTCCCGGGGACGTCAAATTCGCTGGCCGATGCTCTGTCCCGCCTCCCCCAACACGACAGCAAGAGGGAGGAGGTTCGTGACTCTGTATTCACTCCTTCCCAGTTGGGAGGAGCGGTGACCACGAGGAGGCAGGCCAAACGTTCCCCCCCTCCGCCAGACCCTCCTCCAAGTGACTGGGCGGTACGGTTTTCCACTGAAATGTCTGATGCGGACAGGGAGGAGGTGGAGGGGGAAGAAGGATTGTCCCGCGATGCGCATGGCTGCTGGACTAAAAATGACAAGCTCTTTGTTCCCCGGTCTCTCCGGGGGGAGGTGATGGGTTGGGCGCACGGATCCAAGCTAGCTGGACACACAGGGTTTGTGAAGTCTCTCCAGCTCTTACAGCGGCAATTTTGGTGGCCAGGGCTACGTAAAGATGTTTCACTCTTCACTTCTGCTTGTCAAACCTGTTTAATGAGTAAACCTCGCCCTGGAAAACCCCCTGGTGCCCTCCAACCCCTCCCTACGCCGGCTCGGCCCTGGGAAGTGATCTCTATGGACTTTATTACAGATTTACCCCCTAGTGGGGGGAAAACTGTTATTTGGGTGATCGTAGATCTGTTTACTAAACAGGCGCATTTTGTTCCTTTTGCAACCATCCCCTCTGCCAGGAAATTGGCTTCTGCGTTCTTACAACACGTTGTGAGACTCCACACTTTACCTGCTAAGGTGATCTCCGACAGGGGGGTTCAGTTCGTTTCCAAGTTCTGGAGCGAACTAATGTCACTGCTTGGAGTAGAGAGGGGTGTGAGCAGTGCATACCATCCTGAATCGGATGGGCAAACTGAACGTGTGAATCAGACCCTTGAACAATACTTGCGCTGTTTTTCTAATTTTCAGCAGGACAATTGGCATTCTCTTTTACCTTTAGCTGAGTTTTGTTACAATAATACTCAGCACTCGTCGACGGGGATGTCTCCATTTAAAGCGGTTCATGGTTATGACGCCCCGCCTCTGCCATTTTTGTCTTCTCCCGACCTCCCGGCGGGAGATGCTGGTGACTGGTGCAAACATCTGCAGGAGGCGTGGGGCTCATTAGCAGAGACTCTGGAAGAGGCTAAGACTGCCTACAAGATCCAAGCCGATAAGAAACGTAACCTGGCCTGGATTCCCAAGTGTGGAGAGTTTGCTTACTTGTCTACCCAACATTTGCGTCGCATTCAGCCGAGCCGCAAACTTGGTTGGAAATTTATTGGTCCTTTTGAGATTGTGAGAGTGATTAACAATGTAACTGTTGAACTTGCGTTGCCTAAGTCTCTAAAGTCTGTGCATCCTGTTTTTCATGTGCGGCTTCTTCGTCCAGCGCCTGAAGGGAACAAATGGCGACCGCAACGGCCCACCCCACCTCCGCTGCTGGTGGGGGGGGAACCTCACTACGAAGTCTCGCAGATTCTGGACTCTAAGCTCTCTCGCAATCGCTTGTTTTACCTGGTTGAATGGATTGACTTTGGGCCGGAGCAGCGGGAGTGGGTACGGGCGGAAAATGTTCTGGCCCCCCGGCTAGTTAAAGCCTTTCACAAATTGTACCCCCACAAACCAAAGGGGTAGGATTATTTTCGAGGGGGCTGCATGTCAGGTAGCCCTGCCATGATAGAAGGGTGGGAGGTGGGCTATGATGGATGACGGGAGGGAGGTGGGCTTTTGGCGCCTTAGTGGCGGGACAGACGGGAGGTTGGAATCCGGGGAGTTGTTGATTTACACCTCGGGTGTGAGAATGGAATGTGGCTTTTATTCTTCCTATCTCTTGCAGCCTGGACGTTCTGACCTTGGCAAGTCGGGGTTGCGAGCTTCTCTATCGCTGGCATAGATGTAGCAGCTGTGGTTAATGGGGGCGGTGGGAAATTCATTTGCTTTGTAACTTTCGATTTCCCAGTCGCATGTTTATTCATTGTATGGAAGAAGGGGGGTCCCCATTCACCCCCTTCCCCTGTATAACCGCTTGCTTTCTGTAACCAAGTCATTCTGAACAAGAGACCTGTTTCAGTGATCTATCTATTGCAGCTTAATAAACGCTAACCTTGCTTGCATCAAAAAGGTCTGGTGTTTGCTGACTAAGTTAGGACTTCTGACAGCACCATAGTTCAAAAGAATCTATTCTTCGGCGCTCGGCCTTCCTTATAGTCCAACTCTCGCAGCCATACATGACTACGGGGAATACCATTGCTTTGACCATGCGGACTTTGGTTGGCAGGGTGATGTCTCTACTCTTTATCATGCTGTTTAGGTTTGCCATCGCCAAAAGGGGCACCATAAAGTTGGGAAAAAGGTGAAAAGGGAAAAAAAAAACGAATGAAGATTTGTAAAAAAAAAATTGATCAAACAAGTGCAAATTGATCATGGTGCACCCTAGGGGTGATCTTCTATTTTTTGTTGGCAAGGTGCAGTGTCATAGGCTATGTTTAAAAGTAGAATGCATGTGTTTAAAAGTAAAATGATGGAGCCAAATTCAGTTGTCTTGACAGTCATTTGAATGAGGAGGGCACCAAGATTGGTCAGTGTTTAGGGCACCAGTGAGCCTTAGTCCGCCCCTGTATAAATTCAGTCTCCTCCTCCTCCTCCTCCTCCTCCTCCTCTTCCTCTTCTTCTTCTTCTTCTTCTTCTTCTTCTTCTTCTTCTTCTTGTGCTGATGTCTGATCTTTTTCAGAGCTTTGGAACCTGGTCACCATGTTCCTGTAAGAAGAACGTGAATGCTTTGGGATGCCGAGGCATGATCCAGATGTAGTAGATTTCTGCATTTCTTTTCTGTGCACACGATCGAGGAGCTCGATATTAAATTAATCCCAGAGGTTTTTGCAACCGCGGAGAGAGAGATCACAGATGAGTTTGGCGTTGCTTCTTCTTTTTTTCCCTGCATCGCTTTCGATTTCCTTTATACACCGGGAAAGACGGAATCGCCTCTTTCCCTTGCCGATTGATGGTTCTGAGATGCAGAAAATCTACAAATAAGCGTTGTGTCTCTTGCTGATAGGGAGGCGAGCGGAGAAAAGCGAACCCAGCTAATTTCGTTGCTTGCAAGTTAAACATTCATAATGCTACAGAGTTTAGTCCTCCTCTAAATTATTAATACGTTTCCTTGGCCTTATTCCAGCGTTTTTATATAATTTTAATGCCTTCTTGAGATTGATGGGTCCCAGACGGTTTTGCAATCGAATCCAGTGTGGATTCCAGCTATGATGGGATGGCTCTCGCCCACCACAGACTGCCTTGAGCCCCCTCGGCCCCCAAATCCAGCATCCAACCACTGGTCAGGCTCTCCGTTAAGTACTTTCAAGTCTTTTGTTGTTGTTGTTGTTGTTGATAGGATAATTTTATTTTCCAACACATCAACACACAGAAAAAAAACCCCTAACAAACACACAAACAGTGATCAGGAGTACATTCCGTTAAGGCTGAAGATTTTCTTTTTATCCATCAGTAGTTTTTGCACCTACGCTACTACTTCATATATGCACATATAATAGTTAAGGTTTCTATTCCTGTTGCTATTTTTATATATACTTTTTGATGGTTATCACCAGGGCTTTTTTTGTAGAAAAAGCCCGGCAGGAACTCATTAGCATAATAGGCCTCACCCAACAGCAGAAATCTATTAGCATATTAGGCCACACACCCCAACAGCACAGCTCATTAGCATATTAGGCCACACCCCCATGTTACCAGAAGTGTGGTCATCCAGCCACACCCACCTTTTGTTTCTTATTCTGTTTACCTTGTTTGTTGTTAAAACCCAGGGCTTTTTTTGAAGCAGGAACTCCTTTGCATGTTAGGAGACACACCCCTCATGTAGCCAATCCTAATGAGTTCCTGCTGTTGGGTGTGGCCTGTTATGCTAATGAGTTCCTGTTGGGCGTGGCCAACTTGGGAGCCAGCCGGAACTCCGTTCCTGTGCATTCTGCCCCCAAAATAGCCCTGATTATCACAACCGTCACTTAAGGTACCGCTCCATCCATTTATAAAACCCCGACCATGCTTTTTCAAAGATATCATTTCAAAGAAAGATTTTACAGTTCCACAGGGCCCGCAAGACGGAACTCTTCCGCCAGGCTTTCGAGTAGGAGCTGCCACTACCACCATCAGTAGACCAAAAGGGTGGCCCTATGAAGATCAACCATGACTTCGCTGTGATCTGTACCACTGGATGGGGCCGGGTAACATCGAGTAGCATCCCTTTTGCTATGTAAGATACTGGGGAGGTCATCTTGCAAATCTGATTCCATCTTGTTAAATTTTGATTGTAACTATTGAGCCCTTTAACGTTGATTGTTTTATCCTATTTTTATGTTGTTTTATGCTTTGGCACATGGTGCCCTATTGTAAGCCGCCCTGAGCCCGTTCGTGGGGAGGGGTAAAAATGTAATAAATAATAATAGTAATAGTAATAGTAATAGTAATAGCAATAATAGTAATAATAATAGTAATAATAATAGTAATAATAATAATAATATCTTCACTCTTGACTTGGAATAGCAGCGTCCGTTTTTCCATCCCAGCTGTTTCTAAAAGCCTATAGATGATTTCTTCTTCTGAAGGCGTTTCTTCTTTTCCCCAATATTTAGCATACAGAATTCTAGCAGCAGTTACAACATGTATAATCATATAAACAACTGGGTTATTTAAAAAATCTTTCTGGTGTTATATTCAATACAAACAATTCTGGTGCAAAAGGTATATCTGTTTCTAGTACTTTCAAGTCTTCAAGCAGCGGCCGGACAAACACTGGTCAGGGATGCTCAAGGCTGATCCTGCATTGAGCAAGGGGGGTGGACTGGATGGCCTCAAGGGACCCTTCCAACTCTGTGTGATTCTAGGATTCTAAGTCACTTCTGATACAGTGGTGACTGTACGAATTAATGCCCTCCAAAACGTCCTCCTGTTAACAGCCTTGCCCAGGTCTTGCAAACAGAAGGCATTTGTGGCTTCCTTGAATGAGCCCGTCCACCTCATGTTGGGCCTTCTTCTTTTAACATAAGAACATAAGAGAAGCCATTGTTGAATCAGGCCAATGGCCCATCTAGTCCAACACTCTGTCACACAGCGGCCAAAAATACCAGGTGCCATCAGGAGGTCCAGCAGTGGGGCCAGGACTCTAGAAGCCCTCCCACTGCGGCCCCCTCCAGCACCAAGAATACAGGGTCCCAGGCTGAGAGTTCCTATCTATACCTTGTGGCTAATAGCCACTGATGGACCTCTGCTCCAGATGTTTAACTAATTCCCTCTTGAAACTGTCCATGCTTGTAGCGGCCACCACCTCCTGTGGCAGTGAATTCCACGTGTTAATCACTCTTTGGGTGAAGAAGGACTTCCTTTTATCTGTTCTAACCCGACTGCTCAGCAATTTCATGGAGTGCCCATGAGTTCTTTTCTGGCTGACATTCAACTTTTCCACTGACTCCTGGGTTTTTTTTTGTAATGTGACCTAAGTATGATAGCCTCAGTGTAAGATCAGGGCATCCGGCCCCAGCGCTCCTTGGCAAATAGAAGGGGAAGTCGTGGAAGCAGTGACAGAATTCATGTTACTGGGATCTGAGATCACTGCAGACGGTGACTGCAGCCATGAAATTAAAAGATGCCTGCTCCTGGGGAGGAAAGCGATGGCGAACCTGGACAGCATGATAAAAAGCAGAGACATCACCCTGCCAACAAAAGTCTGCATGGTCAAAGCAATGGTATTCCCTGTAGTAATGTATGGCTGCGAAAGTTGGACCATAAGAAAGGCCGAGCGCCAAAGAATAGATGCTTTTGAACTATGGTGCTGGAGAAGACTCTTGAGAGTCCCTTGGACTGCGAGGAGATCAAATTAGTCAGTCCTAAAGGAAATCAACCCTGACTGTTCCCTGGAAGGCCAGAGACTGACGCTGAAGCTCAGATATTTTGGCCACCAAATGAGAAGGGAGCACTCCCTGGAGAAGACCCTGATGCTGGGAAAGATTGAAGGTCAAAGAAGAAGGGGACGGCAAAGGATGAGATGGTCAGACAGTGTTATTGATGCAGCGAACGTGAAGTTGAGCAGACTCCGGAGGACGACGGAGGACAGGAGGGCCTGGCAAGATGTGGTCCGTGGGGTCGCGGAGAGTCGGACCCGACTGTGCGACTGAACAACAACAAAAGTCATTTTAGCTTCTAGGGAAAGTTCCGGCTTGATTTGGTCTAGGACCCACTGATTTGTCGTTCTGGTGACCCGCGGTATCCGTAAAACTCTCCTCCGGCACCACATTTCAAAGGAATCCACTTTCTTCCTGTCAGCTTTCTCCACTGTCCAACTTTCACGCCCGCACATAGTCATGGGGGATACCAGGGTACAAGTTCTCTGGATCGCCAGTGACACGTTCTCACCCTTAAGAACCCCTTCTAGCTCCTTCATGGCTTCTCTTCCCCGTCTCAGTCTCCTTCTGATTTCCTGGTTGCCGCCTCCCTGATTTCCTGGTTGCCGCCTGATATAGAATAGAAAACCTGGAACCATTTCAATTTCTTCATTGTCAGACTTTAAATTTGGGCAGACTGGCATTTTGCCAACTGCATCAGCCCCAGATCTTCAGGTACTGCTTCAGGGTTCAAGTCTGTAATAAAGAAGAAGAAGAAAGAAGAAAAAGAAGCAAGAAGAAGAACAAGGAGAAGAAGAAGGAGAAAAAAGAAGAGGAGGAGGAGGAGGAGGAGGAGATTGGATTTATACCCCGCCCTTCACATGCAGTCTCAGAGCGGCTTACGAACTCCTTTCCCTTCCCCTCCCCACAACAACCACCCTGGGAGGTAAGCGGGGCTGAGAGAGCTCTTTCAAGAACTCCTCTTGAGAGAACAGCCCTAGCAGAACTATAGCTTGCCCAAGGTCATCCAGCAGCTGCAAGTGGAAGAGTGGGGAATCAAACCTGGTTCTCCTAGATTAGAGTCTGCCGCTCTTAACCACTACACCAAACTGGCTCCTTAGGTCTCATTACTCAATATAGCACTATTGTTAAAACTACCAACTGCCCCAGTTGTGAGGCCTATGGAAATTGGAAAATGTGCTCACTGGAGTCGTACCTGTTCTCATTCGCTGGAGATTCCTGGTGCGTCCCCCAATTTCAGATCCCCTACATAATTTCAGGCAAAGTTTGAGTCCAGTGGCACCTTTAATATCAACAAAGTTTAATTCTGGGTATAAGCTTCTGGGTGCATGCATACTTATTCCTCCTCCTCCTCCTCCTCTTCTTCTCCTCCCTCCCTCTATCCTTAGCTTGATAGTGGGAGCTAGGTTGGTGTAGTGGTTCAGAAGAGCGGCAGACTCTAATCTGGAGAACCAGGTTTGATTCTCCATTTTTCCACATGCAGCCAGCTGGGTGACCTTTGGCCAGTCACAGTTCTTCCAGAGCTCTCTCAGCCCCACCTTCCTCACAGGGTGTCTGTTTCTGCGAGAGGAAGGGAAGGCGATCGTAAGCCACTCTGAGACTTCTTCGGGTAGTGAAGGGTGTGGTATAAAGCCAATCTCTTCTTCTTTTCATTGTTCATGAAATTGTATCATGGCATGGGATTATGTGAACACACACGAATCTGCCTTATACTGAATCAGAACCTCAAGGTCCATCAAGGTCAATATTGTCTATTCAGACTGGCAGCGGCTCGCCAGGGTCTCAGGCTGAGATCTTCCATGTCACCTACTGCGGGGTCTTTTTCTTGGAGATGCCGGGGATTGAACCTGGGACCTCCTGGGTGCCGAGTCGAAGTTCTTCCACTGTGTCACAGCTTCCACATACACATGGAGACAAACGTTCATGCTGTGAAAAGTTCTCTTTGAGCTCAGAAGAAGTCACTTGGATCTTGTTAGAGCTACATCTGGTGAAATCTTTTAATCTGTATATTTTTGAGCCCCGAGGGCTGGCAAAATATTTCATTTCATGAGCACATTCCGACAGCATAGGATGTCATTTTTCTTGCATTTTGTTTTTTTTAAAATATATTTGTCATGTTTCCAACCTGCCAGTTTTATTCCCTCCCTTTCCCATTTCGTGTGCTTCTTTCGTGGCACTTTAATGCCTTTTCGTGCCGCTTAGATGCAATAGCGGGCCTAATTTCCATCTTGAGTATAAAGAGACCACCGGCTGGACAGTATAGTGAAAATATAGGAAAACGGTCGGGATTTAGTACTCTAGCACTATTAAACAATGCTTTTGTTTTTCCAACAGGAATATTTATAACAAAAACACTCAAAAAACTCATCAAAGTTACACAAAACCAATATGCAACAACAATGTTCAACGATTTCCAAAAAATTAATGAAGCTTCCGGATTACCTTTCTTCGTTTCCAAACTTCATCAGCGGTATAACTGATGCAGTCAGTGTTCAATAGAACCGTGAAATGCAATTATCACATTTTAACATAATATAAAGAAATTGATTGGAAATTACACGAATAATTAATAAATAATAAATAAATAATAGGTACCGTCAATAGTGTGTTGCCTTATTCAATTGGTTCTAATTAACAAAGTTTACAAGGAGTAGTTGTTGCATATTGGTTTATACAAGTTTAAAAAAGCTTTAAGAAATTCCAGAGTGCAATAACTACTCCTTTTTCTTTCTCAAATGATAGCTTAGTTTTGGGGCTGCCGCCCCCAAAGCTGAGTCTGAACTGTCGTCAGAAGATGCCAAAGCTCCCTCTCCCTCCTTCGAGAGCCAGTTTGGTGTAGTGGTTAAGTGCGCGGACTCTTATCTGGGAGAACCGGGTTTGATTCCCCACTCCTCTGCTTGCACCTGCTGATGTGACCTTGGGTCAGTCACGAGCTCTGGCACAGCTGTTCTCTCAAGGACAGTTTCTGTCAGAAGTTCTCTCAGCCCCACCTACCTCACAGAGTGTCTGTTGTGGGGAGGGGAAGGGAAAGGCGTTTGTAAGCCGCTCTGAGACGCCTTTGGGCAGTGAAGGGCGGGGTATAAATCCAAACTCTTCTTCTTCTCTTCTTCCCCGCTTCCTTTGGTGCTGTCCTCTTCCTCCTCTTCTTCTCCTTTTGCTGGTCACCTATGAAGATGCAGAAACTCACATGCCTTTTCAACAGAGTCCATTTTTTCTTTTTTGCATAGTTTAATAGTGTTAGAGTACTAAATCCCGGCCGTTTTCCTATATTTTCACTAATTTCCATCTTACCGTTGACTTCTGCTGTTTCGGTCAGGATAAAAAAGGAAATGGACTCAGTTTGCAGGGACCGAGCCAGGTTGTTAATGATTGCGTGTTTCAGAGGACATTGATTCACGGGGCTGCCATAAGTCCGAGGTGACTTGACGGCACGTAACACACGCATTCGACAACAACAACAGCCACCATTTGGCCCCGAGGTCCAAGGAGACATCAAACTTCCTAATTAAACCAAAGCAATCACGAAAGGCCATAACAACCTCCAGCAAATTTATGAGCACATTTTCAGCACGGTGCGGCCCAAACGTGTGTGTATTCGGTAGAGTCCTCCCAAGGAAGAACACAAAACATGTCAGGACACCTTTAAAAGATTAATGACCCATCCCTCTCGTAGGCTCAGAGAGTAGCCACAAAGAATTAGAACAAAACTGCATCTACAATAACCCCCTCTCCTTGCTTCCTACGCAAAAATAGTCTGTGTTGGAGCGAGCGACCCAGCATGCCTAGATATTGGGGGTCCAGCATCGCTCTGAGTGTGTATAAGTGTTATCTCCTTGAATGGGATGACGCTTTTTGTCTTAACTTGGGAGCTGCCCTCTGACCTAGGTGTTCATATGTTGATCTGGGTATTCTGATTGATCACAAGCTCAACATGAGCCTGCAGTGCGATGTGGCTGTGAAGAAAGCGAATGCAATCTTAGGATGCATTCACAGAAGCCTTGTGTCCAGATCACGGGAGGTGGTAGTTCCGCTCTATTCTGCTATGGTCAGGCCTCACCTGGAGTCCTGTGTCCAGTTTTGGGCACCACATTTTATAGGAAGGATGTCGACAAGCTCGAGCGTGTCCGGAAGAGGGCAGCCAGGATGGTGAGAGGGCTGGAATCCAAGTCTTAGGAGGAAAGGCGGAAAGAGTCGGGTCTGTTTAGCCTGGGAAAGAGAAGACTTAGAGGGGACATGATTGCTGTCTTCAAGTATTGGAAGGGTTGTCATGTAGAAGATGGAGCAGATCTATTCTGTCTTGCTCCGGATTGCAAGACTAGATCGAATGGGTGGAAATGACAAGGGAGTCGTTACCGGCTAGATATCAGGAGAAACTTCCTAACTGTAAGAGTGGTTGAGCAGTGGAACAGACTGCCTCGGGAGGTGGTGGATGCTCCTTCGCTGGACGTTTTCAAGCAGAGGCTGGACGACCATCTTTCGGGTATGTTGTAGGTACGTAGGGCTGTCTTTCGGCTATGCTCTTGCAGAGTGCAGGGGGTTGGACTAGAAGACCTGCAAGGTCCCTTCCCACTCTAACGTTCTGTGATTCTATGACCTCTCCTCTCTCTCTCCCTTTGTCCTCTCCCTCTCTTCACATGGCCTTCCACGGAGAGACACATCTCTGCAGGTCTCTCCTGCAGAGACAATGCCCTCATACTTCCCTCACACATGATGCCGGACAAGCTGGCCAGTTGTGATAGGGAAAGTATGGTCCTCTCCTATAGAAACAACATCCTCATACTCCCATGAAGATAGATTCAGGTGGGTAGCCATATGAGTCTGAAGCAACAGAACCAAGTTGGAGCCCAGGGGCACCTTTAAAACCAACGAAGGTGAATTCTGGGTATAAGCTTTCGTATCCACGCACACTTCTACAGGTACAGTGTGAAGATGTGTGCATGCACACAAAAGCTTATAACCAGAATTCAACTTTAAGGTTGCCCATTGGACTCAGATATGCTCTCATGCGCCACACTCGTGATGCCTGGTCATCTGGCCACTTGAGGCAGGGACTGTTATTCTTTAGCTGAGGTTTCTCTTTCTCTCCTTTCAGCTGCAACTTAAATGTCAGCTGAATCTACTTGAATGAATGTAAGTTTTACTTTTGCAATATACTTCTTGGGAGACTTGTTTTCCGCGCGCAATATCTCGGGTTGTCAGGTCCTACCTTTCTGCCGGCGGGGGAATCGACAGGCCTTTCCCGGAGCTTTGTGCCGTGCGGTGATGCTCTAGTTTTTGGGCAGAACTCTGTGGTTTGAGCTCAGTTCCCAGATGCTTTTTTATTTTCAACATACAAAGCAAAGATGAAGGGGGGAAATTCAGTTGCAGTTCTTCAATAACATTTTGATGCCTAATTTATCATAGATTGGTATAACTCACCTTGTAAACAATAACTATGCCACTTGCAAATAAATCATCTCTCCTATTACATAAAAGCAATTTGGAGTGGCAAGGTTCCATGCGCTCCCTCAGCCATCGGCCCGTCAGCTGCCAGTCAACACTACTCGCGTGCCAATGGCTGGGTGCTGCGTTTTGGGGTGGCCAAGCTCGATGCGCGGCAAAATCAGTGGGTGGCCTGAACTGCCACTCAGAAGCCGCTGCCGCCGTTGGCTGGGTGCGTGGCAGGGTCCCGCCCACAGAAGCCCTGTCCAGCCTCCCACTCTCAGTCTACAGGGAGATGCCAGACAGGATGAACCCTCCACCGGGCAGAGGCAGCGAGGCATCCACGTCTTTACTCCCTATGTGCCCAATTGCATGGGAAGGCAGGAGGATGGGCCCGACAGGCCTCGCCGCACCCTGCTGCCGCTTTCCAGCCCCAGCCAGCCTGGCTTGCGCTGCCACCTTCTTCCTCGCCACACTCTGGACATGGCCTCCTCGTGCCTCCCTCCCACGCCTGGCTGATCAAGTGAGGCCAGTGGAGAGTCGGGCCCCAGCCGGGGGGGGGGGCAGGGGCACAATACGGCAGCTCCCTGCCCTACCTTGCTCTGGCCTCTTCTCTGCCAGCACCAACGTTGCCTCGACATGGGCCACTGAGAGGACAGAAGGGGGGGAGAGACGGCAGACAGCCAGGAGGGAGGGAACCGGCCAGCGCCACTGCCGCCCCGGGGATGCTGCACGCTGGTTGGGGACGCCACGGAGGGGAGCAGCCCAGCGGAACGGCCAGGCTGCGCTGAGAGCAGGGGAGAGGGTCCTGGGCACAAGGTGAGAACCTCGAGAGAAAAGGTTCCGCTGAATGAGGGGCGGGCTGCGGTGGAGGTGCCCTGCAGCCCACGGCCAGCCAGGGAGCCACTCACGGCCCATGCAGTCACCCCTCGACAGCAGGGTCTCCAGAGGGGGCAGGAGATGCTAGGCCGGGCCTCTGTTTGCTTGGAGACAGCCCGGGCAGGAAGCCGCTGCTGGGGTGTCCCCTCACCACGCCACCCCCGGGGTCTGAAGGCCAGGTAGAGAGTGGGGGGCCAGGAGGGGGAAGACCCCCCCCGCCTTTCTAGAGCCCGTTGCATTGTTGCTGCAACAGGCCTCGCTCCTAGTATTTATATAATAAAGGTCCTTGAGAAAGTTTAAATGGTTCTGTTGATTACTTGGAATAATCTTCAAACCATTGGTAAAATCTTGACCATGTATTCTCGAATACAGTCTCTGCTTGTCCGTTCAAAATCAGAGTTAGTTTGTCCATTTCCGCCATTTCCAAAATTTTTCTTAAAATTTCTTTTTTTTCCCCAAAGAAAATTTATTAACAGGATATAATAGCATGTTCCATATTTGACTAACAATTCTTAACATATCCTTTTCTAAATTTTTTATCCCCCCCTCCCCTGGCTTCCAACGATGCTCCACCCCCATTAACATTTCAATCAATATTCTCTTACATTCAATTCATTTTCAGTATTCGAGTCATAAATTTCAATATTTTCCTTTTTCTATTTTAACTATTAGGTAACTTTTCTATTGCAGTCTCTTTTGTTGCAACACTTCTATTATTAATAGCTATCAAAACAGAGCAGTCTATTTTTCACATCCCAATTAAGCTCTAAATAGTCTTTAAAGTCCTTCCAGTCTGCTAAAAATTCTTCGTCTTCTCTTCCATGAAGTTTTCTTGTTAACTTATCCATTTCAACCATAAAAATCATTTTTTTAATCCACTCCCATTTATCAGGTACCTGCTCCTGCTTCCAAAACTGAGCATAAGTCATTCTTGCGGTTGAAATTAGGTACCATAGCAAAGTTCTTTTTGCCATTTTAACTTCTTCTAATTTGAGTCTTAAAAGTAACATTTCTGGCTCTTTTTTCAAAGTACATTTCAAGAAAGAGAGAGATTTTTCTTAAAATTTCTTGTCTCGAAGGTGTCTCTGTTAATCTCCAATGTTTAGCATACAATATTCTGGCAGTTGCTGTTAAATACAGAATAAGATAAGAGTCATTTTTTTTTTTTACAGTTTTCAGGTAAAATGTTCGACAGAAATATTTCCGGTATAAAAAGTTCTGAGGATTTTAATATTTTTTTGCATAATTTCATGAATTCAAGCCCAATACTTTTTCGCTTCATCACATACCCACCACATATGATAAAAAAGATCCCACCTTATTTTGACATTTCCAACATAAATTTGAACAGTTAGGATCAAACTTAGCCAATTTATCGGGTGTAATATACCACCTATAAAAGGCGGTATATATTGAGCTCAATTTCACCATAGAGTTTTGCCCCAAAACTAGAGTGTCGGCAGAACAACTATGGCCAAATCTGTATTTGTCTTCCCCACCAGTGTCCCCACCTTTTGACTCCATCTTCAAAAAAAGCTGTCCACATTTGGTGTCGTTTTCACACCTCAACAGTGCTAGCATACTTTCGCACATCCACGTGTTTATCCTCCTTTCGCGGCGGCTCCACGGTCATTGCATCTCCGCACGGCTTTAAAAGCATCTTCTCCAAATGACATTCAAACAAGCATAGAGAAGGACGGCGTCCCAGCAGCACGCAACTGGTTTAAAATGCAAATGCAGATTCGACCAATCTCACTTCTGGGTGACATCGTTGTGCCATGTTTCGAGGAGTTTGCAGGTGGGGAGGCCAAGCACAAAAGGGGGGACGCCCTTGCTTGGACTGAAGGGTGGCTGGTAACCCTAGCAATATCACGCTTCGATGACCAGGGAAAGCCTGCCATATTAACCAGATATCCCAACCGTCTGTGATTAATCTGGTACCTTTTTGGCCCCAAATTGGCCTCGTTGCAGCCTCCATCTCTGAACAAAATAGATCTCAGACCCTGACTCTGTGTAGTTTGCATGGCAGGAAACTACAGGTTGTCATCAGGTATAAAGCACGGCAGAATTCTGGACGCTCCAGTGCAGAGGAGATGATGAAGAAAGATTGGATTTATACCCTGCCTTTCAGTACCTGAAGAAGTCTCAGGGCAGTTTACAATCTCCTTTCCCTTCCCCTCCCCACAACAGACGAAAAGGCTCTGCCTCTGGTTGAGGCTAAACGGATGGGGCAACCAGACACCACACCAGATGAACTTCTGTTGGGAGTTCCATTAGAGGGTCACCGCCACGAAGAAAGAACTCTCCTTTCTGGCCATGCCCCTTTACTTCTGCAGGTTGGTCCACATGGAGAAGGACAGGCCGGCAGACCTTAATGGAGGGGCAGGAACAGACAGGCGAAGGAGGCATCATCTTCCTGGCTTTCTAATCTGGGAGAACCGGGTTTGATTCCCCACTCCTCCACTTGCAGCTGCTGGATGACCTTGGGCAAGCCATAGTTCTGACAAGAGCTGTCCTTGAAAGAGCAGTTCTCGAAAGAGCTCTCTCCACCCCACCTACCTCCCAGGGTGTCTGTTGCGAGGAGGGGAAGGGAGAGGAGTTCGTGAGCCGCTCTGAGTTTCTGAGTGAAGGGCGGGGTATAAATCCAGTCTCTTCTCTTCTTCTTTTTCTTCTCTTCAATTTGGTCTTTTAGCTGTCAGTTGACTATTGTGTGCATTATATATACAACTCGTGCTTGCTTGAACACCTCCCCCCCTCTATCAAGTTGTTCAAGAAAGAGCAAGAGGACCGACCAGCTATTGTGATGTTCAGGGCTGTTTTTGGGCAGGAACGCACAGGAACGGAGTTCTGGCTGGCTCCCGAGTTGGCCACGCCCACCAGGAACTCATTAGCATAATAGGCCACACCCAACAGCAGAAACTCATTAGGATTGGGTACATTAGGGGTGTGTGGCCTAACATGCAAAGGAGTTCCTGCTACCAAAAAAAAAGCCCTGGGTTTAGACAGCAAACAAGGTCAACAGAATAAGAAGCAAAAGGTGGGTGCGGATGGATGACCACCCTTCTGGTAACATGGGGGTGTGGCCTAATAGGCTAATGAGCTGTGCTATGAGGCGTGTGGCCTAATATGCTAATGAGTTCCTGCTGGGCTTTTTCTACAAAAAAAGCCCTGGTGCTGTTCTTGGAGCTCTGCTAGTTGCTGTCTAGTTTTTAGGGAATCGGGTGAGATATTAGGGTTAGATACGAGGACTATTGGTACATTGGTATTTTATTTATTTACTGAGTTTATACCCCTGCCTTTTCTCCCAAGGCAGCTTATATTGCTGTCTCACCCATTTTATCCTCACAAGAACCCTGTGAGGTAAATATGTTGTCGAACCCAGAAAATCTACAGCAACCTGTGAGGTAAGTTAGGCAGAGTGTGTGTGTGACTGGCTCAAGGCCACCCAGCAAGCTTCTGTGGCAGAGCGGGGATTCGAACGCAATTCTCCCAGACCCTAATCCAACACTCTTAACTCTACACCACGCTGGATCTCCCTCCTGTGAGGGGGGTATAAAGATGGGAGAGACATTGGTCATACATGACAGGGAGGGAGATATCGATGTGTTTGTCCGGGCTCTACCCCATCCTTGGGGATGTGGGTGAAATGAC
Source organism: Gekko gecko (assembly GCA_029375565.1). Taxonomy (NCBI): domain Eukaryota; kingdom Metazoa; phylum Chordata; class Lepidosauria; order Squamata; family Gekkonidae; genus Gekko; species Gekko gecko. Next base: position 121,227,208 of record JAPDNY010000010.1, read on the forward strand.
CCTCACTGAGCCCCCCACTGACTCCGATATTATGTAACGCCAGGTTTGTGAGAGATAAGATGTCCTAGAACAGGAGTGGCTCTTTCACATATATCATGCGGCTCTTGGCAGGGCGGCTGGGGAAGCGAAGGGGAGGCGTGCTTTTTCTCCCTCCCTTCCATGGGCCTTGGTGTTTAGTCATGCCGGCCACATGACCATGGAAACGTCTTCGGACAGCGCTGGCTCTTCGGCTTTGAAACGGAGATGAGCACCGCAACCCTAGAGTCGGATTTGACTGGCTTTCGAGCAAGGGAGCCTTTACCTTCACCCACCTATGTGCTTTCGTTTCTCTCTCTCTTTCTCTCTCTTTCCACCTCTTTCATTCTTTCTTTCCACCGCTCTCTTTTTCTCTCTCTTAGACAAATCAATCTCATTAGCAAACCAATATCTTTATCGAGATCTGTTTTCATCCCCTTTTGTTTTTACTTTTGGCAATCTCATTTCACGTTAATAAAAAAGCAAATCTGCCTATCTTTAAAAAATAAAAAAGCGAGTGTGATATGTGTTTCTGCCTTGCGGCTCTCAGACATCTGACGTTTATTCTACGCGGCTTGTATGTTGAGCAAGTTTGCCCCCCCCGTCCTAGAATGTGTGGACGATGGTACATGCAGAGCCCAAAGGCAAATTCAAAGAGAGAGCCAAGTTTGTCTTGAACTTAGATTGGAAGCTGATGAGCCATTGGCTGTGTCGCTCTGGTTAGCTCAGTTGGGTCACAGCAGTTCAGCTGTGGGGCTGGCCACAGAGGTATTTCCAGAAGTGTTTCCCACACTGGACGACAGCAAAATTTTCTTTCCCAGAAAAACATCTTTGCATGGCCTGGCTTGTCCTTCCTCCAGGATAATTAGCGTATGGCCCCATTGTGGATTAATGCATTAGGATTAATAGTGTTTAGCAATTTTAACGAGAAAGTTACGTGCGGAGTGATTACTATGCAAATGTTCCGAAAACTCATTAATGCCCAAGGTCTTTAGACTTCTAGTGCAGTCTTTGCTCTGAGCTTTTTGTCTGTTCAAAATTCGACCTCGACAGAACAGTTGTGTCTGTGCAGTTCACAAATCAGGAGGCATTGTGAATGCATAATTTTTTAAAAAGAGGTTAAAGTATTTATTAAAAAGAAAATGTTTACAAGCATACTTTTAGAACAACGCCAGATTTGAGCAAGGGATACAAAAGAAATGGGTAAAAATGCAAATCCTCTGTCTCGCTCTCTGTCCATGCCTTATAAGCTGTTAAAATTGGATAGGCTCCTTTAGCTTCGAAAGTTACAAATCCCTACAGAGATACCTTTACCTCAAAGCTTGCTCCAACTCTTCCAGGCATGCACATGGTCAATGGCCGCCTGCTTTCAGACCACAGCTCAGAGTTCTTCTAAACACAGCATTCCAAAGAGACTGCTGTCCCCTTGCAAGGAGCATGATTTTGAGTCCATTGTGCAGTTGCTGGCCAAGTTCAGTCTTGGGAGGGAAAACTCCCCTCTGTGATCTTAATGTAAAATTCTCTTTCTGCCGGGATGTGTTACTATAGACAAGTTTCACTTTCTAGGAATAAAGATGCCTATCGTGTTTTCAGGTATCTTGAAACTTTTGGCTGGGTGCCTCTAAGCATGCGCAGAGTGCCTCTCCCCAATCAAGGGGGAAGCTTTTCCTTCCAAAATGTGGATATAAGGGCAAAATACTTCTGAATACAGTAGTGATTACCATTACCAGACAGTGCCTGACCACTGGTGGGACGGTTGTGGGAAAGGGCAGCATCCCCGGAGAAAAATTAAAAAGAAAAAGAACGCCTCACCTGCTTACAGGAAGTTCATACCATAGAGTTCCTGACGATCCCTAGAACTACCCAGAAGTGACAAAGGGTAGCTCTAGGAATCGTCAGAAACTTACCATAGTGTCTCTGGGTAGGTTTAAGGAATGGCCAGCAACTTGATGGTTCTCTTGCTGAAACTAAGTCCATCCAGCAGGGGATGCCAGTAATATTCCGTGTCACCGATGCCAGGGGGAAAGCTGAGTCTTTGTGCTGCACTAGTACCACACCAAGCAGCCATGTGGGTGGCTTGGCCACTGAACCAGCCCAGGCGTAGGGATGGGTCAGGCCACACCCGGAGTCTTGTGTGCAGTTCTGGAGGCCTCCCTTCAAAATGAACAGAACGGAGCGGGTGCAGAGGAGAGCGACGGGGATGACTGGGGGTCCGGAGATCAAGAAGCCCTTTGAGGAAAGGCCAAGGGACTTCTTGGGAATGTTCAGTCTGGAGAAGAGGAGGTCAAGGGGGGACCTGACGGCTCTCTTGAAAGGTTTGAAGGGCTGTCACTTAGGGGAGGAGGGCAGGGAGCTGTTCCTGGTGGCAACAGAGGAGAGGACTCACAAGAGTGGGTTTAAATTCAGGGCGGGAAGGTTGCAACTGGATTATTAGAAACAACTTCTTTACAGTCAGAGTTGTTCCACAGTGAAATCAGCTGCCTGGGGAGAGGGAAGAGGAGGAGATTGGATTGATACCCCACCCTTCACTTGGACTCTTAAAGCAGCTTCCAGTCTCCTTTCCCTTCCCCTACCCACAACGCCCCGTGAGGTAGGTGGGGCTGAGAGAGCTCTGAGAGTAATGCTCTTGAGAGAACAGCTCTGAGAGAATGGTGACTGGCCCCCTCACTGGCAGCCTTCAAGGAGCGGCTGGACGAATGCTTGTCAGGGATGCCCTAGGCTGGATCCTGCACTGAGCAGGGGGGTTGGACTAGATGGCCTCTATGGCCCCTTCCACCCCTGTGATTCTGTGTTCCGACACCAGCCTCATCAAGTGCACATTCTGCTCGCCGACCGTGAGCAAGGGAGTTCATTTTCATGGAGCAGTTCAGCCGTTTGCCAGCAACTTGTGGATATTCGGCAGGTTCCTTTTCAAAACACTGCGGCACCACTGACTGCATTTCACTCATGCACACTCCTACACAGCCTGAGGAGTTCTACTTTCTTCCCTTCCTCCCCCGATAGATCTATCATCACTGCTTGGCAGCCGGTTGTGAAAATAATCAGCGAGCAAATCAATTAGTCAGCCAGTGTCGATAAACACGCTGTGTTTCTAAAAAAAGAGAAGTCTTACTGGTTGGTTTGGAAGCCTTTGAAATAATGTTCTTTCGGGCATGCATATTTTCATAGAGGCTGGTGAGAGTCTTCGTTCCCCCATCTCAAGGCATCCTTTCATCACCTGATCCAGCCATCCACAATGCCAGTTTCAGGCGGGTAGCCATTGCAGTGACAGACTTCACGTTCCTGGGATTCGAGATCACTGCAGACAGTGACTGCAGCCATGAAATTAAAAGACGCCTGCTCCTGGGGAGGAAAGTGATGGCAAACCTAGACAAGCATGATAAAAAGCAGAGACCTCACCCTGCCAACAAAAGTCCGTATGGTCAAAGCAATGGTATTCCCAGTAGTAACGTATGGCTGTGAGAGTTGGACTATAAGGAAGGCCAAGTGCCGAAGAATAGATTCTTTTGAGTTATGGTGCTGGAGAAGACTCTTGAGAGTCCCCAGGACTGCAAGGAGATCAAATCAGTCAATCCTGGGCAATTGCTCTGAATTGTTGCATCAAAATGTGTGTGCTGTTGCAATCTCAAGCATGCTGTTCAGGTGTGCATCTGTAAGCTGCAAGCCTACAATGACGCAGCAGCAGCAGCAAAACTGGAAGAAGAAGCTGTAGACAGCCAGTTCCACTGCGGGCCTGAGAGAAACCCCCTGGGGGGGGCCTGACCCCGGGCTGCGTGTTTGACACCCCTGCTCTAGGCTGATCCTGCACTGAACAGGGGGTTGGACTAGATGGCCTGTAGGGCCCCTTCCAACTCTGTGTGATTCTATGATTCTATAAGAGGTGGGTTTGCCTCTGCATAGCAACCCGGGACTTCCTTGGTGGTCTCCCATCCAAGTACTAACCAGGGCCGACCCGGCTTAGCTTCCAGGATCTGGCAACACTGGGCCAGCCTGGGCCACCCATGTCAGGACACTCCGATTTAAGTAGCTCACAGGTGAGCAGTGGTGAAAGCATATTGTCTCCTTCATAAAAAATGGCACATGTGAGTACTTCAGGTCGACAGGCGGCCACTAGAGGGTGCTCACACCACCTCCAAGGAGAGCAGAACTGGTGTTTCAAATGGCAAACCGTAAAACCCAAGGCTGGATTGAAGGTCTGGAAACTAGAGCAGTGGAAGGCCGACATCCAGAAATTGCAGCTGCCGGGCTGCGGGAGACGTGACGGGGAGGGCCCGACGGAGGCACGGCAAGGGTTGGGAGAGGCACGAAGGCGAACAGAAATGCAAACCGAATTGCCCGGAGGATGTCTGTTGTACCATAAGGGGAACACAGTGAAAGAAACATAGGATTGGGGGGTGGGGAGCAATGTTCCCTCTAAGCTGTGGAGTCTTGTGGGCAAAAATTCTACTTTGTGAGCTACTGCCATTAAAGGTGTGAGCAATCAATCTGGCTACTGCATAAAGTAGTTTGCCCTGGAGCCCTCCTTCCTGAGCCAAGACAAAAATGTGTGAGTTGGAGGCTACAAAACTATGAGCGAGCTCACACTAACTCAGCTTAGAGGGAACACTGGTGGGGAGGAAAATGGCCAGTTGGAATATACCATTCTGGGCTGAGATGGGGCCATTATTCTGCCCTCATTAGGAGGAGGAGATTGGATTTATACCCCACCCTTCGGAGTCTCAGAGCACCTTACAAACTCCTTCCCCTTTCCCCTCCCCACCACAGACACCCTGTGAGGCAGGTGGGGCTGAGAGAGCTCTGACAGAAACTGCTCTTTTCCCAAGAACAGCTCTTGTCAGAACTATGGCTTGCCCGAGGTCATCCAGCAGGTGCAAGTGGAGGACCGGGGAATCAAGCCCGGTTCTCCCAGATTAGAGTCCTCGCAATTAACCGCTACACCAAACTGTATTAAATTGTATGTATTGAAACAGAGGTGTCAAACTCATTGGCACGAGGGCCGGATCTGAAATAAGTGTCACGTCATTTGGCCGGGCCATATACGCCATAAAATGTAACGCCAGGGTACCAAAGATACAAACTTTATAAAGGACACAGAGAAACTCAATAAACAAGATTATTCTTTACTCAAAACACAAACAAAAGCACTTCATTTCGAGCACTGAAAGCAATCGATTCACTGGGGAACCCACAAAAGACTCAATACATGTATTTAACCAAGACTGTTTTTTTCCCCCAGTCCTCCACTCGCAGCTGCTGGATGACCTTGGGCAAGCCATCGTTCTGACAAGAGCTGTTCTTGGGAAAAGAGCAGTTTCTGTCAAGAGCTCTCTCAGCCCCGCCTACCTCACAGGGTGTCTGTGGTGGGGAAGGAGTTTGTAAGGCAAATGGTGACTGCAGCCGTGAAATTAAAAGGCGCCTGCTCCTGGGGAGGAAAGCGATGGCAAACCTAAACAGCATGATAAAAAGCAGAGACATCACCCTGCCAACCAAAGTCCGCATGGTCAAAGCAATGGTATTCCCCGTAATAATGTATGGCTGCGAGAGTTGGACCATAAGGAAGGCCGAGCGCCGAAGAATAGATTCTTTTGAACTATGGTGCTGGAGAAGACTCTTGAGAGTCCCTTGGACTGCAAGGAGATCAAATCAGTCAATCCTAAAAGAAATCAACCCTGATTGTTCCCTGGAAGGCCAGATCCTGAAGCTGAAGCTCAAATACTTTGGCCACCAAATGAGAAGGGAGCCCTCACTGGAGAAGACCCTGATGCTGGGAAAGATGGAAGGTCAAAGAAGGAGGGGATGGCAAAGGATGAGATGGTGAGACAGTGTCACTGATGCAACGAACATGAAATTGAGCAAACTTCAGCAGACAGCGGAAGACAGGAGGGCCTGGCGTAATCTGGTCCATGGGGTCGCGAAGAGTCGGACTTGACTGTGCGACTGAACAACAACAACAACAAATCTTACATTTCCATACATACCAGTGGCTTGCGGGCTGGGTAAGAGGCCTGAGCGGGCCGCTTCCGCCCCCCCCCCCCGGGCCTTATGTTTGACACCCCTGTAGTAAAACATGCAGCTCCCTTGCATCATACTCCCGTACAGAGAGAGGCACGTACTGCGGGGATGTGATTGATTGACACTTGTCGAACTTAGGTTCGCCTCTATGTCAAGCAACCCGCAGGGCGGAAGCACCAGGCAGGAAAGAACAGTGACGGAGGGAAGGTTCCGGAAACAGCTCCAAGAATGGAACCCCCCCCCCCCGTGTTACACAACCCCCTCAAGAACTTTGCTTGAGCTGGACGTTCAGGTCCGTAGCCAGGATTTTTTAAATTCAGGGGGCCTTTAAATAAGTCAGGGGGCACCCCATACACACCCCAAAAGGAGCACCTGGCCCGGATGAGAAGTCAGGGGGCTTTGACGGTAAGTCAGGGGGCCAAGCCCCAAGATGCCCCATTGTAGCTACGGGCCTGGTTTTAATCCGCTTTCCTTGGGCCAACATTTGGTCCCAAACTCTGTGGAGCGACGTTGACAACCCTATGAAAACTTGCCTGCGAAACAAAGTTTGGGTCCAGACCAACAAAGTTTCATTCAAGTTATAAGCTTCTGTGTGCACGCGGACTTCTTCAGATACACTGAAACAAGACATCCTGAACCATTAGATATAGGTGTGGGGGGAGTTAGTTGCCAGGAAGGGCTAGCTAGAGTCAAGATGCACAAGTAACTGGGTGATTATAGCTGAGATTGGATTAAAGTGGTTGGTAAGTGTGAGGTTTGAAATGAGCAAAACCTTCACTCCTTTAAAAGTCTCTCTCCCTGGGCAGAGAACAGGCAGGGAGGAGGACATCAGTCAATAATCTTCCAGGCTCCCCTCAGCTACCTCTTAAGAAATGCTAATAGGTCTAGCTAGAGACATTAGCAGGGTCCACTTCCCCTCTCCAAGCAGGAAACAGAGATTTGGAGGTGTTAAATATTAGAGAGACTTCAGGAAGGACAATTCTGGAGACTTCCGGAAAAGCTTCTCTGACCTGGCCTGTGAGTGGGGAAAATAGAGGTGATAAAACTCAAAGGAGCAAGGAGGAAGTTCTGTTTTGTGCTGTGTCCATCAGAGCAGACAGAACTCTTGACTTAGGTCTGGAGGATGCAGCCATTTAACCATGTGCTGTCCTGTAGAGTTGGAGGGAGCGTCAAGGTAATGGTCGCACTGTAGAGATCTATAACATTCTAAAGCTCAGAAGCCTGTTCTACATTTTTAACATCTGATAGGGCATGTATAGAGAGAGGGACAGAGGATTTACATTTTACCAATTTCTTTTGAATCCCTTGCTCAATCTGGTGCTGTGCTAAAAATATGCTTGTGAACATTTTCTTTTAATAAATACTTTATAACTCTTGATGCCAGAAATGGTTCGCTGTACCACATAGACCTCCACCATTTTGGACACACTATTTTAAAAAGAGCTCTAGGGGGTAGGTCAGCAGTTGGCAGTTAGCTATTCCTCCAGGGGTGCACAAGGTAATAAACTGTACCTATGGTGACCAGGTACCGGGCAGTGGGAGACACAGAGGCAAGGCCTTAAAACTTGGAAGGGAAACTGGGAATCCTGACCCTCCCAGCAGGCAATTCCTACAAAGGCCAGGTGGCGGTGGTAGGTTACCTGAGAAGGAAAAGCCTCTCCAAATGTTGGGAAAACCTTGGAGGGCAGGGTGGAATAGGGCCTGCAGGCCAGAGCAGGCCGTTTCCACCACAGTAAGAACTGTGCATAACAGTACATTAGCACACAAATACAAGAGTTAATAGATCTGAGAACTGAAAACTTGCCTGTGATACCGAGAGCAGCTTGACCTACCTTCAAATTCGTCTCCAGTGTTTGCTTTTGGTTCAGCTCCACAGCAATCCAAAGACAGGCAAAATAACAGCCATTCCCCTTCACTTCTGCCAATTCTCTTGCAATTCTCCAAATATTCGTGGAGAGCATTTCGAAGGGCTCTTAGCCGAAATGAAGATTATTATTTAGCGTAATGGCATCAACCAGCACGGTGCCCTACAGAGTTGAAGAGGAAAGGTCCCTGCTCCCCAGGAGGTCACAATCTAGAGAGGCAAGGAAGAGAAGAAAGGGATGGGAAGCAGATGGAAGTGAAGAATTCGCACTCATCCCAGTTATACTTTGATTCAAGACAGGCTGGGGAGGGCATTCTAACAGGGGATACAGTCCCAACAAAAGGGCACAGGATTGCCCTGAAGGTTCAGGATTTTTGCCTGCTTTGCCAGATAGTTGGGGAAGAAGCAGATTCTTCAGGGTGAGGGTCTAAACCAAAGAGCCTGTGGGCACCTTTGGAATGCTGGCATGGTGTGGTAGGTGCAGCCACAAAATGGCTGCTGCAGGAGGCAGAGCCAACCACAGAATGGCTGCGGCAGCTTACTGGGCTGGTTCCGGCCGGTCGCCACGGATATACTTCACTGAAGCTAGATACTCAGTCCAAAGGCAAGCCAAGGAACAGTGCCAAGGGTCAGAATGTCGGAAAAATCAGAGTTTTTAGGAGCAAAGAGTGGAGGCTGGCAGCTGGGACAAAGTCTGAGATTGCACGGTTGCATCCGCACCAAGGCAGGTGAGCATGGTTGCTTATACTCCGATCCTCCCTTCCCTGGGAGGCGACCTGCAAAGTCTCACGGCCCCTCACGTTGCCTTTGCAATAGCTGAAGTCTGGCACTCCTCCGTCTCTCCTGCACCTCCAGATGCTGGCGTGCATTGCGCCTGGGACATTCAGGTGAGCTAGGTGTGGACTCTGGCCTTGAGGTGTCTCCAGCTGGGGGTGCTGGGCCAGGCTCTTCCTCCGACTGCACCTCAGGCTCTTCACCTTGCTGCACCTCGGATGCTGGAGCCTCTCTTTCCTCAGGTGCTGGCAAAGAGTTCTCTTCAGGGCTGACCCTGGAGGAGGTTGGTTTGCTCAGTGTCTCTTCCTTGTCTGAGGAAGAGTTAGCCTTGGTTGAGCCAGGACCCATGACACTTACCTCCAGTCATGCAGTGGACATCCTCATGCTGTGGTGGCACCTGCTTCCAATGCAATTTTTTTAAAAAAAAATCTGCACAGCTAATCAAATCTCCAATGGCCAACCAGAAGCCTTGCCATGCAAAAACCCAACTTGGCCCCACCCACTTTCTAAAAACTCCTTGTAGGTACCAGGAAAGGTGTTGGTGGGCACCACAAAGCCCACAGACACCACATTGGGGAGCTAGGTCTAAAATCAAGGGACAGAGCTATTCCGCAATTTGTTTAACAACTTAGAATCATAGAATGTTAGAGTTGGAAGGGACCTTGCAGGCCATCTAGTCCAACCCCCTGCACTCTGCAGGAGTACAGCCAAAAGAGAGCCCTACATACCTACAACCTACCCAAAAGATGGTCGTCCAGCCTCCGCTTGAAAACGTCCAGTGAAGGAGCATTCACCACCTCCCGAGGCAGTCCGTTCCACTGCTCAACCACTCTGACACTTAGGAAGTTTCTCCTGATATCTAGCCAGTAACGACTCCTTTGTAATTTCCACCCATTCGATCTAGTCTTGCAATCCGGGGCAAGAGAGAATGGATCTGCTCCATCTTCTACATGACAGCCCTTCAGATATTTGTAGACTGTAATCGTGTCCCAGTGCTGGGAGAAGAAGGTGCCCTTGCGAGGATTTCTGGGGAAGTGGAGTCAAATGGACTTCCCTCCCTCTTTTGGCAGTTAGGTGCATGGGACCATAGAGTTGAACTTGTAACATACCAGTTTTAAGTCCTTGATTAAGGAAAAATGGATTGTTTTTATTCATGGCACATAGATAGAAAAAGTACTGACCTGGATAGCCCAGACTAGCCTGATCTTGGCACATCTTGGAAGCTAACCAGGGTTGGAACTGGTTAGTATTTGGAAGGGAGACCACCAAGGAAGTCCAGGGTTACAACACACAGACGCAGGCAATGGCAAGCCACCTCTGAATGTCTCTTGCCTTGAAAGCCCCATGAGTCAATTTTGCCCATAGGTCAGCTGTGACTGGAAGTTTTGTCAATTTTGTGAACTTGGCAGAGTGAGTTCAATTTATTTGAGTTTATCTGCATGTAATTTCTTTGCAATGGGTTACTTTGCTTGAAGTCTTTTTTTAATAGTTTTTTTTTTTTGGAAGGTGGCCTGAAGAAAGGAAATACTGAAACGAAGAGAATGTGGGCATTCATCGCCATTGACCACTTAGAGAAGACCTTGGCTGTACAGGAAGAGGGCTTGGCTGTACTTTAATATATTGAATTGCATTTAAGACAGTGTTTTATGGGTGCACTGTTTTCTTTAAAGAGGCCACTTGTAACAGGCCCTGATGAAATTGTCAAGGTTTCCCCCCATTTCAAATAAGAAAGGGGTCAGTGCCACTGGTGACGTTTCCTTCTGACGTTATTGGTTTCATGGGGGGCTGGGATGTTTGCTGACACTCTGATTATTATCAAAACATTATGATGGGATTCCATCGGAGTCTAGTAGTGGGGTCATATTGGCCAGCGTCTGTGCCAGCAAAAGTGCCTTCTCAGGGTGTAGATAATTGAAATGGTGGTAAGAAGAGAAGAAGAAATTGGATTTATACCCCGCCCTTCACTACCCAAAGGAGTCTCAGAGCGGCTTACAAACTCCTTTTCCTTCCCCTCCCCACAACAGACACCCCGGGAGGTCAGTGGGGCTGAGAAAGCTCTGACAGAAACTGCTCTTTTTCAAGAACAGCTGTGCCAGAACTATGGCTTGCCCAAGGTCATCCAGCAGGTGCAGGTGGAGGAGTGGGGAATCGAACCCAGTTCTCCCAGATTAGAATCAGCGCACTTAACCACTACACCAAACTGGTAATATTGGCTGAGTGAGCGAGCATTTGTGTCTGTTCATTAGAATGCTCGAAAATGTCTGTATTCATTCAGGAAGACAATCAGTTCTAAGATGCAGGGGAGACCAACCCCCCCCCCCATTCCTACAACTTAAAGAAGGAGACGCTTTAGACAAAGAAGCTGAAATAGAGAATTCTCTTTATTTTTTGTCCTCTTTATTAAAATACAACCGAAGTTCCTTATACAAATAAAGGAATTTTTGTTGTTTCCAAGAAGCAAATTCTTTTATCAAAAGAAAATCATTCACTGAAAAAAAAAAGAAAAGAAAAGTCAACACTAGCTAAGAGGCATGCGATTCGATTCCAACAGAGCAAGTGCAAAATAAGTGTAGGCTTGTCTCAATTTATAGAATTCCCCCCCTGCAACTTTTTAAAATACGTATTTATTGGCTAACTCCTGGCCAATCTGATAAGGAGCAATTCCCCCTCGATTCCCATTCTTGCTACATAGTACAGCAGTAATATACACCAGCTACATTCCGAGTCATAAGTAGAAAAAAAATCCAAAAAGATTAAGACTGGTCGGGGTGGGAAGGGATCAAGTGATCCCGCTCTCCCACACCCAGCTAGTCATCTCCCAGTGTGTGTTTCAGATTGTCTATGCGCAACCTCTCTTCCTGGTGTGCACCAAAATCAGGGTACAGAATATGCCGGATTGGTGCTGCCAGTTCGAAGTAAGGGGGGACGGGACTGAAAGCAGAGGACATTCATTCGATTGCCTTCCCTCAACCTTGCACCTTGTTAGTTCCTTTGTATTTCCATTCCGGAAGGGAAGAATCCTTCATTTCAACTAAGATGAACGTGGGGACTTGTCCAAAACCTTTTGGTCGATTTCCTTGTCTGGCTCTAGAAAACCCAACACGTAACACTTTCACCTTCCTTATGCCCCGGGGGAGAGGCAACCCTTTTCAAATGATGGGTTGAATCAAACAATGAGATGTGATCTTGCCGTGAACCGGAGCACTGATTTTTAAAAAAATGCTACATACGCAATCAAACCGCAACAAGTAGTTTCCCTGAACTGCTGGAGTCTTAAAGCATCTGGAAAAGGCTGTAGATTAGGGGAGGAATGACGGCCATGGGCAATCTCTTTGTCTCTCTTTTGCCTGTCCCCAGCCAGGAGAGTTTTCTGTCCAAAGAGGCAAAGTTGTCCAATGCCAGATTTTTAAAGCAAGGTAAATTTACACTCGCATTAACTGATTTTAGATAAAGATGGGGAAATCCGTGCAAACCGAATTTTTCAACAAGAAGCTGGCAAGCAATTCGAGCTTTCTTGAAAATTCAGGCAGTTTTTCCTCCGACTTTCTGCACCAGTGCATGGCTTCTTGTACCAGAGGAAAGCACCGCCATTACTGGAACTGCTCTAAAGGATCCAACCCTGGAGTTTAAGAGAGGTATCAGAGCCCTGAGATTTATTCTGTAGCTATTTTCTTACCAAATGCCCATCTGATAAATGAAAACAACAACAACAACCCATCTAAATTCAACATTCTCACGGAAAGGTGACAGCAGAGAGATCGTAGCTGACATGAACAGGCATCTCTGTATTTGGAGATTTACATTACAGCACAACAGAATATGCAGTGGGATGGAGAGAACCGCTTGTAGTGGAAACCAGCTGACTCTAAACCCAGTATCCACAGCTGTAGAAAGGTAATAAGGAGACTCCCGATAATCATATCCAAACACCAGTTTAATACCCTGAGCTGAGTCTGCTATACCGTTGTGCGAAAAAAGGTGGCCAATCCAGCAAAATTAACCAGACAATAATTTCGATGTAATAACTAGGACCTGAACTTCTTGACAAGTCAAGCACCCAAGATGACTACACGAGACCTTCGACCCGTGAACAGAATTTTCTTATTTCCTGGCAATTGTCGTGTTAACTCACAATGTGTCATCTGTTTCCACGCTGGTACCTTCAGTACTCACTTGGGCATTGGTCCATTGGGACAAGAGTGCACCCTGGCTCATGCAGAGTGCCGGATCTGCAGTGGCCATACCACGGTTCCCTTCAAATGGCGGGGACTAATAATGTGGGGTTAAACTCCAAGCACATGCAGGGATCAGATGTGCAGGAAATCTGCACTGGATCGTGGGGGGTAAAATTCCTTGTGCAGATGCACCATGACATCACCAACGTTAAAATCTGAGATTACGACAGCTCAATCTCTCGGGGCTTTTCGGTATTGGCTCTTGCCCTTCTTTGCCTTTGGTTTTAAATTGGCCGCAGAAGGAAAACGAGGGCAGTAAAGACTTCAAAACAGAGGAAAGATACAGTAATAGTGTGCCACTATTAAAAGGGAAGAGCCCAGGCACTTCCCCCTCCAATGGCTGATGGAGAAAGAAGCCGGTTGGATATTTTGTTCGCTCGTTGTGAGAAGGAATGATGCGACATTGAATACACAAGTTAATATGCCAAGATGTCCTCCCGTGAATTCCAGGAAGGGAAAATATCAAGATGAAGACAGACGAAGAGGAATCCAGAGGCTGGGTAAGAATTCAGAAGGCAGCTTGACTCAGGAGCTAAGCTAGATGGCGAATCTCTGTTCTTCAGCATAAAGCCTATTTGCCCAAATGTCAGTTTTGGCTACCTATGCATTTACTCAAGAGAAATATTTATGAACTCTAAGAGGAAGAACACAGAGCAACAGATTGCCCAGACAAATACAGGAGTCCTAGTTCTTGCACCGTGGAGATGTCTGCTCTTGGCTAACCCTTAAGACAGAGTCAACCAGAATCACTTTCTGCCACCATCACACCTTGTTTTCTCTGGCCATTCCTGGCGAATTTCTATCCAATTGTTGTTCTAGTCTTTGGAGTGGTTCAGCCTGTTGAAAACACTGGGGAGTGTCAGGTCCAAGAAACAAAAAAGCTGTCACACATAGCTCAGCTTATGGTGTGAACCTTTGTTGAGCCATCAATGGTGACCCGATACACGTGGTTACCCACTGCAAAATGAAAGGAAGACTCACACATACTCAAAGGGGCAAAATCATTCGTCTTCCATCCTCAAAGAAGAAAACAGCTGCACAACCAATTTGGCATGTTATGAACAAGGCTGGCTGGATTCATGCCCAAGGATTTTTTCTTGGGCGTTCCCACTGCCAATCGACACGGGCACGCGTGCGAATTCTACCGGCCTCTTGCTTCACAGAATTGTTGATTCAACTGGGAGGTGTAGTGGGGGGTGGGGAAGATAAACTAACTTTCAGTTTATTTCCAATACCAGTTTAGAAAAACTCTCTAATCATTAATGGCCAAATAGCTTCTTCGAATTTCAGCTCTAGAAAGACTGTTTCAGGGTGACAGGGGAAGCAGACAGAACGGAGAATTGGAAGTGGTTGGCAAATGGCCTCGCTTCACGTGGTGGACATATGTATTTCTTTTAACCCACAGTTGCCACTGACCAAGCAGGGCTGAAACGATACCAAGAGTGTTTGTGCCCTAAGTGACGAACTTTCGTTCAAACCATTTCTATCTCTCGGGGGGGGGGGGAGGGCACGGATCATGGCTCCAGCCTCGATTTTCATCTAGGAGACGGCAAATCCAAGACCTTGCCAGATGACACATCTTCAGAAGAAATGTTCATTCGCTGATGGAAACGGCAAGGAAAAACCCATTGAACAAACCAGGGAACCCAAACTTCAGAATACTCCTCTTTGGCAAACTCTGTTAACACTGGGAAAGGCAAAAGCCAGCCCGTAATAATCTCAAAGGCATTATAACATATTTCCGCCCCGTGGAATACACAGCAGAACGATCCTCGGTTTTCTTTGACCCTTTTCTTTGGCAAGATGCACGCGAAACGAACAAACAAACAACGTTCCCTATCTACAGAGCTTATTGTCAAAAAGCATTTGGTATTTACATTCTAACTGTCTTAACCTTCACAGTGGTATTAAAGTGCAGAATTTGTTCCATCTCTGAAAGACAGGCTTCCTTAGCTAGTCAGCTTCCCGCAGAACCAAGCTGAGGTCAGCAGAAACAAAGCATGGGGAGGAGGGGGGAGGGGGCCATCTGCAGCAGGAAAGGGGGCTTGGGGAATTACCCCCTCTAGCTTCCTTCTGATCCGAGATGTGTTTTAAGAAAGCCTAGCTTGCTACCCGTTTAGTCCCAACGCACGGCTGTGATGCTTCAGTGACTGAGGTTACTGGCCTCTTGCGTTATTTTCTATGTTAACACAGATCCGCAAAGCGAGAGAGAGAGAACACGATGCACACGGGAGGCCAAACGCAAGTCGCAAAGGTAGGAGGAAAAGAGGAATCAAGACAATGCACATCTGACAAAACAGGGACGGGCCTAGGAAGAGAGGCTAGCTTGCACCAAGATGTCCCGGGAAATGTTCCTGTTATAGTGAGTTCCACTCACCTCTTGTGACCCATGGGGGCCTATGCTGAATGGGATGATGGCAGAGGGTACGGGAGCCTCCATGGATGGCTTTTAAGGACGACTCCCCTGCACTAATGTGTGGATGACAAAGGAGGTGCAAATGGCCCACCTGTGTTCCCCCTTCCCCAGCACGAACAGTCAAAAATTAATGACACTACCCCCCCCTTCCAGCGAGCCAAGTTAGCATTCGTGACTAACTCCCTGCTGCAGCCCTGCGGTGCATTAAGCTTTGCAAATGAACCTGCGATAGACTGCATGAGTGAACAGGAACACAAGGACAACCCAAAAGCAGATCAGTTCTTTTAAAAAAAGAACGGCACGGGCTTTGACTGTCTGCAGCAGTATGCAAGATGTCAACCGAAAAGGCAGATAATTCGCATCGATTAACAGGAGGGTGGTTACCCCTTCACTCACACAACGAACACCTCGCTTCTCTAGAGAACTGCAAAAACTAAAGTGTCATTGGAAAATACAGCCCTTTTCTCAAGACCTGGGTCAGCACCAGGCAACGAGGGCAGCTTATCATGAGCCTCTGATAAGTTTGATGGGTTTTTGTTAGACAGGTAAATCTGAGAGAAGAAATGCATTATGATAAACACTTGGCTGCTAGTGAAAATGACAGCCTCATGTTGGATTCTCTCTCGCTGTACTGTGCAGGGGAAGTTACCCTGGGTTGCAAAATGTTTTTACAGTGTGCATTTCTTCACTCCCAAGCAACTTAAGTGGTTGCTTATGGTAGGGAAGCACGCACAGTGAGAACTCTGGGGGCACCAGGCAAGTTTTACTACGTGTCACCGAATGAGAGTACTTGATGCTGGGTTGCCATTTTGAATGGCAGCTCTGTGTCTACAATAACATGTCGTTGTTTTGTGCATTTTTTAAACAAGTTGAGAGCTACTCCATAAACAGGACCTGTGGCCTTTCTATACAGTCATGGCTTTCTCCATTCGGTACACAAGGATCTTGGTTTGCCCGCAGAAATGCCACTGTGAGCCACATCATCAATGGCAGCATCAAAGGAGCTCTTGCGCTATTTGTAAACGATGTGGCCAATCCTACCAGCACTGGTTAACACAACTGAATGAACGTGGCTTGCGTCCAGATGAGACCCCTTGCTTAAAAAAACACATCAGGGCGGATGTTATTGGCGGATGCCCAACCGCAAAGCTCGCTTCCTGCACTGTAAATTATTCCCTGACACTGTTCCCATGTCTAAAGGAACAGCACATGCACTGACAGCTTTGCTCAGAAGCAACATGGTCCCGGACAGAACTGTGAATTGCAGCATTCTGACAGTAGCTCCGCCATCTGAATCTGCCAGCTGTGCCCATCGCTCATTCAAGACAGGATGCTAGTCTGTGTACTTGGGCCAAAAGGAGGACAGCTGGAACTGTCACTCCCCCCCACCTCTTCCTGATGAATATCAGTACTGTTCCAAGCGGTACCCCTTTTGTGCTTTACTTGAAGGCTGCCCTTGATCATTCTGAAGATAGTGGGGTTTTTTTCAGTGGATTATTTGGGCCACGCACATTTAAGAGATGCTTTATCTCATTCGTAAATGGCATTCCATCTGTCGTGTGTCCTGCTGGGTGTGGCTGGTAATCTCCCCCGGCCATGCACTGATTGTCAGGGTAGGGATGGCTTAGACTAACAGCAGGCAAGGCAGTGTTGTGGTTCCTGACCCCTACTGGTTCAGCCTGCAAGTGCCAGTGTCACATTGGCAAATTGATATGTCAGGCAGAAAGCTAAGCTAGAATTTGTCTCCCTTATAACTGGCTTTCTATGTGTGGGGGGGTGGGCCGGGGGTATCCTTGCTTTTTAGAAAAGAAATCCAGTCACAAGATCTCCCCACCTGCAGCCTGGAGCAGTCCTGTGGAAGGACGGTGCTACCGCCTCACGCTCTCTGAGTTCAGCCCAGTAAACTAGCTACGGGTTTTCTTTCCTTTCTTCTACGGACACATCCATGCATTGCTTTGTTTCGCTTCTGGCACAATGATGTCGTCTTTTCATCCCCTGGTGTTTCTGAAATTTCTCCTCCGAGTTTTCCTTCTTCCCTTCCCAGCAAAGGCTTATTTCCCCCCACGCTCCTGCGGTACAGAGGAATTGCCGAAAGGGGGAAGAAACCCAGCAGACACCGAGAGCTCAAAGCACAATATGGGATTTTTCACAACACTTCAAAAGCTAGGAAAATAGGCCAGAATACAAACACACACATGTGCATGCACAGATGGATAATTAGGAATCACAGTACACAAAAGCAGGAGCGTGAGAATTCTTCCAGAAATATAATGTAATGTTTTGGTGAGAAGAACACAGGGAGGTTTAGCTACAAAAATGGAACAGTGCACAGACAACTCCACCCTCCCTCCCCACAAAAAAAGCCCACCCGGGGGCAGGGAGAGAAACACCCTAAATCGAAACCCCGACTCACAAACTCTCACTGTTCACTGTATATTAAAATTAAATGCTAATGGTAATCAAGATGAGAGGTGATGAGTTAAAGGGCCAGGATTTACCTGAAGAATGACTGAGCACAGCAATAAGAAAGAAAGCAAAGAGTGGCCAGCAAGCGTGAAAGACAGTAAAGAAAAAAAAAGATGGAAACACAGAAATGACAAAGTCCGGGGTAAGACACCGTATGAGGAACACTGATTGCACAAAGGCCCTCTCTCGGGATCACGAAAGACAAGGCATCAATATCCAGGATATGACTATGCAAAATATATACACAAAATCTAGATTAGGTATGTATATATGTACATGTAGGTAGCACTGTACACATACAAGGAGGGAAGAATTCTGCCAAGCTTCAGCGCCTGGTCAACGGGCTGCCACGTAGAAACCGACTTGTTCCAAATTGTGACCTGCTGCAAAAAATAGACGACCGTGTAAAAAAGATGGTCTGAATAATTCCCGCTGTCTTTGGGCCTAGCTGGAAAAAAAAACAACAGTTCCTGCTGCATCGCTGCGCTCTGGAATCCCTGCTGGAACGCTTTTCAGGGTGTGTCGGAGTGAACGCCGCGCAAAACTGACAGGCGCCAAGTGGTACACGAAAGAAGTCACGGCTGTGGACACCGCGCTAGCCGGTAACCGGATCTTCCTCCCGCTTCCCATGCACCTTAGTCACGGTTTACAGGGTTTGTCAAGTCAGGGGAACGGCAATGAAGCTCCAAATCACCTGGTAGTTCTGCAGAATAAAAGGTGGGATTTGCTGAATCCCCCTTACAGGTCGGCACAGTTCTAGGGAAGGGTTCAAAAAAATATGTAAAATAGGGATTCCCCCGTAAAACTAAGAAGCGCGTGGCGATTCCAGAACACTTGGATCTTGGAGATATCCATAATGACGGCCTGAACTCGGAACAAAATTGGATCATCCCCCCCCCAAGAAACTCATGTGCGTGGTCAGTCTTTGGCTTTCAGGGAGCAGAGCGGCATCTTGGAAAGCCGCGGAGGTTCCAACGCAAACCCACTTCCGACGAGGAAACTCAGCCTGGAGACAGCTTCCTTTTCGTCCCCCCCAAAAAAGCGGTGAACTGTTGCAAAGGGCAAGGCCTGTTCTGCCCTAGTGTTCGGCATCCATGGCGTCCAAGTATTTCGCTTCGATAATCCTGGGGAGCAGGTTATACCTGGAATACAGGGGGAGGAAGAGGGACAATTAGTTCTGGGTTCGCCAGTGTAAGTCCATGCAATCAATGGGATGAGACATCTAATAAGCAATGAAATAGAAGAGAAGATTGGATTTATACCCTGCGCTTCACTACACGAGGGAGTCTCAAAAGAGAAGAGGAGACTGGATTTATACCCCACCCTTCACTTGGAGTCTCAGAGTGGCTTACAAACTCCTTTCCCTTCCCCTCCCCACAATAGACACCCTGTGAGGTAGGTGGGGCTGAGAGAATTCTAACACAAACTGCTTTTTCAAGGACAGCTGTGCCAGAGCTTGTGACTGACCCAAGGTCACATCAGCAGGTGCAAGTGGAGGAGTGGGGAATCAAACCCGGTTCTCCCAGATTAGAGTCCGCACACTTAACCACTACGCCAAACTCGCTCTCAGGGTGGTTTACAATCTCCTTTCCCTTCTGTTCCCCACAACAGACACCCTGTGAGGTAGGTGGGGCTGAGAGAGCTCTTCCGAGGACTGTTCATGAGAGAATAGCTCTGAGAGAACTTGTGATTGATCCAGGGTCACACCAGCAGCCGCACGTGGAGGAGTGGGGGATCAAACCCAGTCTTCCCAGATTAGTGTCCGCGTTCCTAACCACTACACCAAGCTGGCTCTCATTAATAGGACGAGGAATTCCAAGGGGCCAGACTCCCATCCAATCTTAAGGCTCTTAGAATCTTCCGTTTTGGCACTGCCGATGATGCTGACAGCGGATCGTACCTGATGGGGATCATTCCTATCATGATGAGAGGGAAGATCATCTTCATGTAGGGCAGTGGAGACATGCCGAAGCCACAGAGAATGATAAGCTGAAGAACCTGCAGGCCGGTGAAATAGTGGATCTTCCTCTGAGGCACCCGGCGGATGTAATGGGTGGGAGGGTAGGCTGTCTGGAAGACACAAGACCTGTTAGTACGGCGCCTGCTCCCACACTCGAAAGCAACTATCAGCCGCACCTCCTAACAACAAGCGCTAACATCATCGCACCTGCTGAAGGCCTGTCTTGTATTCAGGTTTTAACGAAGATTTCATTTTAGTGCAGAAGTTCGTCCAACTGTTAAAGGTGTAACCTTGCTTACTGTTAACAGATTATCACTAACGTTAGGAAAGTTGTTCTTGTTTACTCCTTTACAGAGAGAACCCATCCCCAAACACTGCAATATCAATGTTTTATTGTCTGCTTCCGTATTTGAAATATGCATTCTTACTAATGCATCTGATTTTACTTTTAGGTAACAACCCAGAATATTTGATACATTTGATGAATCTATGTTTTCCCCTAAACCCCATCTTCCCGTTTGTATCCCACTTTTTATTGAGAAAATAAAAAAAAGAAGAAAGAAGAAGAAAGGAGAAGGAGAAGAAGAAAGAAAGAAGAAGAAGAAGAAGAAGAAAGGAGAAGGAGAAGAAGAAGAAGAAGAAGAAGAAAGAAAGACGAGGAAAAAGAAGAAGAAGAAGAAAAGAGAAGGAGAAGAAGAAAGAAGAAGAGGAAGAAGAAGAAGAAAGGAGAAGGAGAAGAAGGAGGAGGAGGAGGCCTGCCTTGAGTCAGCCAGCTACTAAAAGGCAACATGCAGATCCAAACCAGCTTAGCTCCAGCGCACTTTAAAACCATGACTTATTTTAATGATGGTTATAACGCTTTGGAGGGTAGCTGTGGTGATCTGCCGGAAAACTGCTCGATTCGGGTCCAGTAGCTCCTTAGAGACCGACAAGATTTCTGGGTTGTGAGTTTTCGAGTCAAAACTCCCTTTGTGTGACCAAGGCACCTTTGGCTCTTGGAAGCACCAGCCCCGAAACGAATCTCGAAATCTGATATCTGAAGAAAGGCGCTTTGACTCTCGAAAGCTTGTACCCCCCTGAAAGTGCTACCGAGCTTGAATCTGGCTGTTTAATGGTGATTATAGACAGGGCTTTTTTTTTTTTTTTTTGGAGGTGGGGGGAGAGGCACCAGAACTCGCCAGAGGGAAATGAAGTTTTCAATCTACGTACTGAAAACTCATGAACTTTGAAACATTTTTAAAAGGATTTTGTCAAAGAGGTTCCGGAACTCTGTTCCGGCACATCTCCCCAAGAAAAAAAGCCCTGGTTATAGATCAAGATGGGTAGCCATGTTGGTCTGTAGCAGTAGAAAAGAACAAGAGCCCAGTAGCATCTTAAAGAGCCAGTCTGGTATAGTGGTTAGGAGTGCGGAGAACTGGGTTTGATTCCCCACTCCTCCACATGCAGCTGCTGGTGTGACCTTGGGTCAGTCACAAGTTCTCTCAGAGCTGTTCTCTCAAGGGCAGTTCTCGAGAGAGCTCCCTCAGCCCCACCGACCTCACAGCCCCACCGACCTCACAGACTCCTTCTAAAGTTGTGGAGTCTTGGGAGCAAAAATTCTACTTGGTGAGCTATGGGCATTAAAGTTGTGAGCGAACGATTTGGCTGCTGCGTAAATTAGTTTGCTCTGGAGCCATCCTTCCTGAGCTGAGACAGAAATGTGTGAGCCGGAGGCTAAAAAACTGTGAGCTGGCTCACACCAAGTCAGCTGTTCTCTCAAGGGCAGTTTCTGTCAGAGCTCTCTAAGCCCCACCTACCTCACAGGGTGTCTGTTGTGGGAGGGGAAGGGAAAGGAGTTTGTAAGCCACTCTGAGATTCCTTCGGGTAGTGAAGGGCAGGGTGTAAATCCAATCTCCTCTTCTTCTAACAAAATTTGTGGTAGTGTGTGAGCTTTCATGAGTCACTGCTTACTTCTTCAGATACCTTCTTCAGATAGTCTTCAGGTATCGGAAGTAGTGCGCAGTGACTCATGAACGCTCATCCCCCACCACAAATTTTGTTGGTCTTTAAGGTGGTACTGGAGAGCCAGAAGGGAACAGAAGGGAAAGGAGATTGTAAACCACCCTGAGAGCGAGTTTGGCGTAGTGGTTAAGTGTGCGGACTCTAATCTGGGAGAACCGGGTTTGAGTCCCCACTCCTCCACTTGCACCTGCCAATGTGACCTTGGGTCAGTCACAGCTGTTCCTGAAAAAAGACCAGTTTCTGTCAGAGTTCTCTCAGCCCTACCTACCTCACAGGGTGTCTGTTGTGGGGAGGGGAAGGGAAAGGAGTTTGTAAGCCGCTCTGAGACTCCTTTGGGTAGTGAAGGGCGGGGTATAAATCCAATCTCTTCTTCTTCTTCTAAGAAACTTGCAGCAGGGTGTGAGGTTTCATGAATCACTGCTTACTTCTTCAGGTATCTTCTTCAGATATTCTTCAGGTATCTGAAGAAGTGAGCAGTGACTCACGCAGGGCCGGCTCGCTCACTAGGAAAACTAGGCATTCGCCTAGAGCGTACTGGCCCTTAGGGGCGCCAAAAGCCCCCCGCCAAAAAACCCCACCCCTTCCCTGGCTTGCCGGCATGTCCCGCAGCTGCGGGGCATGCAGGCAAGCCAGCGCTCAGACGGAAGAGACCTCCTTCCCTTCCTTGGCCCTTGCCAAGGAAAGAGTGCGGGGGGCGCCAGAAGGTGTCCTTGCCTAGTGTGCAAAAACAGCTGGGGCCAGCCCTGAACTCACGAACGCTCATTCCCCGCCACAGATTTTGTTGGTTTTTAAGGTGCTACTGGACTCTTGGTCTTTTCTAACAATGGTTGGTTTGTGAAACTAGGGTTCCACACGCAGACGGCCTCCTGGCTTGGCTGGGACACTCTGTATATGGGGAGAACAAACCGCAACACTGTGCTGGGGAGCAAACGACAACACTGGTGTCCACATGACCGTTTTAGGACTAGCGGTGGTCAATCGAACAACTAAAAACTGTGGTCTGAAATTCTGGCTTGATGGGGCCCTAAGTATTTGTTTGTTTATTTAACTTTATTTGCAGTCCACTTTTCTCCCCAATAGGAGCTGCAGTGGCTCAGTGGTTAGGATGCTGAACTGCAGGCCGGAAGGTCGGTAGCTCAGCAGTTCGAGACCCGAGTGCCGCATGACGGAGTGAGCTCCCATCTCTGGCCCCAGCTCATGCCAACCTAGCAGTTCGAAAGCAAGAAGTTGCAAGTAGATAAATAGGTACCGCTTTGGTGGGAAGGTAACAACTTTCCGTGCTCCTCAGCGTTTAGTCATGCCGGCCACATGACTGCAGAGAAGTCTTTGGACAGCACTGGCTCTTTGGCTTGGAAACAGAGATGAGCACCGCAACCCTAGAGTCGGATTCGACTGGCTTTCGAGCAAGGGAAACCTTTCTCCCCAATGGGGACCCGAAGTGGCTTACATCATTCTCCCCTATTTTATCCTCACGACAACCCCATGAGGTAGGCCAGGCTGAGAGAGTGTGACTGTCTCAAGGTCACCCAGCAAGCCTCCATGGCAGAGTGGGGATTCGAACCTGGTTTCCCCAAATCCTGGTCTGGCACTTTAACCACTACACCATGCTGACTCTCGTGGCATGAGCTGTGTTTGGACAATCACATTAAACTCAGTGAGTTTTAACCAAACCACATTTTTAGGCAACACCTGCACTGACACGCTGTCTCTCTCCATCTGCCTTTCTCTCTCCCGCGCTGAGGCGAAACACTAGAATTCGAGAATCATTTTAGTTCTGGAACTATTTGAATATCACATTAAAGATGATGAAGATATTGATTAAAATTTCAATATTTTTATTTTGTATACCATTAATATTTAAATAAGCGGTCAGAATAAAATTCAGATTTAGATAAACAAGACAATATTTAGGTTTTCAGTATAAAAAATTGTTCAACTGTTAAAAGATGAATTTTCTTTTATTGTTAATATGTTATTACTAATTTTAGGAGAGTTTTTGTTTATTCCTTAAAGAGAGAATCTAACCCGGAATTCTGTAAAATTGATGCTTTATTGTTTCTGTATTTGAATTATGTAACACAGTTGGCAATATATTTGATTTTACTTGTTATATGTAACAATTCATAATATTTAACCGATTTGTAGAACCTATATTCCCCCCCCTTCTCCTTTTCCCCTTCTGTATCTCTTTTTTTTTCCCCTTGAGAAAATAATAAAAAATAATTTTTAAAAAAGAGAGTGAAAGCTTTCCATTTAACATTATGACCGCCACATCGAAAAGCCCTGCACATCACAATCTCACCAGGAGGGGGGGGAAACGCACAGCTAAGATTGCTCGGAGGAATGTTTAGAAAATGAGCAGAGACACAGCGGGAAATCATGGTGGATTGCCTTTCATCCTCTTATGCCAGAAGAACAGCGCGTGGCACAGCCAAAGCGCCATTCCCCAAGACAAAGCTTTGATTCCCGTATTTCACAATACAGTTTTAAATAATGAAGCAACAGCAGTTTTCGAGAGGCTGCCTCTGGCCTGATCAGACGAGTGCCAGCGACACGGAGATGAGGGCCACTTGTGCTCAGATGGCCGCGGGCACAGCAGTTCTTCGGTGCTATGAAGCCGCCGGTTTGCATTCCGACCTCTACCGTCACTCACAAAATGCTATTGTGCAAGGCTCAGTCCTCTACTCTGACAGCAAGAGAACAACTCTACCCTTCTCATTATTCACAATAGTGTCACCCTATGAAACCGTTTGGCTCTGGCCAGAATCAGCAATCGGGGTCTAAACAAGGAGGCTTCTCTGCTGCTGTCCCCCCCCCCACTTTCCACCGTGCCAAAACTTAGATGGTTTGCTCTTTGATCTTTCTGCTTGCTCAAGAAAGTGAACACTATCAAGGACAGCTGAAATTTCAGTGGCAACAGCAGAAGCGATTCGGCAATCCACAACAGAAGATTAAGGGCCGACGGTTTTATGGATTTTAACTGATTATCGTAATACGTTTTAATTTGTAAATCTGCATTAAGGTAAAGGTTTCCCTCGCACGAAAGCCAGTCGAATCCGACTCTAGGGGGCGCTGCTCATCTCCGTTCCCAAGCTGAAGAGCCAGCGTCGTCCAAAGACTGCTCCATGGTCCTGTGGCCGGCATGACTATTGCCGAGGCGCACGGAACGCTGTTTACCTTCCCACCCAAGTGGTACCTATTTATCTACTTGCAATTTCTTGCTTTCGAACCACTAGGTTGGCAGGAGCTGGGGCCAGAGACGGGAGCTCACTCCATCACGTGGCACTTGGGTCTCGAACTGCCGAACTAGCGACCTTCCAGCCTGCAATTTGGTGTCTTAACCTCTGAGCCACCATGGCCCCTAAATCTGCATTTATTGCAGATATATATCTCTGTTGGTACTTGCCCTGAGCCTACAATGTGGGAAGGGCGGTATATAGAAAGAAAGAAAGAAAGAAAGAAAGAAAGAAAGAAAGAAAGAAAGAAAGAAAGAAAGAGAGAGAGAGAGAGAGAGAGAGAGGAAGAGGAAGGAGGAAGGAAGGAAGGAGGGAGGGAAGGAAGGAAGGAGGAGGAAGGAAGGAGAGAGAGAGAGAGAGGAGGAGGAGAGAGAGAGAGAGAAGGAAGGAAGGAAGGAAGGAAGAGAAGGAAGAGAGAGAGAGAGAGAGAGAAGGAAGGAGAGAGAAGGAAGGAGAGAGAAGGAAGGAAGGAGGGAGGGAGGGAGGGAAGGAAGGAAGGAAGGAAGGAAGGAAGGAAAGGAGGGAAGGAGGGAAGGAAAGGAAGGAAGGAAGGAAGGAAGGAAGGAAGAGAGAGAGAGAGAGAGAGGAAGGAGGGAAGAGAAGAGAAAGGAAGGAAGGAAGGAAGGAAGGAAGAGAAGGAGAGAGAGAGAGAGAGAGAGAGAGAGAGAGAGGGTGGAAGGAAGGAAGGAAGGAGGGAAGGAGGGAAGGAAGGATGGAAGGAAGGAAGGAAGGAAGGAAGGAAGGAAGGAAGGAGGGAGGGAGGGAAGGAGGGAAGGAAGGTTGGAAGGAAGGAAGGAAGGAAGGAAGGAAGGAAGGAAGGAAGGAAGGAAAGAAGGAAGTAAAGTTTTCTTCCTGCAGGCAAAGAGCTGCATCAGACTGCTGAGGTTCCCCTTTCCTACCACAAAGTTTCACTCTCTTCCTCTGAAAATGGCCACTTCGAACCAGTTTATTTTCCTAAGGACATTGGGGTGGAGCCTTAGAGGGGTCCGTTCTGCTAACAGGAGCACCAGAAGGTGCGATCCTTGGATGTGAGACACTGTTGGTGGAATGTACTTACAGGGCCCAACCCATCCCCCAGTTACTTCAGTCCACAACTGGAGAAGGACTGTCAGGCAGACAGAGTCATGAGGTGGATGCAAAGGCAGCTTTTGCTGGGAACGTTCTGCAGCCGTGAGCACATGCCCAAGGCTGGGGAAGGCATATGAATGCCTGAAACTACCTTCTACTGAATCAGACCCTTGGTCCATCAAGGTTACGCCCATCTACTCAGACTGGCCTTGGCTCTCCAGGGTCTCAGGCCGAGGTCTTTCACATCACTTATTGCCCGGTCCTTGTAACTGGAGAAGCTGGGGATTGAACCTGGGACCTTCTGCACGCCATGGTGACTGAGGGGAGCCTCCACATACAGAGGCGCTAATCCTCTGAATCCCAGAGCCAGGAGGCAACATCAGGGGAAGGCCCCGGCTTCACTGTTGTTGGACCTCCAGAGGAACTGGCTGGCCACTGTGTGAGACAGGATGCTGGACGAGATGAACCACTGGTCTGATCCAGCAGGGCTCTTCTTATGTTTGAGTCAGGGAGATGCCTCGGCCTCCACGCCCAGTTGTTGGCCATCCAGAAGAACTGGCTGGCCACTGTATGAGACAGGATGCTGGAGTAGATGGACTACCCAGCAGGGCTCTTTGTGTCAGGGAAAGGCCTCAGTCTCTATGCCCTGTTGTTGGCCCTACGGAGGAACTGGTTGGCTCCTGTGTGAGACGGGATGCTGGACTGGATGGACCCTCACTGGTCTGATCCAGCAGGGCTCTTCTTATGAAGGCCTTGGCCTCTATGCCCTGTTGTTGGTCATCCAGAGGAATTGCTTGGCCACTGTGTGAGACAGGATGCTGGGCTAGATGGACCACTGGGCTGATCCAGCAGGGCTCTTCTGAGGTACTTATCAGGGGAAGGCCTCAGCCTCTCTGCCCTGCTGTTGGCCCTCCAGAGGAACTGGTTGGCTCCTGTGTGAGACAGGATGATGGACTAGATGGACCACTGGTCTGATCCAACAGGGCTTATGAAGGCCTCGGCCTCTATGCCCTGTTGTTGGTCGTCCAGAGGATCTGGTTGGCCACTGTATGAGACAGGATTCTGGACTAGATGGACCACTGGTCTGATCCAGCAGGGCTCTTCTTCTGTTATCAGGGGAAGGCCTCGGCCTCTATGCCCTGTTGTTGGCCCTCCAGAGGAACTGGTCGGCTCCTGTGTGAGACGGGATGCTGGATTAGATGGACCACTGGTCTGACCCAGCAGGGCTAATCCGATGTCCTTAAGTCCAGAGTCAAATTACTTCTACACACTGCCATGTGCCGCCCAACATTTTAGCTGTGGCCGAGTTAGGGAACGCTCGAGAGGCAAACGCGAGCCCCCTTCAACGGCCAGGAAGTGAAAGTTTTCTTTCCTGGACCGGATGACTGGGATTTCTTTGCCGGCTGCCCTCAGGTGGCCCTGTGCCCGGCAAGCTTTGCTGCGTGGTGCACAAAGATGTCAACAAACGGGGTCTGAGGAGGGGCGGTCGGGAGCATGAAAGCAATCAGAGACGGCTTTAACGGCGGTGTTTTCTCACTGCGGGCAATCAGCTCGTTATTATGAGTTTCCTCAGGAAACAGAGGCTCAGAGCCGTGCGCGGCCCTCTCCCCCTCTCCGGCTCGCAGGCCTTCCGGCCGCGCTTACCTGCTCTTTCAGCAGGAGGGCCACCCTCTCAAAGAGCTGGTTCCCGTCGATGGAGGTCAAGGCGATGTACAGGAAGAGCCCGTAGAGGACGGGCTTGGGGATCAGCTGCAGCGGGAACGGCAGGAGCAGGAGCGAGAGGCCCACCAAGGAATTGGCCACCAGGGTGGTCAGCCGGGTCTCCTTCACGCTCACGATCCTGGAGGGGAGAGAGAAGCACAATTCAGGGTTGTTGTTTTTTTTAAAAAAAGGTAAAGGTTTTTCCCTTGCCCGAAAGCCAGTCGAATCTGACTCTAGGGGGCGCTGCTCATTTCCGTTTCCAAGGCGAAGAGCCAGCGCTGTCCGAAGATGTTTCCATGGTCAAGTGGCCAGCATGACCAGGGGTCATTTCGTAGAAAAAGAGGTGCAGGAGCTCATTAGCATAACTCATTATCTGCATAAGCCACACACCCTGACATCACCAGAAAGGGTGTCAGAAAACAACACCCACCGCTTAGGACTGTCTTTCCACTCTGGGGACTGTCATTCCAGTCCCAGAGTAGCCTATCTGGGCCCAGGAGGAATGCTACACGTACTGCTTTGCACTTCTGCTGGGAACTGGGGGCGGGGCTTGCCACCGCTGCCCGTGCTTCTAACTGCCGGAGCTCCGCTCCTGTGCGCTCCTGCTACAAATGACCCCCTGAGCATGACTAAATGCTGAGGCACACAGAACGCCATTTCCTTCCCACCGAAGCGGTACCTGTTTATCAACTTGCAGTTTCTTGCTTTCGAACTGCTAGGTTGGCAGGAGCCAGGGCCAGAGATGGGAGCTCATTCCGTCATGTGGCACACTCGGGTCTTGAACTGCTAAGCTACAGACCTTCTGGTCTGCAGCTCAGCAACTTAGCCTCTGAGCCACCGCTTAGCAAACAGTCCATAAAGCACAGGCTGGGCCTACTATGAACATTCAGTAACATGCAGCACTCTGGGGATCTTAAAGCATGGTGCCCACCAAGTGGGTGCAACAGGTGGTTTTTTCCTTGCCAAGAAGGAGGAGGAGGAGAAGGAGAAGAAGAAGAACTGGTTTTATACTCCGCTGGTGAGAGCCTGTTTGGTATAGTGCTTAAGAGCAGCCGACTCAGAACCAGGTTTGATTCCCCACTTTCCCACATGCAGCTGCTGGTGTGACCTTGGTTCAGTCACAAGTTCTCTCAGAGCTGTTCTCTCAAGGGCAGTCCTTGAGAGAGCTCTCTCAGCCCCACCGACCTCACAGGCAATGCTTCCTCTAAGTTGTGTAAGCAAAAATTCTACTTGGTGAGCGACTGGCATTAAAGTTGTGAGCGAGCGATTTGGCTGCTGTGTAAATTAGTTTGCTCTGGAGCCATCCTTCCTGAGCAAAGGCAAAAATGTGTGAGCCGGAGGCTAAAAAACAGTGAGCTGGCTCACACTAACCCAGCTTAGAGAGAATACTGCTCATGGGATGTCTGTTGTGGGGAGGGGAAAGGAAAGGAGACTGTAAGCCGCTCTGAGACTCCTCTCAGAGTCCAATCTCCTCTCCTCTGCTCTCTTCCTCTCTTTTCTTCAGTACCCAAAGGAGTCTTGGAGTGGCTTACAACCGCCTTCCCTTCCTCTCTCCACAACAGACACCCGGTGAGGTAGGTGGGGCTGAGAGAGCTCAGAGAGAACTGCTCTTGAGAGAACAGCTCTGAGAGAATCTGTGACTGACCCAAGATCACACCAGCAGGGAAATATGGCTCAGTGACGGGGCATCGGCTTGGCACACAGAAGGTCCCAGGTTCCATCCCCAGCATCGCCAGTGGAAAGGACCAGGTAGTAGAATAGAGGAGAGAGAAAGGATTGGATTAATACCCCGCCCTTCACTACCCGAAGGAGTCTCAGAGCGGCTTACAAACTCCTTTCCCTTCCCCTCCCCACAACAGACACCCTGGGAGGTAGGCGGGGCTGAGAGAGCTCAGAGAGAACTGTCCTTGAGAGAACAGCTCCGACAGAACTATGGCTTGCCCAAGGTCATCCAGCAGCTGCATGTGGAGGAGTGGGGAATCAAACATGGTTCTCCCAGATTAGAGTCCATGAACTTAACCACGACACCACGTCTTTCCACAGGGATTCTATGAACAGAGCAACCAGACTGGGGGACGGACTTCCCTTTTCCCCTTAGCAACGAGCACTCATGGCTCTGTCTACGCCTTGGCTCTCTCTTGCTCTCCCTTCAGAGCTTATCCATTGCCGTAATTTCGCCTTTTGCCGCTGGCTAAACAAAGCCTCTCCAAGCGGCCCAAATCCTCCTTTCTGCCATTTAATCCTCTCCCAGAAAAAGCGACTTGATTTTTAGCGGTACTGGGGTTCCTCCTTGGCTTTTGGGCTATCTGAAATGGAACCGAAGCGTAGCTCAGCAGGGAATACTACTCCCGATTCGCTCCAAAATTTAAACTTGCCCTAAGGAGCCGGGTAGTTTGAGAAACTCTTCAGTTGCCTTGTTTATACCTCAAAGATAGCGTCCAGTTCCACTGGGGGGGGGAAGAGGAGAAGGAGGAGGAAGAGGCGAAGAAGAGGAGAAGAAGATTGGTTTTATACCCCGCCCTTCACTCGGAGTCTCAGAGCGGCTTACAAACTCCTTTCCCTTCCCCTCCCCACAACAGACACTCCATGAGGTAGAAGAGGAAGAAGAGATTGGTTTTATACCCCGCCCTTCACTTGGAGTCTCAGAGCGGCTTACAAACTCCTTCCCCTTCCCCTCCCCACAACAGGCACCCTGTGAGGTAGGCAGGGCTGAGAGAGCTCTTTCGAGGACTGCCCTTGAGAGAGCAGCTCTGACTGAACTATGGCTTGCCAAAGGTCACCCAGCAGCTGCATGTGAAGGAGTGGGGAATCAACCCCGGTTCTCCCAGATCAGAGTTTGCGCTCTTAACCACTACACCAAACTGGCTCTCATGAAAATGAGGAACTTTACCCCCCCTGCCCGGGGAGAACAGCCTGACAAACTCCTTTTACTGCTAAAAAGACAAACTCTGTTTGTTTGGTAAGCGGCGCTTCGGAGGAGAGCGAACAGGGAACGAGGAGGCTGGCTGTTAGGTCTCCTTGCCTGTCTCGTCTTTTCAAAACAAAGGTATGTTATTTCCTTAAGCCAGCGACGGGTTAAGCAAGCCATAACAAAATAGAAATTTTGCGAACTGTCCTTTCCATCGGTGGCAAACGTCCGTGAACAGCCTCGGTCGGCCGGAGGCCACGAGATAACGAAGGCGGCCCTTTGCCTGACCCAGAAGCCACCCGGAGTAGCCCGCGGGCCTGATGATAATATTATTCCGCTGGAGCTGATGAAGGCAGCCGCAGCCCCGAGAATGCATCCCGCTGCTAGACCAGAAGTCACGCAAGCACGGTGCCACTGATTCAGACGAGCGGAGGACGTCCGATCCCATGTAGGAGATTGCAGTGCTGAGACCTCATAGACAGAAAAGCCAGGCGGCGAAGCTGACAAGGGGATTGGGAAAAGTGCAGAAAAGGGCAACTAGAATGACCAAAGTGTTGGAGCACTTTCCCTGTGAAGAAAGGCTGAAGTGCTTGGGGCTCTTTAGCATGGAGGAACGATGGCTGAGGGGTGACGTGATCGAGGTCTACAAGATTATGCATGGGATAGAGCAGGTGGAGAAAGAGGTACTTTTCTACCTTTCTCACAATACAAGAACTCGTGGGCACTCCATGAAATTGCTGAGCAGTCAGGTTAGGACAGATAAAAGGAAGTCCTTCTTCACCCAAAGAGTGATTAACGCATGGAATTCACTGCCACAGGAGGTGGTGGTAGCTATGAGCATGGACGGCTTCGAGAGGGAATTGGATAAATGTATAGAGCAGAGGTCCATCCGTGGCTATTAGCTGCAAGGTATAGATAGGGACCTGGGGCAAGTGATGCTCTGCATTCTTGGTGCTTTTGGGGGGGGGCCAAGAGTGGGAGGGCTTCTAGTGTCCTGGCCCCACTGCTGGACCTCCTGATGGTCCCTGGTATCTTTGGCCACCGTGTGACAGAGTGCTGGACTGGATGGGCCATTGGCCTGATCCAACATTGGCTTCTCTTATGTTCTTATAGCTAGGAACTCTCAGTCTAAGGCAAGCGATGCTCTGTATTCTTGGTGCTTGGGGGGGTGGGGGCAGCAGTGGGAGGGCTTCTAGTGTCCAGGACCCACTGCTGGACTTCCTGATGGCCCCTGGTGTTTTTGGCCACTGTGTGACCCAGAGTGTTGGACTGGATGGGCCTTTGGCTTGATTCAACATTGGCTTCTCTTATGTTCTTATTAACACAGCTCAGCTACCAACAGCTGTATCTTACGGTCTGAGATCAGGTTCGGAAAGCAAAGGAGCTCAGGTTTATAGTTATTGGTGGTTTCTGAAACTGTGGAACTCCGAAATGACTGAAGAATGAGCTGCTGAGGTCCAAACATGAGCCCCTCTGGGGAGCCCTTTAAGACTCAAGAAGAAGAAGAAGAGAAGAGATTGGATTTATACCCCACCCTTCGCTCGGGTGTCTCACAGCGGCTTACAAACTCCTCTCCCTTCCCCTCCCCACAACAGACGCCCCGTGAGGTAGAAGAAGAAGAAGAAGAAGAAGAAGAAGAGATTGGATTTATTCCCCACCCTTCACTACCCAAAGGTGTCTCACAGCGGCTTACAAACTCCTCTCCCTTCCCCTCCCCACAACAGATGCTCCGTGAGGTAGAAGAAGAAGAAGAAGAAGAAGAAGAAGAAGAGATTGGATTTATTCCCCACCCTTCACTACCCAAAGGTGTCTCACAGCGGCTTACAAACTCCTCTCCCTTCCCCTCCCCACAACAGACGCCCCGTGAGGTAGAAGAAGAAGAAGAAGAAGAAGAGATTGGATTTATTCCCCACCCTTCACTACCCAAAGGTGTCTCACAGCGGCTTACAAACTCCTCTCCCTTCCCCTCCCCACAACAGACGCCCCGTGAGGTAGAAGAAGAAGAAGAAGAAGAAGAAGAAGAGATTGGATTTATTCCCCACCCTTCACTACCCAAAGGTGTCTCACAGCGGCTTACAAACTCCTCTCCCTTCCCCTCCCCACAACAGACGCCCCGTGAGGTAGAAGAAGAAGAAGAAGAAGAAGAAGAGATTGGATTTATTCCCCACCCTTCACTACCCAAAGGTGTCTCACAGCGGCTTACAAACTCCTCTCCCTTCCCCTCCCCACAACAGACGCCCCGTGAGGTAGAAGAAGAAGAAGAAGAAGAAGAAGAAGAGATTGGATTTATTCCCCACCCTTCACTACCCAAAGGTGTCTCACAGCGGCTTACAAACTCCTCTCCCTTCCCCTCCCCACAACAGATGCTCCGTGAGGTAGGCGGGGCTGAGAGAGCTCTTTCCAGAACTGTCCTTGAGAGAACAGCTCTGAGAGAACTATGGTTTGCCCAAGGTCATCCAGCGGCTGCAAGTGGAGGAGAGGGGAATCAAACCCAGTTCTCCCAGATTAGAGTCCGCGCTCCTAGCCACTACACCACTACACTAAACTGGCTCTCAACTGAGGGGAAGGGAAAGGAGTTTGTAAGCCGCTCTGAGACTCCAAGTGAAGGGAGGGGTATAAATCCAATCTCTTCTTCTTCTTCTTTCTACATCTTGGGGCTCAGGATTAAGGCAGGAGACGCTGAGCCTTGGGCGGGGAGGGGGGGGGGATGTTTATGTTGGATATTGTGACGCTGTATGCAAGAGGACCTGGGAGGGAAAGGGTGAAGAGGATTTTCTCGCTCAGGTATGCTCGGCAGTGGGCCCCACCTCTCTTTGGCCCTCGCTTGCCTTCTGTTTCATCTTATACGGGACCTCCCTTTCTCTCCCTCCCTTACCTGGGCTTGGAGCTGTAGCAGGTTAACCTTTTCGAAGCTAATCTGTTCACAATAAGTTAAATGAACCTACATGTACTGTGGCCACCCAATGAGAAGGGAGCCCTCACTGGAGAAGACCCCGATGCTGGGAAAGACGGAAGGTAACAGAGGAAAAAGAGGAAGAAGAAGAAGAGATTGGATTTATACCCTGCCCTTCCCTGCCCAAAGGTGTCTCAGAGCGGCTTACAAACTCCTTTCCCTTCCCCTCCCCACCACAGACACCCTGTGAGGTAGAACGGAGACTGAGAGAGACTTCTGACAGAAACTGTCCTGAGTGACCAGCTGTGCCAGAGCTTCGACTGACCCGAAGGTCACATCTGCAGATGCAGGTGGAGGTGTGGAATCAATCTCCGGTTCTCCCAGATCACCGTCCGCGCACTAACCACGACACCAAACTGGTGAAGGTAGACAGCAAAGAGTGAGATGGTTAGACAGTGTTAGCGATTCATACGCCGATGACCTTGCGCCTGCCCAGAGGATGGCGGGAGGGCCTGGCGTGAGGCAGTCCGTGGGACCAAAGACTCGGACTTGACTGTGCCCCTCCACAACAACAGACACACCTACGTGAATGTGTCATGAAGAAGAAGAAGAAGAGTTTGGATTCATACCCCGCCCTTCACTACCCAAAGGAGTCTCAGAGCGGCTTACAAACTCCTTTCCCTTCCCCTCCCCACAACAGACACCCTGGGAGGTAGGTGGGGCTGAGAGAGCTCTTGACAGAAACTGCTCTTTTTAAAGGACAGCTCTGACGGAACTATGGTTTGCCCAAGGTCATCCAGCCAGGTGCAAGAGGAGGAGTGGGGGAATCAAACCCGGTTCTCCCGGATTAGAGTCGGCGCACTCTACTAAGTGTATGGTCTACTAAGACCCCGAGATCCTTTTTGCACATACTACTGCCAAGACAAGTCTCCTCCATCCTATAATTATGCATTTGAATTTTCCTACCTAAATGCAGAACTTTACATTTTTTTCTCCATTGAAATTCATTTTATTTGTTTTAGCCCAGTTTTCCAGCCTGTCAAGATCATCCTGTATCCTGACTCCGTCTTCTACCGTATTTGCTACCCCTCCCAATTTAGTATCATCTACAAATTTAATAAGCATTCCCTCTGTTCCTTCATCTGAGATCTGACAAGATCAGGCCATACCATGCCGCCTCCCCTCCCCTTCACAAATGCCTATACACACATGAAGATGCCTTATATTGAATCAGATCAGCGATCCATTGAGGTCAATATTGTCTATGCAGACCGGCAGCAGATCTCCAGGTCATAGGCAGAGGGCAAGGCCCATAGCCAGGGTTTTGTGCCTTGTGGGGCAAAAATTTTTTCTGGTGGGGCTGCTATTATTTGCCCCAATGAAGGGTGGTGGTGATGCATGCTCCTCTCCCTCCTCTCCTGAAAGATTTAAAGGGCCCTCCAGCTGATTGGCAGGCCACGTGCTCTCCACTGATCAGCTGAAGGGCCCTTTAAATCTTGCAGGTGGGAAGGGAGAGATGTGCACGCCACTCCCCACTTCTTAGAACATAAGAACATAAGAGAAGCCAATGTTGAATCAGGCCAATGGCCCATCTAGTCCAACACTCTGTCACACAGCGGCCAAAAATACCAGGTGCCATCAGGAGGTCCAGCAGTGGGGCCAGGACACTAGAAGCCCTCCCACTGCTGCCCCCCTCCAGCACCAAGAATAGAGTGCATCACCTGCCCCAGACTGAGAGTTCCTAGCTATACCTTGTGGCTAACAGCCACTGATGGACTTCTGCTCCATATGTTTATCTAATTCCCTCTTGAAACTGTCCAAGCTTGTAGCTGCCACCACCTCCTATGGCAGTGAATCCCACGTGTTAATCACTCTTTGGGTGTAGAAGTACTTCCTTTTATCTGTTCTAACCTGACTGCTCAGCAATTTCATGGAGTGCCCACAAGTTCTTGTATTGTGAGAAAGAGAGAAAAGGACTTCTTTCTCAACCTGCTCAATCCCATGCATAAGCTTATAAACCTCGATCATGTCACCCCTCAGCCGTTATTTCTCCAAGCTAAAGAGCCCCAAGCGTTTTGAGCTTTTCTCACAGGGAAAGTGTTCCAACCCTTTGATCATTGTAGTTGCCCTTCTCTACCAGGTGCCATCAGGAGGTCCAGCAGTGGGGCCAGGACACTAGAAGCCCTTCCACTGCTGCTCCCCCCAGCACCAAGACTAGAGTGCAGCACCTGCCCCAGACTGAGAGTTCCTATCTATGTTGTTGTTGTTGGTCAGTCGCACAGTCGAGTCCAACTCTTCGTGACCCCATGGACCAGATTACGCCAGGCCCTCCTGTCTTCCGCCGTCCACTGAAGTTTGCTCAATTTCATGTTCGTTGCATCGATGACACTGTCTAACCATCTCATCCTTTGCCGTCCCCTTCTTCTTTGACCTTCAATCTTTCCCAGAATCAGGGTCTTCTCCAGGGTCTTCTCCTATCTATACCTTGTGGCTAATAGCCACTGATGGACTTCTGCTCTATATGTTTCTCTAATTCCCTCTTGAAACTGTCCATACGTGTAGCTGCCACCACCTCCTGTGGCAGTGAATTCCACGTGTTCATCACTCTTTGGGTGAAGAAGGACTTCCTTTTATCTGTTCTAACCCGACTGCTCAGCAATTTCACGGAGTGCCCACGAGTTCTTGTATTGTGAGAAAGGGACAAAAGTACTTCTTTCTCAACCTGCTCAATCCCATTAATAATCTTATAAACCTCGATCCTGTCACCCCTCAGACGTCGTTTCTCCAAGCTGAAGAGCCTCAAGCATTTTAACCTTTCTTCAGAGGGAAAAGAGGGAAAAACCCCAAACGAATCAAGTCACGCATTTATGTAGCCAAAGCTTTACGTAGCCAAAGCTTGGCTTAGTTTGTACAGTATACTGGGTTATATGTCGCCAAAGCTTGGCTTAGTTTGTACAGTATCCTGTGTTATACGTCGCCAAAGCTTGGTTTAGTTTGTACAGTATCCTGTGTTATACGTCGCCAAAGCTTGGCTTAGTTTGTACAGTATACTGGGTTATACGTCGCCAAAGCTTGGCTTAGTTTGTACAGTATACTGGGTTATACGTCGCCAAAGCTTGGCTTAGTTTGTACAGTATACTGGGTTATACGTCGCCAAAGCTTGGCTTAGTTTGTACAGTATACTGGGTTATACATCGCCAAAGCTTGGCTTAGTTTGTACAGTATACTGGGTTATATGTCGCCAAAGCTTGGCTTAGTTTGTACAGTATACTGGGTTATATGTCGCCAAAGCTTGGCTTAGTTTGTACAGTATACTGGGTTATATGTCGCCAAAGCTTGGCTTAGTTTGTACAGTATACTGGGTTATATGTCGCCAAAGCTTGGCTTAGTTTGTACAGTATACGGGGTTATATGTCGCCAAAGCTTGGCTTAGTTTGTACAGTATACTGGGTTATATGTCGCCAAAGCTTGGCTTAGTTTGTACAGTATACGGGGTTATATGTCGCCAAAGCTTGGCTTAGTTTGTACAGTATACTGGGTTATATGTCGCCAAAGCTTGGCTTAGTTTGTACAGTATACTGGGTTATATGTCGCCAAAGCTTGGCTTAGTTTGTACAGTATACTGGGTTCTATGTCGCCAAAGCTTGGCATAGTTTGTACAGTATACTGGGTTATATGTAGCCAAAGCTTGGCTTAGTTTGTACAGTATACTGGGTTATATGTCACCAAAGCTTGGCTTAGTTTGTACAGTATACTGGGTTATATGTCACCAAAGCTTGGCTTAGTTTGTACAGTATACTGTGTTATATGTCGCCAAAGCTTGGCTTAGTTTGTACAGTATACTGTGTTATATGTTGCCAAAGCTTGGCTTAGTTTGTACAGTATACTGTGTTATATGTCGCCAAAGCTTGACTTAATTTGTACAGTATACTGTGTTATAAGTCGCCAAAGCTTGGCTTAGTTTGTACAGTATACTGTGTTATATGTCGCCAAAGCTTGGCTTAGTTTGTACAGTATACTGGGTTATACGTTGCCAAAGTTTGGCTTAGTTTGTACAGTATACTGGGTTATACGTCGCCAAAGCTTGGCTTAGTTTGTACAGTATACTGGGTTATATGTCGCCAAAGCTTGGCTTAGTTTGTACAGTATACTGGGTTATATGTCACCAAAGCTTGGCTTAGTTTGTACAGTATACTGTGTTATATGTCGCCAAAGCTTGGCTTAGTTTGTACAGTATACTGTGTTATATGTCGCCAAAGCTTGGCTTAGTTTGTACAGTATACTGTGTTATATGTCGCCAAAGCTTGGCTTAGTTTGTACAGCATACTGTGTTATATGTCGCCAAAGCTTGGCTTAGTTTGTACAGTATACTGTGTTATATGTCGCCAAAGCTTGGCTTAGTTTGTACAGTATACTGGGTTATATGTCGCCAAAGCTTGGCTTAGTTTGTACAGTATACTGGGTTATATGTCGCCAAAGCTTGGCTTAGTTTGTACAGTATACTGTGTTATATGTCGCCAAAGCTTGGCTTAGTTTGTACAGTATACTGTGTTATATGTCGCCAAAGCTTGGCTTAATTTGTACAGTATACTGTGTTATAAGTCGCCAAAGCTTGGCTTAGTTTGTACAGTATACTGTGTTATATGTCGCCAAAGCTTGGCTTAGTTTGTACAGTATACTGTGTTATATGTCGCCAAAGCTTGGCTTAGTTTGTACAGCATACTGTGTTATATGTCGCCAAAGCTTGGCTTAGTTTGTACAGTATACTGTGTTATATGTCGCCAAAGCTTGGCTTAGTTTGTACAGTATACTGGGTTATATGTCGCCAAAGCTTGGCTTAGTTTGTACAGTATACTGGGTTATATGTCGCCAAAGCTTGGCTTAGTTTGTACAGTATACTGTGTTATATGTCGCCAAAGCTTGGCTTAGTTTGTACAGTATACTGTGTTATATGTCGCCAAAGCTTGGCTTAATTTGTACAGTATACTGTGTTATAAGTCGCCAAAGCTTGGCTTAGTTTGTACAGTATACTGTGTTATATGTCGCCAAAGCTTGGCTTAGTTTGTACAGTATACTGTGTTATATGTCGCCAAAGCTTGGCTTAGTTTGTACAGTATCCTGTGTTATACGTCACCAAAGCTTGGCTTAGTTTGTACAGTATCCTGTGTTATACGTTGCCAAAGCTTGGCTTAGTTTGTACAGTATACTGGGTTATACGTCGCCAAAGCTTGGCTTAGTTTGTACAGTATCCTGTGTTATACGTCACCAAAGCTTGGCTTAGTTTGTACAGTATCCTGTGTTATACGTTGCCAAAGCTTGGCTTAGTTTGTACAGTATCCTGTGTTATACGTCACCAAAGCTTGGCTTAGTTTGTACAGTATCCTGTGTTATACGTTGCCAAAGCTTGGCTTAGTTTGTACAGTATCCTGTGTTATACGTTGCCAAAGCTTGGCTTAGTTTGTACAGTATACTGTGTTATACGTCGCCAAAGCTTGGCTTAGTTTGTACAGTATACTGTGTTATACGTCGCCAAAGCTTGGCTTAGTTTGTACAGTATACTGTGTTATACGTCGCCAAAGCTTGGCTTAGTTTGTACAGTATACTGTGTTATATGTCGCCAAAGCTTGGCTTGGTTTGTACAGTATACTGGGTTATATGTCGCCAAAGCTTGGCTTAGTTTGTACAGTATACTGGGTTATATGTCGCCAAAGCTTGGCTTAGTTTGTACAGTATACTGGGTTATACGTCGCCAAAGCTTGGCTTAGTTTGTACAGTATACTGTATTATACGTCGCCAAAGCTTGGCTTAGTTTGTACAGTATACTGTGTTATACGTCGCCAAAGCTTGGCTTAGTTTGTACAGTATACTGGGTTATATGTCGCCAAAGCTTGGCTTAGTTTGTACAGTATACTGGGTTATATGTCGCCAAAGCTTGGCTTAGTTTGTACAGTATACTGGGTTATATGTCGCCAAAGCTTGGCTTAGTTTGTACAGTATACTGGGTTATATGTCGCCAAAGCTTGGCTTAGTTTGTACAGTATACTGGGTTATATGTCGCCAAAGCTTGGCTTAGTTTGTACAGTATACTGGGTTATATGTCGCCAAAGCTTGGCTTAGTTTGTACAGTATACTGGGTTATAATTCGCCAAAGCTTGGCTTAGTTTGTACAGTATACTGTGTTATATGTCGCCAAAGCTTGGCTTAGTTTGTACAGTATACTGTGTTATACGTCGCCAAAGCTTGGCTTAGTTTGTACAGTATACTGTGTTATATGTCGCCAAAGCTTGGCTTAGTTTGTACAGTATACTGTGTTATAAGTCGCCAAAGCTTGGCTTAGTTTGTACAGTATACTGTGTTATATGTCGCCAAAGCTTGGCTTAGTTTGTACAGTATACTGGGTTATACGTCGCCAAAGCTTGGCTTAGTTTGTACAGTATACTGTGTTATACGTCGCCAAAGCTTGGCTTAGTTTGTACAGTATACTGTGTTATATGTCGCCAAAGCTTGGCTTAGTTTGTACAGTATACTGTGTTATAAGTCGCCAAAGCTTGGCTTAGTTTGTACAGTATCCTGTGTTATATGTCGCCAAAGCTTGGCTTAGTTTGTACAGTATCCTGGGTTATACGTCGCCAAAGCTTGGCTTAGTTTGTACAGTATACTGGGTTATACGTCGCCAAAGCTTGGCTTAGTTTGTACAGTATACTGTGTTATACGTCGCCAAAGCTTGGCTTAGTTTGTACAGTATACTGTATTATACGTCGCCAAAGCTTGGCTTAGTTTGTACAGTATACTGTGTTATATGTCGCCAAAGCTTGGCTTGGTTTGTACAGTATACTGGGTTATATGTCGCCAAAGCTTGGCTTAGTTTGTACAGTATACTGGGTTATATGTCGCCAAAGCTTGGCTTAGTTTGTACAGTATACTGGGTTATACGTCGCCAAAGCTTGGCTTAGTTTGTACAGTATACTGTATTATACGTCGCCAAAGCTTGGCTTAGTTTGTACAGTATACTGTGTTATACGTCGCCAAAGCTTGGCTTAGTTTGTACAGTATACTGGGTTATATGTCGCCAAAGCTTGGCTTAGTTTGTACAGTATACTGGGTTATATGTCGCCAAAGCTTGGCTTAGTTTGTACAGTATACTGGGTTATATGTCGCCAAAGCTTGGCTTAGTTTGTACAGTATACTGGGTTATATGTCGCCAAAGCTTGGCTTAGTTTGTACAGTATACTGGGTTATATGTCGCCAAAGCTTGGCTTAGTTTGTACAGTATACTGGGTTATATGTCGCCAAAGCTTGGCTTAGTTTGTACAGTATACTGGGTTATATGTCGCCAAAGCTTGGCTTAGTTTGTACAGTATACTGTGTTATATGTCGCCAAAGCTTGGCTTAGTTTGTACAGTATACTGGGTTATATGTCGCCAAAGCTTGGCTTAGTTTGTACAGTATACTGGGTTATATGTCGCCAAAGCTTGGCTTAGTTTGTACAGTATACTGGGTTATACATCGCCAAAGCTTGGCTTAGTTTGTACAGTATACTGTATTATACGTCGCCAAAGCTTGGCTTAGTTTGTACAGTATACTGTGTTATATGTCGCCAAAGCTTGGCTTAGTTTGTACAGTATACTGTGTTATACGTCGCCAAAGCTTGGCTTAGTTTGTACAGTATACTGGGTTATAGGTCGCCAAAGCTTGGCTTAGTTTGTACAGTATACTGTGTTATATGTCGCCAAAGCTTGGCTTAGTTTGTACAGTATCCTGTGTTATCATTATGAATAAATTTTTGTCTTGCTGCCACCTGCATTGTCTATCTGGTCAGACAGGTCAACAACTGAAATGGACTGGGTCAGTGTGGAAAGGGGGGGGGCACCAAGACTGGTCAGGGCTCAGGGCACCGGGGACCCTTCATCCGCCCGTGTCTATCATTGAACCATGGCCCCTCCTTTGCAGGATTCACAACTCAAAGTCTCTGACATCCGAATCCATCTCGCTAGCTCCACCTTCTGGCTTGTTTCAGGTTTAAAACAGCATTACCCCTAGCGTCAGCTCTATGGCTCCGTGCTCCGACCCAGAGCCCTCCACCGGCTCAGCGTGGACCGGACCCTCCAAAAGGGTACCACTTACGTCTCGTAGATGTGCCCGTTCTCCACCCTCTCCTCCACGTAGGCCAGGGCTCGGACGTGCATCGGCGAGTGGGGGAACGCGGCGTGGATCCACGGGAGACCGAAGAGCGACAGCCCGGTGTTGATCAGAGCCACGAGGAGGAGGTCCCAGTGATACGCAGTTCCCTTCACTAACCTGAAATAAATTCTTGTTAATGACGTTTTTAATGCACGTTAGCCGGGTAGTGGGGGGGACACGGGAACGGTTTCAGTTGTAGGTAAAGGTAAAGGTTCCCTTGCTCGAAAGCCAGTCGGATCCGACTCTAGGGTTGCGGTGCTCATCTCCGTTTCAAAGCCGAAGAGCCAGCGCTGTCCGAAGACGTTTCCGTGGTCATGTGGCCGGCAAGACTAAACACCAGGGCGCACGGAACGCTGTTCCCTTCCCACCGAAGTGGTACCTATTTATCTACTTGCAATTTCTTGCTTTCAAACTGCTAGGTTGGCAGGAGCTGGAACCAGAGACGGGAGCTCACTCCGTCATGCGGCACTCTCGGGTATCGAACTGCTGAACTACCGAACTTCCACAGCCTGCAGTTCAGCGCCTTAACCACTTGAGCCACCGCAGTCAGTTGTAAGCAATGCGCATAAAGAGCCGTCAAGTGGCAGCTGACTTATAGGGTTTCCTGTAGGGTTTTCAAGGCAAGAAGAAGAAGAAGAAGAAGAAGAAGAAGAAGAAGAAGAAGAAGAAGAAGAAGAAGAAGAAGAAGAAGAGATTGGATTTATACCCCGCCCTTCACTGCCCAAAGGCGTCTCAGAGCGGCTGACAAACTCCTTTCCCTTCCCCTCCCCACAACAGACACCCTGTGAGGGTGGCGGGGCTGAGAGAACTTCTGACAGAAACTGTCCTTGAGAGAACAGCTGTGCCAGAGCTTGTGACTGACCCAAGGTCACACCAGCAGGTGCAAGTGGAGGAGTGGGGAATCAAACCCGGTTCTCCCAGATTAGAGTCCGCGCACTTAACCACTCACACCAAACTGGCTCTCTAGCGTTGAGACAAAGAAGAGGTGGTTCACCACTGCCTGCCTCGGCAGCACAGCCCTGGGCTTCCTTGGGGGTCTCCCATCCAAGTACTAACCTGGCCGACCCTGCTTAGCTTCAGGGATCAGATAAGAGCGGGCAAGCCTTTGGCCATCTAGGTCAGGGCGTAATAATTGCATGCTGTCAAGTTGCAGCTGAATTATGGTGACCCCGGAGGCTTCCCAGGGCAAGAGGCATTCGGAGGCGGTCGGCCGTCGCCTTCCTCTGCGTAGCAACCCCGGATTTCATAGAATCACGGAGTTGAAAGGGGCCATCCTGGCTGTCTAGTCCAACCCCTTGCTCAGTGCGGGATCAGCCTAGAGCATCCCTGACAAGCGTCTGTCTGACTCTAGCCGCTACTTGAAGACTGCCAGTCGGGGGGAGCTCACCACCACCTCCCCAGGCGGCTGATCCCACTGGGCCACAACTCTGCAAAAAAGTTTTCCTAATGTTCAGCTGAAGAAGGATACTGGATTTATACCCCGCCCTTCACTGCCCAAAGGCGTCTCAGAGCGGCTGACAAACTCCTTTCCCTTCCCCTCCCCACAACAGACACCCTGTGAGGTAGGTGGGGCTGAGAGAACTTCTGACAGAAACTGTCCTTGAGAGAACAGCTGTGCCAGAGCTTGTGACTCACCCAAGGTCACACCAGCAGCTGCATGTGGAGGAGTGGGGAATCAAACCCGGCTCTCCCAGATTAGAGTCCGCGCACTTAACCACTCACACCAAAACTGGCTCTCTAGCGTTGAGACAAAGAAGAGGTGGTTCACCACTGCCTGCCTCGGCAGCACAGTCCTGGGCTTCCTTGGGGGTCTCCCATCCAAGTACTAACCTGGCCGACCCTGCTTAGCTTCAGGGATCAGATAAGAGCGGGCAAGCCTTTGGCCATCTAGGTCAGGGCGTAATAATTGCGTGCTGTCAAGTTGCAGCTGAATGACGGTGACCCCTGGAGGCTTCCCAGGGCAAGAGGCATTCGGAGGCGGTCGGCCGTCGCCTTCCTCTGCGTAGCAACCCCGGATTTCATAGAATCA
Organism: Gekko gecko; assembly: GCA_029375565.1. Classification (NCBI taxonomy): domain Eukaryota; kingdom Metazoa; phylum Chordata; class Lepidosauria; order Squamata; family Gekkonidae; genus Gekko; species Gekko gecko. The sequence continues at coordinate 121,270,967 of JAPDNY010000010.1, forward strand.
CGGAGTTGAAAGGGGCCATCCTGGCCGTCTAGTCCAACCCCTTGCTCAGTGCGGGATCAGCCTAGAGCATCCCTGACAAGCGTCTGTCTGACTCTAGCCGCTACTTGAAGACTGCCAGTCTGGGGGGAGCTCACCACCACCTCCCCAGGCGGCTGATCCCACTGGGCCACAACTCTGCAAAAAAGTTTTTCCTAATGTTCAGCTGAAGAAGGATACTGGATTTATACCCCGCCCTTCAATACCCAAAGGAGTCTCCGAGCGGCTTACAAACGCCTTCCCCTTCCCCTCCCCACAACAGACACCCTGTGAGGTCGGTGGGGCCGAGAGAGCTCTGACAGAAACCGCTCTTTTTCAAGAACAGCTCTGACGGAACTATGGCTTGCCCAAGGTCATCCGGCAGCTGCATGTGGAGGAGTGGGGAGTCAAACCCGGTTCTCCCAGATCAGAGTCTGCGCACTTAATCATTACCCTTCCCGCTCTTAATTTAAACCCGTGATTACAAGTCCTCTCCTCTGCTGCCACCAGGAACAGCTTCCTGCCCTCCTCCTCGAAGAGACAGCCCTTCAAATACCTCAAGGGAGCAATCCTGTCTCCCCTCAGCCTCCTCTTCTCCAGACTGAACATTCCCAAGTCCCCTCAGCCTTTCCTCATAGGGCTTGGTCTCTGGACCCCCCAATCATCCTCCTTGCTGGTCTCCCATCAGAGTACTAACCGGGGTCAACCTTGCTTAGCTTCCAAGTCTGATGAGATAAGGCTGGTCTGGGCCGTCCCGAACAGGCATGACAATGGCATGCTGTCAAGTCACGGAATAGCACCCCATGATGGAATAGCACAGAAAAGTGGGAATTTTTAAAATGCTGCTTGGTGCAGAGAGTCAGGGAGGTTAGGAGTTCATCTTCCCTGGAGAGAAGAGCTAAGGTGATTGGCTGCTCTGCTCACACTCTGATTGGACGACATCAGCTGAGAGAGATATGAAACCTGGAGGGAAAAGGGGTCTTTTGCAATTTGGTCTTCTGAAAACCAACGTCAGGATCAGTAGCCAGGGAAGAGACTTTTGGGGAGTCAGTGTTTTCTGACAGGCAAGAGTCAGAAAAGTACTTCTACAGAAAGAAGAAGAAACCCCCCCCCTCCACACTGTCTAAATAGATTAACACTGCTCTGAGGGAGAACTTAGATTCTCAGTAAGCAAAGCTACAGAACAGGCTTATACAGCCAACGGATACTGGAGAAGGATTTGGCAGAAGGTCTGGGAAGTTAGAGAGAACGCCCAGACAAGCTGAATAGTAAAAGGAGTTATTGCTTCTTAGGGACAAGGAGAATAACTTCCTACCAGTGAAAGGGGTTGCAAAGAGAACCCTGGTCTGTGATAAAGGAGAGAAGCTTAGACACTTCAGGAATTAATGAAAAGCTGAATTATCTAAAGGAAAACCTGTAATATCTGAAGGAAGAAACCTAGAAAAATCAATAAGAACTGTGTTGTGCTGAGAGATACTAAACAAAGTACCTCTCAAAGAAAGAAATAGAAAGCCCTGAAACAAAACCACAAGGACACTCTCTTGAATGTTCTATGAATTCAACTCTGTGAATATTAGAAAGTTTTTACCTCAGCAGTCTCAAAACCTTGACTCTTCCCATTATATATTTATTCCCTGCCTGTTTAATAAAATCTTTATTCTGTTTCTGGAAGTTAATTTGCCTCCAGTGCCATTCCTCAGGGGCTTAGAGAAAACTGGACAGCTCCTGTTATTTTCAGTACAGTTCCTAAGCTGAGAAAAAGCCTAAACGAAATACCTAACACAGGACAGTCAAGTCGTTTATGACAAAGCATATGTACATAAAGGGCCATCAAGTGGGCCAGTCACTGAGGGGAACTGAAGATTTGCTGGGAATAATCTGCCAGACAGTTGGGGAGATACGGGAGTTCGTCATAAACCCATAGAGTTTTCAAGGCAAGAAATGTTCAGAGGAGGCTTGGCATTACCTGCCTCCAGCACTGGACTACCGTAGTGGTCTTCCATCCAAGCACCAACCAGGGCTGACCATGCTTAGCTTCCGAGATCTGATAAGACCGGGCTAGTCTGAGACACCCAGGTCAGGGCAGGTCACTTTTAAGTTACGCTGAGAAAATCTCTGAAGACAGGGCATGGGAAAAAAACTGAGGATGGCCTGGATGATTTCCTTCCAATCTGTTTCCAACTGTGACCCAGCTTAGGTATGGACTTGCAAACATGCTTGCAACTGTGAACCAGCTTAGATATGGACTTCCAAACAAGTACATAAGTGAGAGGCCAGGAAACAGCTGGAGATTTCGCACAGTTGTAACAATGGAGCAGACAGGGGAAGGGGTTGAGCATACGGGAGCCCTGAGTCCAGATGACTCTGAGACCAACTTCAGCATTAACTCCGAGCATGGTCAACAGCCCGGTGCCGAAGATGGTTTGTCAGCTGCTTTAAACCGGGATACCCAGAAATCAACTTGGATGAAAGCCCTGGATGAGAAACTGATGAAATTTGGAATGCCGATTGATGATATTTTCGAGATGGGGAAAAACCAAAGCATTTTCTCTGATCAAAAAGCGAGTCCTGGAAATCGACCGTAGTAGTTTGGTTCTGAGAGCCCGCAGGGTATGCCCGACCCTATTTTTTGGTCTTTCTTACCCCAGATCTTTACACACACACCCTTTATGTACCATCTTACCATCCCACGTTATTGCAGAGCTTCGTTGTTTGCAAGACTGAACATGAACATGAACTGAACAAGAGGGAATTATATAAACATCTGGAGCAGAAGTCCATCAGTGGCTATTAGCCACAGGGTATAGATGGGAACTCTCAGTCTGGGGCAGGTGATGCTCTGTATTCTTGGTGCTGGGGGGCAGCAGTGGGAGGGCTTCTAGTGTCCTGGCCCCACTGCTGGACCTCCTGATGGCACCTGGTATATTTTGGCCGCTGTGTGACAGAGTGTTGGACTAGATGGGCCGTTGGCCTGATTCAACATTGGCTTCTCTTATGTTCTTATGTTCTTATGATACCTACAATGGTTTTGCAAGGGAGGTTTCTGAATAGGCCCTACATCGACCGAATTTGCCCTTGTGGCCTTAACAGGACTTTCACGCCCTGCTGGGATGCAGATGTTTTGAGATTATGAGGGATTACGATATTAAGCCTTTATTCAACCAACCGTTCCCCCTGTACTCCGGAAATCCAGGCTCTTTTGCTCAGTGATAAGGATCCCAAGATCACTTGAGCAACTGCAAAATCTGGTCTTAGTCCTATCAGCCCTTGCATCTAAAAAATAATAAGTGTTTTCCGCTGCTCAAGATTCGTGAATCAGTGAGCCTCTAAGCGTACAAAAGGAAAGGAACTGTCAACGGCGACCCCTCTTTATAGCTTGACAGTGTCCAAGGTTAACTCCTGGCAGCAAAGACAGGACTGCTAAGATAAGAGCAAGTCAGCAGGACGGCAGAGGTACCCAGGGAGTATCGCAATTCGAGCCTTGTGCTTTCACCAAGCAGTTCCGCCATTAGGAAGCACACAGGTCTTTTCAGGGGCCTCCCTGGAACCATTTTTGGAGGAGGAGGAGGAGGAGGAGGAGGAGGAGGAAGAGATTGGATTTATACCCCCATCTTTCACTACCCGAAGGAGTCTCAGAGCGGCTTACAATTTCCTTTCCCTTTCCCCTCCCCACAACAGATGCCCTGTGAGGTCGGCAGGGCTGAGAGGGCTCTTTCAAGGACTGCTTGTGAAAAAACAGCTCAGAGAGAACTTGTGACTGACCCAAGGTCACACCAGCAGCTGCATGTGGAGGAGGAAGAAGAAGAGGAGGAGGAGGAGATTGGATTTCCCCCCTTCACTACCCAAAAGGAGTCTCAGAGTGGCTTACAATCTCCTTTCCCTTTCCCCTCCCCACAACAGACACCCTGTGAGGTAGGTGGGGCTGAGAGAGCTCTTTTGAAGACTGCTCCTGAAAAAACAGCTTGGAGAGAACTTGTGACTGACCCAAGGTCACACCAGCAGCTGCATATGGAGGAGGAGGAAGAAGAAGAAGAGGAGGAGGAGGAGGAGGAGGAGGAGATTGAATTCCCCCCCTTCACTACCCAAAGGAGTCTCAGAGTGGCTTACAATCTCCTTTCTCTTCCCCTCCCCACAACAGACATCCTGTGAGGTAGGTGGGGCTGAGAGAGCTCTTTCGAGGACTGCTCCTGAAAAAACAGCTCGGAGAGACTGACCCAAGGTCACACCAGCAGACGCATTTGGAGGGAAGCAAAGGGCAGGCATGCAAGCATGCCTGGGTTCCTTCCTCCTGGGCTTGTTACTCCCGGAACACCGTTCCAGCTTGTTCCCCCTCGAAATGACCCCTGCTCCAGAGTCTGTGACAGTCCTAAAAGGGGACACACGCATGTACGATCATGAGAGCTTGCCGAAAACACAGACCCTGAAGGCTGCTAAACCAGAACATTTGTCTTGTCTATTTGTGATCTGCCTCCCCCCTCCCCGGGTAAGTATCGATGTTCTCTGCATTCGAGCACGTCCCGATATGGAGATTGTCTTCCCTTTGTCCCTCTCCAATATGCACATCTCCTCTGTCTCCTTTGCATTTCTTTACAATAAGACATCTACGTTTCCAGTTCCTATGACTCATCTCCTGATGGGATTCTCCGGCTTATCCGAAACCTATTAACTTAAGACGCTAGACAAATATCAGCCCTCAAACCTTGTACCAACATTCCAGGAAGCGCTCATTAAGGGGCTGTCACACCTACTGTAGTACCTCTACATCAATTAATCACGGATCAGGAAACCTCCAGACTCCTTTGTCCTGTCCCCCCAGGACACTTCACTCCCTTTATAAAATTAGGGGGCCCAGTCAGGGTTCATGTGTGCCACTCTTGGGCACCTAGAAGAGTAGCACCCCCAGACTCACAGTTTGGGCTCATCTCCTTTGTTTGTGATACGCTGGTCATTCACGATCTTCCATTATTGGACTTCTGCACATCTGGATCTGGTAAACATTGCCTCAAAACTCCCTTGAGAGCCAGTTTGGTGTAGTGGTTAGGAGTGCAGACTCTAATCTGGGAGAACTGGGTTTGGGACCCCATTCCTCCACATGCAGCTGCTGGTGTGACCTTGGGTCAGTCACAAGTTGTTTCAGAGCTGTTCTCTCAAGGACAGTTCTCTCAGAGCTCTCTCAGCCCCCACCTACCTCAAAGGGTGTCTGCTGGGGGGAAGGGGAAGGGAAAGGAGTTTGTAAGCCGCTCTGAGACTCCTTCGGGTAGTGAAGGGCGGGGTATAAATCCAATCGTCTTCTCCTTGTTTCTAGCTCCTCTGTTTTGCTATAGCCTTCTTTGTGTTATTGGTTTGCTTTGGTGTGTCTTATTTGGAATCTCCTTTTAATTTAGTGGCCTGATCCTTTCGAGAAGTGCCCCTCTCGAATCTGAGCCTGGTATACATCGGTGTGCGACCCTGTCTGTTACTTCCCATTCAGCCGGCCCGGTCTCCTTGCTAATTTCCCCGTCGATCTGGAGACAGGCAGTTTGGGTGACACCAGCCCCTCGTCTCAGAAACTGACCCAGAATCTTGACAAACACGACAGGCCTCTGATTTGGCAGGGGAAGAGAAACTCCCCTCGCAGCCGTCTCGACACCCTGCCTGATTCTCGCTGGGACCAAAACATCAAAGGGCATACTTGAGCACGGCAGATTCCGGCTTCTGAGCCGCTGCATAAATGTGAGATAAAAGCGAGACGCCGTTTGTATATCTTTGCCCTACTTTGAATCTGCTGGATTTGGGGATGGGGGGGTGTAGCGGCAGGGCAAGCGTCTCTCAGCATTTCTTTTGAAGGCTGAGAGCATCGTTATGCCCCAAATTCCCTTTTGGGGGAGGATGTGTGCTGTCTTGTAGGCTAAAAGCAGGGGAAATACTGAACGCTATGTCCGAGAGGCGGCTGCAAGGAGGGGCGCGGCACAGACTGCGAGGGCTTGGCTGTGTGTTTAAGGTTTTGAGTGACAGGTCTCTCTCGGGCCCCGCCCCCTCCAGATGGGGGTTGCAGAGGGTTAGTATCTCTCCTTCCCTTTCGGTTCCAAAGCAATGCAGCTTTTTGTATTTTGGGGGTAAAGCTGGACGGCAGCCAACGCTGCACTGCTCTGGAGCAGAACGGGAAGGGACAAAGCTAATTCTCTACCTAATATAGTGAAAGGGGGGAAAAGCCATTCCATTTGGGAGAATTTAAAAAAAGGGATTATTGCATTATATAAAGATTGAAAGGGTGGGTTTAATCCGAGCGGTCTCTGAGAAAAAAAATGTGTTCGGTGTCACGATCTACATGCAACTCTTGACTGAGGAAATACAGTATGACGCTGAAACCGGTTGTTTGCTGGTATTTTTTTCACTGGAGCCCAAAATAGGTTTGCACAGAGATTCTAGCTCAGGGGTGTCAAACATGTGGCCCGGGGGCCAGATTAGGCCCCCCAGAGGGCTTCTATCAGGCCCGACAGCAGAACTGGCTGTCTTCTGCTTCTTCTTCCAGTTCTGCTGCTGCTGCGTCATTGCAGGTTTGCAGTTTACAGATACACACCTGAACAGCGTACCCGAGATTGCAACAGCACAGATGTTCTGATGCAAAAATTCAGAGCAAGAGGTGTCCGCTATCAGACACCGTTAAATAGACAAAACCTTGCAAGAGTGCTACTGTTTTAAGCATGTTTTTATTTTAAGTTAAAAAAATCCCCAGTTTGTGTCTGTGTCCTTTGTAAAGTTTCTATCTCCGCTACCTGGCATGACACTTTATGACACACACATGGCCCGGCCCGACAAGGTCTCATTTATGTCAGATCCGGCCCTCAAAGCAAATGAGTTCGACGCCCCAATTCTGGCTGTATCTGAAGCAGTGAGCCGTGACTCCCGAAAGCTCATTCCCTGCCGCAGATTTTGTTATGTCTTTAATGTGCCGATGGATTCTCGCTTTTTTCTGCTGCTACGGACAGACTAATGTGGTGACCCACCTATGTACAGAGATGGGTTGCAGACCAAGATAAATCGGGTTGAAAAAAGAGAAAATAGAGATCACTAGACAGACCTCTATCTGGAGTCCAGACCTGTATCTGGAACTGTTTGAATCCTCCGGATCAGGCTGCGAGTGCGACCGCCATCTCAAACTCAAATGTAAATTTCAGCTCTGAAATTGTTAGCACCTTTTTAATGTTTTATGTTTAAATTATTTATTGTGGTTTTATTCTGTTGTAAGCCGCCCTGGGCCGGCCTAGGCTGGGTAGGGTGGGGTATAAATTTAATAATATATAAATATATATTTATAAACCTTCAGGATCCTTGGCCAAACTGCCCACCCACCCTGGCCACTTTTGGGTGCCAGAAAAGGGGGGGGAGGGGTGTGGGCCTCAAGGCATTTTAAAAATGACTTTAAAATGGCAGCAACGTCCTCTTGATGGCCAACTGGTCTAGTTCGGCCCTAAGTATCTAGTCCTGATTAAGGAACAAAATTTAGTGAGATGTCTCCCAGCATGCAAGCTTCCATCTTCAGGGAAGAGTCTTGCTTGGGGAGAAGACAAATTTAGAAGAAGAAGAAAAAGAACAAGAAGAAGAAGAAGAGAAGGAGGAGGCTGGATTTATACCCCGCCCTTCACTGCCCAAAGGAGTCTCAGAGTGGCTTACAATCTCCTTTCCCTTCCCTTCCCCTCCCCACAACAGACACCCTGGGAGCAATGTTCCCTCTAAGCTGCGGAGTCTCGTGAGCAAAAATTCTACTTCGTGAGCTACTGGCATTAAAGTTGTGAATGAGCTATTTGGCTACTGCATAAATTAGTTCGCTCCAGAGCCATCCTTCCTGAGCTAAGGCAAAAATGTGGGAGCCAGAGGCTAAAAAACTGTGAGCTAGCTCACACTAACTCAGCTTAGAGGGAACACTGCCTGTGAGGTCGGTGGGGCTGAGAGAGCTCTGACAGAAACGGCTCTTTTTCAAGGACAGCTCTGACAGAACTTGTGACTGACCCAAGGTCATCCAGCAGGTGCCAGTGGAGGAGTGGGGGAATCAAACCCGGTTCTCCCAGATTAGAGTCTGTGCACTTAACCACTACACCAAACTGGTTTACAACACGGTTTGAATGGGGGGGACAATAAGGCCACCAGTGAAACGTACCTGTTCTCCGGGGCGTTGGTGAGCGACGCCACGATGTTTTGCTCAATGAAGAAGAGCATGGAGAGGAGGAACCCCAGGCCCATGGCGCTCATGACGGAGCCGATGGACAGAGACTGGATGGGGGCCAACGCAAACATGGTCTCCGATGGGTTGTAGTTAAACTTGGACACTGAAAGACAAAACACGAAAGAGGGACTCTTTTCAGACACACAACCAGGGAGGCTCACCCTTGACAGGGCAGGATCTGAACCCAAACCGTCCCACCCGGCCGTCTTCTTTGTGTGGAGGCCTTTTAGGGTCCTGAGGCCGCTGGGCAAGAGCTGCCGTTGTTACAGCCGCAGTAGTAGTAAAATTTATTGTGTCGCCATTGGCCATTGCAATTTAAAATTTAAACTTAAAACAATATACAAATGAGAGAACTTACCGCACTGGGATCTGAATTAGATTTAAAAATATAACAGCCTCTAAAATCTGCACATTCAGTATTTAAATGAATTAAAATCTTAAAAGATAAGATACCCATCTCCAGAAACACATGCGCAGCCCTCAAACATTGCCGTTTTACATTGCTGTTTTACACTTCAATTTCATTTCATTTTCCTATTGTTCTCGGTGCTGATTTTACTAGCTGCTAAGGCGAAGGGTGCTTCCCTATAGGAAACCGTGTGGTCTGCGTCTGACAGCAGAAGTATTAATTTATCGGCGTCAGGAAAACTTTGCGGCCGTTGTTATAAGGAAAAGAGAGATGTGCAAACCCAGTCTGGGCCTTTTGCACTGACATTAGAAAGGGATGTCCAAAGTCCTTCATTTGTAGTTGTTAATTCCAAGGATGCAGGAACGGTATGTCAATGGGACCTTCTTAGGGGAGGGGCTGTGGCTCAGTGGCAGAGCATCTGCTTGGCATGCGCAAGGTCCCAAGTTCGATCCCCGGCATCTCCAGCCAAGGATCAGGCAGTAGGCGATGTGAAAGACTTCTGCCTGACATACTGGAGAGCAGTAGCCAGTCTGACTAGACAGTGCTGACACTGATAGACCAGGGGGCTGACCCAGTATAAGGAAGGTCCAGATGGCCAGCCGTGTTGGTCCAAAGCAGCAGAACAAATTTAGAGTCCAGTGGACACAGATCTGACGTCAGGAATCACAAGATTGAGAAACCTGTAGAAGAACACTTTAACCTTCCGGGACATTCAATGGATGACCTCAAAGTAGCTGTTTTATTACAAAGGAACTTCAGGGACAGAATGGAAAGGGAAATTGCTGAAATACCTTAAAGGTGTCACTGGCAGTGTTCCCTCTAAGCCGAGTTAGTGTGAGCCAGCTCACAGTTTTTTAGCCTCCAGCTCACAGATTTTTGTCTTAGCTCAGGAAAGATGGCTCCAGAGCAAATTAGTTTATGCAGCAGCCAAACCGCTCGCTCACAACTTTAATGCCAGTAGCTCACAAAGTGGAATTTTCGCTCACAAGACTCCACAGCTTAGAGGGAACATTGGTCACTGGACTCGAAATTTGTTCAGTGTAAGGAAGTGTCATTTAGGGAGAGTCTATAGATCAGTGGAGGAGCTGTGGTGGCTCAGGTGGTTAAGACACTGAACTGCAGGCTGTGGAAGGTCAGTAGTTCATCAGTTCAAGACCTGAGAGTGCCGCATGACGGGGTGAGCTCCTGTCTCTAGTTCCAGCTCCTGCCAACCTAGCAGATTGAAAGCAAGAAATTGCAAGTAGATAAACAGGTACCACTTCGGTGGGAAGGTAACAGCGTTCCGTGCGCCTTGGTGTTTAGTCCTGCCGGCCATGGAAACGTCTTCGGACAGCGCTGGCTCTTCGGCTTTGAAACGGAGATGAGCACCGCAACCCTAGAGTCGGATTCGACTGGCTTTCAAGCAAGGGAACCTTTACCTTTACCTTATAGATCAGTGGTAGGGAATTTCCTTGGCACGCACAAGGTCTCGGGTTCGATCCCCAGCACCTCCAGTTTAAAAAGGGCCAGGATGTAGGTGATAACATAAGAACATAAGAGAAGCCAATGTTGGACCAAGCCAATGGCCCATCTAGTCCAACACTCTGTCACACAGCGGCCAAAAATACCAGGGGCCATCAGGCGGTCCAGCAGTGGGGCCAGGACACTAGAAGCCCTCCCACTGCTGCCCCCTCCAGCACCAAGAATAGAGAGCATCGCCTGCCCCAGACTGAGAATTCCCATCTATACCCTGTGGCTAATAGCCACTGATGGACTTCTGCTCCATATGTTTCTCTAATTCCCTCTTGAAACTGTCCATGCTTGTGAAAGACCTCCGTGCTGTGAAAGGCCTCCGTGTGAGACTTCGGAGAGCTGCTTACAGTCTGAGTAGACAATGCTGACATTGATAGACCAAGGTATTGGTTCAGCATAAGGCAGATCTGCATGTTCACACCAAGCAGATGCGCTACCACTGAGCCACGGCCCCTCCACTGGAGAGACCATCCTCTTGTTTATCCATTCAGAGAAACAACCCCCCCCCCCCCGTAGGCAGCAAGGAGGCCACCTGGTTTGCGTGCGTGTGCTGGAAACAACAGATGCACTAGGAAAACCCACAGCCCCGCTGACGGGCTTCAGGGCGAACGCCAGGAGGTAAATCTTTCATCCCCCTGAAGTTCCAAACCTAGCAGCCGAAGCATTTCTGAAGCCGTCCCCTCGCAAGCTGCACAATGGGATATTTTGGCACCGCACGTAGCCGTGGGTGACCAGGGACCAATTGTCCGTAAGGGAAGCATCACGCCCACGCGACAAAAATGTGCCATTTTCCCAGCTCTGAATGGATGGAACAACGGGACACAGGGGGAAAAAAAAACCCACCCCACCCAAAACAGGCATTCCTTAATCCGTTTCCATCCATTTCCTCCCAATTTCACAAACACATCATCGCAAATGCGATGTGGTTCCTGCCCCCTTCTCCCTTCCTGATGTGGAAAAGGTGATTCGTTTGGCCAACGGGGACCTGGTGCGTCTGTTAGATTTCCTTACGGCCTCCAATAAATTCCTCCCAGATGCTCCGGACCATTCACACATTTTAATTAGGAAAATACAGAGAGGCAGCGCGAGGCCAGAGGTCAAAGCCATCACCGCCACACCTGCAGTTTCGCCGACAACCCTTCCTGCCCCCTGGTAATTGCCCGGCCCGTTCTGTTCCACGCCAGAAGAACAGAAGCGATCGAACTTCTCGCAAAAACAGGAGAGACGTTTTAATTACATTAAAGTCAGATTTATGGAGCGGGATAACCCGTAGGGACAAAACGGATGCTGTTGATACCATCTCGGCCGGCTAGTGGTTTTTGTGCGTGTGTGCATGAATTAACACCGATTGTGAATTCAGGGTGGTAATTAAGGAAGTGGGACCAGAGAGACAGATGGGATCCTGGGATTTTGGGACGACCCTGGGAACGACGATCTGGGGTTGGGTCATCCCCCACAGTCTCTGCAACTTTCCCCCACCTCACGAATGACGGAGAGTAAAACCACGTATGGTAACTTGGATGCAAGATATAGGACATAATTTAACTATAGATGACTGGTCAAAAACTTGGAAATCGGGTAAGAGCTACATCGTATAAGGAAAATATATTTAAAATGTTCTACAGGTGGCAGCGGACACCTGATAAGCTCTCTAAATGTTATAAGGATGGTCCTGGAAATTGTTGGAGGTGTAAAAATAATGTGGGAACATTCTACCATATCTGGTGGCGGTGCGAGAAGATTAGTAAATTTTGGAAAAACGTCAAACTGCTAATAGTAGAGATTACGGACACAGATCTACAATTTGTACCAGAACCCTATTTGCTTAACATAATACCAGATGGAATTAAACATGACGACTTATGTGCTATACTATATATCCTTATTGTATCCAGAATCCTCGTCGCAAAATGTTGGAAAACTGACATATTACCTGGCAGAGAAGAGTTAATTACGATAATTTTGGAAATAGTGGAAATGGACAAATTAAATATGACATTGTCAGGGAAAGATGAGAATGTGTTCCAAAAAAGATGGTATAAAGTTAATAAATGGATTGAGAGAAAGGTCTAATGTAAACTCCCAAAAGTGATTTCTATGTACCATGTATACCTTTTTCTTTTTTCTTTGTAACAAAAAAACTGATAAATAAACTTATTTTTTTAAAAAATGAATGACGGAGAGCAAAGAGGCCGACTTACTTTCTATCTCCTTGAAGAAATAGGATCCCACGACGGAGAAGATGAGGACCGAGATGGGCAAGGCACAGTCCGACAGGATCTCGCGGACTCTGGAGTGCAGGTAGGGGCTGTAACGATTTCAGAAGCATTAGTTGCTGTAGGTTTTCCGGGTTGTCTGGCCGTGGTCTTGGCATTGTAGGACCTGACGTTTCGCCAGCAGCTGTGACTGGCATCCTCAGAGGTATAACACAGAAAGATGGAGTACTCTCTGCGTCAAGGCGGGCAGAAAACTGATAGGCAAGTAATTGCCTATCAGAAGCACTCTGTCAGGGCAAACCCACCGAGCTACACCATTCAAAACTCTCCCCTTTAGGCACCCTCCTTTTAATCCATGTTCACCATGGTGTCCTCCAAAGAATTCTGCACTGAAATCGAATTCCAGGGTTTTCCCCCCATTCTGCACTAAAATCATCTTTTACATGACAGCCCTTCAAATACTTGAAGACTGCAATCATGTCCCCTCTAAGCCTTCTTTTTCCCAGGCTAAACATTCCCAACTCTTTCAGCCTTTCCTCGTAAGACTTGGATTCCAACCCTCTCACCATCCTGGTCGCCCTCTTCTGGACACGCTCGAGCTTGTCGACATCCTTCCTAAAGTGTGGTGCCCAAAACTGGACACAGGACTCCAGGTGAGGCCTGACCATCGCAGAATAGAGCAGAACGACCACCTCCCGTGATCTGGACACAAGGCTTCTGTTGTTGCATCCTAAGATTGCATTAGCCTTCTTTGCAGTTGCATTGCACTGCAGGCTCATGTTTAGCTTCTGATCAAGCTGCTTTCCAATTTAAGACTGGCGGCTCAGGCCCAGATCGGCGTGCCCCCATTTTTTAAAAAAAGAAGAAGAAGAGATAGGATTTATACCCGGCCCTTCACTCGGGTATTGGGTGGTAACCAGAAGCAGGGCCTTTTCAGTGGTGGTCTCTCAGTGGCGGAACAGCCGCCCCTGGCTCCGAGCTTGGCACCCTTTACTATCGAACTCATTTGTTACGAGGGCCAGATCTGACATAAATGAGACCTTGTTGGGCCGGGACACGCATGTCATAAAGTGTAACACCAGGTAGTGGAGATATAAACTTTATAAAGGACACAAACGCAAAGGGTTGTTTTTTTACTTAAAATAAAGACATGCTTAAAACATGAGCTCTGTAAGCTGCAAACCTACTTTTGATTTACTGACATTCACCACCGAAATCTCATGCTCAGAGTTCTGAGTCCAGGACCCAGGGGGAAACATGAAATGGCTGAGTGGTTAAGAGAGTCTGGCAAAGCAAGCTACGATACAGCAGCAGCAGGAAGCAGGAGATGGCCAGTTCCACTGCGGGCCTGATGGGAGCTTTCTAGGGGCCTAATCCAGCCCCTGGGCCGCCTGTTTGACACCCCTGCTTTAGGTGCTCCATGCAGACAACTGTTACATTCCTGGGCTTTACCGATGGCCTCATTCTAAGGCTTGGAGCGGTTTTATCTGCGATTCACTTTGGATTTTACTCTTTGCTTGGGGGACTCCCTATGCTTTAGGAGGGTGTTTTAATATTCTTCCTGTTATTTGATGACTTTTTACCGTTTCCCCCCCCTGCAAACTGCTTTCGGGGACAATATCCAGAGCGGCCGGTGATAAATAAACCTAATTGACGCCACCTACCTTTTCTTGAACTGGTAGAGCGTGTGGCCGAGCCAAAGGGTGCCCAGCATCAGCATGAGACTGAGAACGGCCGTCTCGCGCCCGTGGTGGATGGCGGCAGGGTGGACGTCGGTCTGGTTCCCTGATACCGAATGGTCCATCGACG
>JAPDNY010000010.1:121290130-121674037 GCA_029375565.1 Gekko gecko
CCAGCTAGAAGATTCCCCAAGATTCTCCATGTGATAACTAAGGGGAAAAATGGGGGGGTGTTGTAATTTGGCTTGTGTGACGCCACCGTCCCCAAACTCAATTTGTTTTTAGTCAGGAACTCACTGGGAATCACCTATGAAATTACTTGGCTTTCTCCATCGCATACTAGACATGGAAAAGTTAATCACCACCCTTTCAACTGCAGTTTCTATGTCCTTTCTATAAAAAGGCCTCCAGAACTGGACGCTAGGGGTGTGCAAAAAAGTGTGTGTGGGGGGCATTTTTCTGAATCCGAAAAATATCGGCATTTCCCGATAATCAGGATTGCCGAATTTAGTCAGCTCCATTATACCCTAGGGGGACCGTCCCCATAGGGTATAATGGAGAAGGAATATAAAATTTAAATCCTTGCTCTGTTCACTCGCCGAGTCGTTCCGCAAGCATTTAAACAGACCGCGGTCTCGTTAAATGCCTTCTCGCTACACCTGAATAAATGCTGATTAATATCAGCATTTATTCAGGAGGGGCTATTCTGGTAGCCGAATGGCTGAACAAATACATGAAAAACACCTGTAAGTTATTTTTCAAGTATTTATTCAGCTCGGTATATACCGAGTGCACACCCCCACTGTACACAATATTGCCAGTGGAGTCTGACCAGTGCAGTACTATCACATCTGATGTCCTAGACATTATGCACCTGTTGATACAGATCTGCATGGGCAAGCAAAGAAGAGAAGAAGAAGAGATTGGATTTATACCCTGCCCTTCACTCAGAGCAGCTTACAAACTCCTTTCCCTTCCCCTCCCCACAACAGGCACCCTGTGAGGTAGGTAGGGCTGAGAGAGCTCTGACAGAAACTGCTCTTTTCAAGGACAGCTCTTGTCAGAACTTGTGACTGACCCAAGGTCATCCAGCAACTGTGAGTGGAGGAGTGGGGGAATCAAACCCGGTTCTCCCAGATCAGAGCCCACGCACTTAACCACTACACCAAACTGGCTCCCAGACCCTACCCTCACGGAAGCGTCTGTTGCCATTAAGGTGCTGTCGGACGTCAGATCATTCTGCCTGAAGCAGATTAATGGCGGCTACCCGTCAGAATCCTCGGATTGTGCGCCAAACCCGACCATCTCCCCGCTCCCAAGCGCATGGCTCCAAACCTACCCACCCAGGCTGCGATGTGCTGAGAGGCCATCAAATTTCCACACAACTGTTAACACCATTTTATGGCTGCTCAGACAATTGTAAAAAAAAAAAGGGGGGGGGGGAGAAGGAAAACGAAATAAGTAACGTTACCTTTTAAAGAGCTTCATGAGAAGGCTGAAATTGAAGAGGGAGTAGAGCACGAGGAAGAAACTATTCCAGAGGCCGATGCAGGCATAGAACGCGCCGAAATGTAGCTCATAGTCGTCGCAGATGCCTTGGATCACTAAAAGCAACGCAACGGCCACATTTTACTTTATTCATTTATTTAGAACCTTCATCAGCCGCCTTTCTTCCTCACGCACCTCAAGGCAGCTGATGATCCAAATAAAATACACAAAACAGCGTACATAAAATTACGCACAGCCCAAATTTTAAAACCACAATTTTAATTAATTCAGGGTTGCCGCTACGATTTCATTTTTCCATTTCCCTGACTGACATCTGTCGATTTCCCTGACTGACCACCGTTCAAATATAACCACAAGTTAAAAAAATGAATTGGCCGTGTTGCCTTAACACAAGGCTTAATGAAAATGTCCCACTCTTCAACTACACAAGTCACAACCAGTCTTCCCTCTAAGCTGTGGAGTCTTGTGAGCAAAAATTCTACTTTGTGAGTTACTGGCATTAAAGTTGTGAGCGACTGATTTGGCTACTGCATAAATTAGTTAGCTCTCGAGCCATCCTTTGTAAGCCAAGACGAAAATCTGTGAGCTCCAGGCTATCAAACTGTGAGCTAGCTCACACTAACTCAGCTTAGAGGGAACACTGGTCTCAACCAATGTTCCCTCTAAGCTGAGTTAGGGTGAGCTAGCTCGCAGTTTTTTAGCCTCCAGCTCACACATTTTTGTCTCAGCTCAGGAAGCATGACTCCAGAGCAAACTAATTTATGCAGCAGCCAAACTGCTTGCTCACAACTTTAACGCCAGCAGCTCACAAAATAGAATTTTTGCTCACAAGACTCCACAGCTTAGAGGAAGCATCGGTCTCAACTGCAAAAATATCGGTCGAAGGAAGGGATTTAATATCAGCTTCTTTCAAACACTGACTTGCAGCAACGTCTCTTCTGCAGTTGCACCAGAAATTACACCAAGATCCAAACTTCAATTCAAGTAAACGCTGAATGCTAACAAATGGCATAACATTTGTGTTATGGTTTTAAAGGGACACTAAAGATTATATAAACGTTCTACCTAAAATGGTTGGGAAAGGGCATCATTAAGTTTGACTTACATTCTGCTACTTCTCTCTTCCAGTGGCCACAAGAACGGATCATGCTCTTGAAGCGGCAGGCCAAAAATCCAGTGCTTGAATATATTTTAACCACAATTCCCTGACTTTCCCTGACTTCAGGCCAATTTCCTGACTTTCCTTGACCAATTTCCATTTCCCCGACTTTCCCTGACATTCCAGAAAGTGGCAACCCTGCAATTGCTTTAATCAAGCGTAGTCCTAAATAAAGCCGTCTTCGGCTGCCTCCTGGAGACCGAAAGCGAGGGGGCCGGGTGCACCTCGCTCACCAAGGAGGATGTGGGCTGCTGAAAAAAGGCCCCGTTTTCATGTACCCATCAAACAAACTTCTTTGATTGATGGAACAGTCAGGAGAACCCGGCTCTGTGATCTTAATTCCCCAGGCAGGAACACGTGGCAGAAGACGGTCCTTCAGACACCTCGGTCCCAAGTCGGGTAGGGCTTTGAAGGACCAAACTGACACCTTGAACTGGATTTAGGAGTCGAAAAAGTAAGAGCCCAGCAGTGTTCCCTCTAAGCTGAGTTAGTGTGAGCTAGCTCACAGTTTTTTAGCCTCTGGCTCACACATTTTGCCTTGGCTCAGGAAGAATGGCTCCAGAGCAAACTGATTAATGCAGTAGCCAAATTGCTCACTCACGACTTTAATGCCAGTAGCTCACAAAGTAGAATTTTTGCTCACAAGGCTCCACAGCTTAGAGGGAACATTGTAGCACCTTAAGGAATAACAACATTTGTAGTAGGGCATGTAGTAGGGCCGCAGTGGCTCAGAGGTTAAGAAGCTGAGCTGCGGACTGGAAGGTCTGTAGTTTGGTAGTTCGAGACCTGAGTGCCACGTGACGGAGTGAGCTCCCGTCTCTCGTTCCAGCTCCTGCCAGCCTAGCAGTTCGAAAGCAAGAAATTGCAAGTGGATAAATAGGTACAGCTTCGGTGGGAAGGAAACTGCGTTCCGTGCACCTTGGTGTTTAGTCATGCCGGCCACATGACCATGGAAATGTCTTCGGACAGCGCTGGCTCTTCGGCTTGGAAACGGAGACGAGCACCGCCTCCTAGAGTCGGATTCGACTGCCTTTCGAGCAAGGGAAACCTTTACCTTTTTTATGAGCTTGCTACTGCTGAAGAAGTGAGCAGTGATGCACGGAAGCTCATCCCCTGCCACACATTTTGTTAGTCTTTAAGGAGCTACAGGGCTCTTACTCTAATCTTCTGCTACAGACAGACCAACATGATGACCCGGCTTGGGCTTGGGAGCACCGTAACTGTAACTGCTGTAGTATCAGGGTCCCACATTCCAGGTAAAGGTAAAGGTTCCCTTGCTCAAAAGCCAGTCGAATCCGACTCTAGGGTTGCGGTGCTCATCTCCGTTTCAAAGCCGAAGAGCCAGCGCTGTCCGAAGACGTTTCCGCGGTCATGTGGCCGGCATGACGAAACACCAAGGCGCACGGAACGCTGTTACCTTCCCACCGAAGCCGTACCTATTTATCTACTTGCAATGTCTTGTTTTCGAACTGCTAGGCCCCAAACATGACTACAGGTCTGCAGTATCCTTCTTGTAAAACCTTACGGGAGAATCTGTCAACAGCTTATCAAACTACTGGCTCTTCACAAAGTTGGAGTCCGGGGCACCTTTAAGGCCAACAAAGTTTTATTTAAAGCATAAGCTTCCGTGTGCACGCGCATGTCTTTGGCTGCTTCAGACCAACACGGCTACCCACCAATGCCCCCTCTAAGCTATGGAGTCTTGTGAGCAAAAATTCTACTTTGCAAGCTCCTGGCATTAAAGTTGTGAGCAAGCAATTTGGCTACTGCCTAAATGAGTTTGCTCTGGAGCCCCATCCTTCCTGAGCTAAGACAAAAAGGTGTGAGCCAGAGGCTAAAAAGCTGTGAGCTAGCTCACACTAACTCAGCTTAGAGGGAACACTGCTACCCACATCGATCGACTGGTTCTTAAAACAGACATTGGTTCTTAAAACAGACATTGGTTCTTAAAACAGACATTTTGGCCTAAGGCAAAGAGGAGATGTTTCAGCTCTCTCCTCTGCATGTTCACTTGGAATCATGTCTCAGGGAGTTCCGCAGGTCTAACTCCCAAACGTGCGTGCACAGGGCTGCC
This sequence comes from Gekko gecko, assembly GCA_029375565.1. Lineage (NCBI taxonomy): Eukaryota > Metazoa > Chordata > Lepidosauria > Squamata > Gekkonidae > Gekko > Gekko gecko. The sequence continues at coordinate 121,294,700 of JAPDNY010000010.1, forward strand.
GACTAAGTCGACGTTACAGTAGAACTGAAACTTAATAAGAACATAAGAACATAAGAGAAGCCAGTGTTGAACCAGGCCAGTGGCCTATCTATTCCAACACTCTGTCACACAGCGGCCAAAATATACCAGGGGCCATCAGGAGGTCCAGCAGTGGGGCCAGGACACTAGAAGCCCTCCCACTGCTGCCCCCTCCAGCACCAAGAATAGAGTGCATCACCTGCCCCAGACTGAGAGTTCCCATCTATACCCTGTGGCTAATAGCCACTGATGGACTTCTGCTCCAGATGTTTACCCAGTTCCCCCTTAAAACAGTCCATGCTTGCAGCTGCCACCACCTCCTGTGGCAGTGAATTCCATATGTTAATCACTCTTTGGGTGAAGAAGTATTTCCTTTTATCTGTTCTAACCCGACTGCTCAGCCATTTCATGGAGTGCCCACGAGTTCTTGTATTGTGAGAAAGGGAGAAGAGTACTTCTTTCTCAACCTGCTCTATCCCGTGTATAATCTTATAAACCTCGATCATGTCACCCCTCAGCCGTCGCTTCTCCAAGCCGAAGAGCCCCAAGCGTTTTAACCTTTCTTCATAGGGAAGGTGTTCCAACCCTTTTATCATTCTAGTTGCCCTTCTCTGCACTTTTCCCAATGCTATAATATCCTTTTTGAGATGTGGTGACCAGAACGGTACACAATATTCCAAATGAGGTCGCACCAATGATTTATAACAGGGGCATTATTGTTTTAAAGAGTTTTACGAATAACCAGCCGAACTGAAGGAGGCTTCGTTTTCTTGTGAAATACGAACACCCTTCCGGCAAGAAATGAACTGCTGCACAGAGTGGAGAACGGCCAGAATAATTTCAGTGATAAAGAGACGTACGGCTTGACATGAGCGGAAACACGGAAGGGCAAAATGGGGGTGGGAAAAATCATGCTCAAGGAGCGGAGAGGTGCACAGGGGGAGAATGAACGCCAGGCTAGGACTGAACCACACGCCCACCAAAGTGCGCAAGGAGGCATGCTCAACTCACCATTGATGTACAGCGCTAGAGGGGCTGTGGTTAGGAGCACCACGAGCGGCTGGCCTGAGAAGAGCGCATAGACGAGTCCCCCGATGCACTGCCCAATGATGGTCTTCTGCACATCTGAAAACAAATTCCGGGGGAAGAGGTGGTCTTAAAAAACAACAACAGCAGATGGCTGCAGAGGCACACGTCGCATTCACCGGTACCACCGTGAACTGTGTTAAGGGCACCCCTGCGGGGACAAACCAACCAGATGGGCTCCCATCAAGAACCGGGGACAGAAGTAGAACTCCCTGAACACAGAAGATAAGCCACGACGGAGCATCGGTTGGCCTGCAGCAGGTTTCCCAAGCTGTTGACAAAGCTGGACCCTGACTAGCCCAATCTCATCAGATCTTGGAAACTAAACAGGGTCAGCCCTGGCTAGTGTTTGGAAGGGCGACCTCCAAGGAATATCAGGGTCGTGACCAGTGTTCCCTCTAAGCTGTGGAGCAAAAATTCTACTTTGTGAGCTGCTGGCATTAAAGTTTCCCTTGCTCGAAAGCCAGTCGGATCCGACTCTAGGGTTGCGGTGCTCATCTCCGTTTCAAAGTCGAAGAGCCAGCGCTGTCCGAAGACGTCTCCGTGGTCATGTGGCCGGCATGACTAAATACCAAGGCGCACGGAACACTGTTACCTTCCCACCAAAGCGGTACCTATTTATCTACTTGCAATTTCTTGTTTTCAAACTGCTAGGCCCCAAACATGACTACAGGTCTGTAGTATCCTTCTTGTAAAACTTTATGGAAGAATCTGTCAACAGCTAATCAAACTACTGGTTCTTCACAAAGTTTGAGTCCAGGGCACCTTTAAGGCCAACAAAGTGTTATTCAGAGTATAAGCTTCTGTGTGCACGCGCATGTCTTCGGCTGCTTCAGACCAACACGGCTACCCACCAATGCTCCCTCTAAGCTATGGAGTCTTGTGAGCAAAAATTCTACTTTGCAAGCTACTGGCATTAAAGTTGTGAGCGAGCGATTTGGCTGCTGCATAAATAAGTTTGCTCTGGAGCCCTCCTTCCTGAGCTAAGACCGGGGGTCTTTTCGTAGAGAAAGAGCTGCAGGAGCTCATTAGCATATGGTATGCTAATGAGCTATTAGCATACGCCACGCCCCTTGACATCACCAGAAGTGATGTCAGAAGGGGAAGCAAAAGGGGGGGAAGGCATCTTCGAAAGCCTCCTCTTCCCTTCCCCAGCTGGCCTGGGTGGGGGAGTGAAGAGAGAAGGGGTTTAAAGTTTAAACTCCTTCTCACTAGAGTTGGGCCACAGAAGGAGGAAAGAGGGAAGGAAAGAGAGGGAGTAGAGAGAAGGAAGGAGGGAAAGAAAGAGAAGGAAAGAAGGAAAAGGAAAGAAGGAGGGAAAGAAAAAGAGACAAGGGAAGAACTACTAACAGCACCGTGGGAAAAAAGTAACTTTTTTTCCACCTTAGAGAACAATGGAGGGGAGGGGCGCAACCTGTTTGGGGGCCCATAGAATTGGACCCCCTGGTCCAATGTTCTTGAAACTTGGTGGGTATCTTGGGGAGAGGCTCCAACAGCTACCCTGTGAGTTTGGAGCCTCTTCCTCAAACCCCTTCCTCTCCAGCCCCCAGAATATATCCTATGTTTTCACCATTGACTTCAATGGCCCATAGGATATAATGGGGCTGAAATTGACATTCGTGTGGCCAAAATGCGGGAGCCTTTCTGCCCTCAGAAGCTGCCGGAACTGTGCTCCGGTGCACTCCCCCCCAAAAAGACCCCTGGCCAAGACTAAAATGTGTGAGCTGGAGGCTAAAAAGCTGCGAGCTAGCTCTCACTAACTCAGTTTAGAGGGAACACTGGTCGTGACCCAGAGGCAGGCAATGGCAAGCCACCTCTGAAATGTCTCTGACCTTTAAAAAAGTCTAGCTTGCCACCTAATGCTGCAGAATGCTAAAAGAGCTAGAACTTTTGGCTGCCAGACAGTCTTAGGCTCTATGTGTTGTCAAAGGCTTTCACGGCCGAAGTTCATTAGTTGTTGTAGATTTTCCGGGCTGTATGGCCCTGGTCTTGGCATTGTAGGACCTGATGTTTTGCCAGCAGCTGTGACTGACATCCTCAGAGGTATAACACAGAAAAATGGAATACAAACTCCTTTCCCTTCCCCTCCTTACATCAGACACCCTGTGAGGCAGGTAGGGCTGAGAGAGCTCTGACAGAAACTGCTCTTTTTCAAGAACAGCTGTGCCAGAACTATGGCTTGCCTAAGGTCATCCAGCAGGTGCAACTGGAGGAGTGGGGGAATCAAACCCGGTTCTCCCAGATTAGAGTCTGTGCACTTAACCACTACACCAAACTGGCTTGCAATAATAGGTTTAAATTATGCCGGAAAGGTACTGGCTGGATATTAGGAAAAAACATTCTACAGTAACAGTAGTTCAGCAGCAGAATCGGCTGCCTGAGGAGGTGATGAGCTCCCCCTCATTGGCAGTCTTCAGGCAGCAGCTGGAGGACGGACACTTGTCAGGGTAGCTTTAGGCTGATCCTGCAGGGAGCAGGGGTTGGACTAGATGGCCTCTATGGCCCCTTCCAACTCTTATGATTAGTTGATCTATTGAAGGATAGACCTACTCAGATTGCATACGTGATGCTGGGCTTAGTAAGGAAAGAGCTCCCCAGGGTTACTTACTACCCTCCCCAACTCTGCCTGGTGTTAACAGACCCAATGCAGTGCCCGCGGTGCTAACACAGAGGGGATTTAATCCCCAAAGCCAGGGGTTATTTTGAGGCGGAACGAGCGGGAACGGCATTCCGGGAGTAGCAACATTGCCCCTCCTCCCTCGCAAGCAAACAAAGTCCTCCTTCTCTTCTTTGTGAGGCTGCAGAGGGAAGGGGTGGAACCGAGCCGATGAATATCTTCACCACGACCCTCAGAGGCCACTAGTTGCCAACTCAGAACTGGGGAAATTCCTGGAGATTTGGGGGGTGGAGACAGGGGGGTTTAGGAAGGGGCTAGACCTCAGCACAGAATAATGTCCACCCTTCAAAGCTGCTCTTTCCTCCCGGGGAACTGATTCCCCCATCACCATTAACCATCTTCACTATTTTCTTTGCACTTTTGAAGCAGTTCTTCCTCCAGGGAGGCTCGCCGGCTCTGAGTTGGGAAATCCCTGGAGATTTTTGGGGTGGAGCCTGAGGGGTGGGTGCTGCCTTCAGACACACTCCCGGTGGGCATATGCAAATAACTGTGTGGCATATGCAAATAAGGGGGTGTGGCATGTGCAAACAAGTCATGCTAATGAGTTATGCTATTTTGGGGCAGGAACGCACAGGAACGGAGTTCCGGCTGGCTCCTGAGTTGGCCACGCCCAGCAGGAACTCATTAGCATAACAGGCCACACCCAACAGCAGGAACTCATTAGGGCTGGCTACATTAGGGGTGTGTGGCCTAACATGCAAAGGAGTTCCTGCTACAAAAAAGAGCCCCGGATTTTGACAATGAACAAGGTAAAACAGAATAAGAAGAAAAAGGTGGGTGTGGCTGGATGACCACTCTTCTTGTAACATAGGGGTGTGGCCTAATATTCTAATGAGCTGTGCTGTCAGGGGTGTGGCCTAACATGCTAAGGAGTTCCTGCTGAGCTTTTTCTACAAAAAAAGCCCTGGTTATGCTAATAAGTTCCTGCATTTCTTTTTCTACGAAATGACCCCCGCCCAAAGCGTTAAGGAAACCACATCGCTTCACCTGGATTATGGCAGAGGATTTGGGGTGGGGGGCAGGGGAAGAAAATCATCCAAAGGGCACTTTCCTCCACTGGGGAGGGAACTCTACCTCCCCTCCCCTGTTTCCCACGCAGGGGAGACAGGCACAGAAAAATGGCCAGCAACTGGTCAAAGGGATTTTTTTTAAACGAAAACTAAAGTGAGACTTACCGATGGATCCCCGCGTGTTTTCGTCGTTCAGGGAGCCGAAAGCGATGGAGGGCAGCAAGCAGGCGAAGTACAGGAAGATCATGGTGGTGATGTATTTGCCTATGGCTTTGTTGGTGCCGATGATGCCTAGAACGAAAACCATGCAGAAGAGAGCCAATGAGAAAACTCTGGGGACAGAGGAGGGCCGGCGAATCCCCCGGAAAATTGAGGTTGTTTTATGCCCAGAAGCCGCTTCCCGTTCATCTGTCATGACGGACTTTCCCTCCTTTTGGTGTTGTGGTTAAGGGCACTCCTATTGGTGTAGAGGTTTCCCTCCAGTTTGGTGGAGTGGTTAAGTGCGCGGACTCTAATCTGGGAGAACCGGGTTTGATTCCCCCACTCCTCCACTTGCACCGGGTTGGATGACCTTGGGCAAGTTGTAATTCTGTCAGAGCTGTTCTCTCAAGGACAGTTTTGGAAAGAGCTCTCTCAGCCCCACCGACCTCACAGGGTGTCTGTTGTGGGGAGGGGAAGAGAAAGGAGTTTGTAAGCTGCTCTGAGACTCCTTTGGGTACTGAAGGGCGGGGTATAAATCCAATCTCTTCTTCTTCCTTTTTACTCTCCTCCCTCTCCCCCAGAGGTTCCACAGCCTCTCACTGGCTGATGTCGCTTAGGATCTGTGCCGGACCTGCAGGGATTGGCTGAGATGTCTGGTGGGTGGCACTAGAGGCCATCCATCACAGCCCCACCAAATTATCGATATCTGCCTTTACGTTTTCATCCCGCTCTTCCGCCAAAGAGCTCAGGGAGGCATGCACGATTCCTCCTTGCCCCCTCTTTTGTCCTCACAACAACCTTCTGAGGTAGGCCAGGCTGAGAGGGGAGTGACTGGTCCAAGGTCACCCAACGAGTTTCAGGGCCGAAGGCTAAACGAGACAAATGTGGACAAACACGACCTAATCGGAAAACAAGTATAAAGAAAACAGTCGTGAGAGTCTGACCCACAGATCTAGCCGTCAACAAGACTTGCAAAGAAAATGCTCTCTGTTATTGCAGACTGAAGCACTACAATACCATCAATAAATTCCTACAAATCATAAGAAAATCCTGGTGCAACGGTACATCATCAATGTCGTCTCCGGATTATATTAGAGTAGTACAAAAGTCCTCTTGTTGATAAAAACAACGCCTGGGATCCATTAGAAGCTAAGCAGCATATTTCAGCCAGAACATTTACTGAGATCAGTGTCCTCTTGGAATGTATTATCTCTCATGAGTTGTTGCAAAGCACTTTATGAACAAGAGAACTGTTGTACTACTCTAATATCTCCTGAGGAAGATCCAAGTTTGAAACGTTGTTACATAATCCGGAGACGATGTTGATGATGTACCTTTGCACTAGGATTTTCTTACGATTTGTAGGAATTTATTTATGGCGATGTAGTGCATCAGACTTGTAATACGCGGAAAGCATTTTCTTTGCAAGTCTTGTTGACTGCTTGATTTGGGGGTCAGACTCTCACAACGGTTTTCTTTGTACTTGTTCTCTGAGGGCTCAACGAGACAGAATACCGAGAATTCTGTGTTAGAAACTCAACTTTTGAAAAGATTCCGTTTTAAGGCACACGGGGATCCGATCTGGAGTAGGATGACAGTTAAAGAACAAGGGTGGTACTCTGATGTTTACCCCAGCAGGGCAAAGTGGTGTCTTCCCCAGAGCCACTATACAAATTGGGAATAGCATCCAAGGGTTTGGGGACGGCGTGACCATCTCTCGCCTGGCCCCATGGGTCCTGATCTCAACCGGCCTAACACAGATTTGACCGCTGAATCTTTAAAATACACTGGAAGCGCTGAACATCGAATTCACAACACTTCCGTCTGGTTTGGTCCTGAGTGGAAATCTCGAACCCAGGTCCTCTCAGGTCCCATTCTGATGCTCTTAACCACTACACTACCCTTGACAGATTTATTGTCCATGAGAACAAGGAGCGTCCATTTCCACTTTTGTTGCGTACACCTAAACAGGAAGAAGGCTTCTTCTGTCTCTGTCTCTCAAAAACAAGCCTGAAATTCACGTTTTATCAAAATGCACCACCCTTCTTGTGTTCTCGTTGTGTCCAATTCTACTGAAAAGTGCCGGGAACATCTCCAGATGTGCTGGGGACAGGGGGAGGGAATACTTCAGGTCTTTGGGGAGACTGTGACACACACCAAAGCCATGCACAGCTGTCGCCTTGGCAGCGAGCGCTGAGGGGTTTACAAACCACAGTGTGAAGAGACTTCGCAACAGCCACAACAGGCAATCCCACAGAAGAGGCTCGCTCGGCTCACTTCAAGCACGGCCGGTGATTTCCCACGACGCAACCCCAATTTCTATTTTTTTAAATTCCCTGAACGGGAGGAGGAATATCAGGCACAGACGAGGGCAGCAAGCGCAACAAGGGTTTCTCCCCGGAGGACAACTCGAAAAGTCGGCTGCTGACAATAACAAAACTGTCGGCCTTGCGTGTCTGGGAGCACAGCGAGAACGCTGCATTCTGGCCTGCAGCTGAGGGGAGGCAGGACAGAGAAATAAGAAGGCGCCACGGAGCCAGGAAAATCAGCTTGCGCTTCCTGAACGTGACAGAGGGTCGGCAGGAAGGATTTCCTTCGACTTGGCCAGAGGTGGCCCACGAAAACGCTGAGCGAGGCTCTCCCGCGTCCCCCGCCCCTCCCCACTGTGAACATCTTGGGTTGTTTTTTTTTAAGCCAAGGAAAATATTCCCAGCCGAGGAAGCTAAATTTGAGAAAACAAACAGAGCGCTCAGGGGATTCCACCAAGCTGATCGGCAGCCATTTCTCCTTTCAGCTACTGACTGCATCGCTCAGAGCTGTCTCCGCAGGGGGGAGGAGGGCATTCCCTGGAACACGCGCGCAAAAGATGCGGGCTATAAAAACAAACAAGGAAAGCGCTCTGCTCTTCCCCTAGCACGGGGCCAATTTGCATTTGCGCTATAATGGGAACTGGGTTTTTTTTTATAATTTGTAAGTCTGATTTTTTGAAAAAAAACAAAAACAAAAACCCAGCCTTTAAAATGATCTCTAGTGGTCACACGCTGAAAAATAGTAAATTTCTCAAAGGATGGAGACTAGAATGTAAAGTTATTATGAACCCATGAAGTCACCTAAGACTAACTCAGTTGTGTAGTTCGTGGAGGAGGAGGTGGAGGAGAAAGAGATTGGATTTATACCCCCTCTTCACTCAAGAGTCTCAGAGCGGCTTACAATCTCCTTTCCCTTCCCCTCCACACAAAAACACCCTGTGCGGTAAGTGGAACTGAGAGAGCTCTTTTGAGGTCTGCTCTTGAGAGAACAGCTCAGAGAGAACTTGTGACTGACCCAAGGTCACCCAGCAGCTGCATGTGGAGGCGTGGGGAATCAATAGTCATGGGATAAAAGGTCAAGTCCTCTTGTGGATCAAAAACTGGCTTATAAATAGAAAACAGAGACTGAGTATAAATGGGAAACTTTCTCAGTGGAGGGTGGTAAGCAGTGGGGTCCGTACTCGGCATCAGTCCAATGCTTTTTAACTTGTTCATTAATGACTTGGAGTTGTGAGTAAGCAGTGAAGTGGCTAAATTTGCAGATGACATGAAGTTGTTCAGGGTGGTGAGAACCAGGGAGGACTGTGAGGGATCCAAAGGGATCTGTTGAGGATGGGTGAGTGGGCGTCAACGTGGCAAATGGGGTTCAATGTGGCCAAGTACAAAGTGATGCACATTGGAGCCAAAAATCCTAAATATAAATACACGTTGATGGGGTCTGAACTGGCAGAGACGGACCAAGAGAGAGATCTTGGAGTTGTAGTGGATAACTCAGTGAAAATGTCTAGACAGTGTGTAGCTGCAATCAAGAAGGCCAATGCTATGCTGGGGATTATTAGGAAGGGAATTGAAAACAAATCAGCCAGTATTATAACACCCTTGTATAAATCAATGGTGCAACCTCATTTGAAGTATTGTGTACAGTTCTGGTCACCACACCTCAGAAAGGATATTATAGCATTGGGAAAAGTGCAGAAAAGGGCAACTAGAATGATCAAAGCGTTGGAACACTTTCCCTATAAAGAAAGGTTAAAATGCTTGGGGGCTCTTTAGCTTGGAGAAACGATGGCTGAGGGGTGACATGATCGAGGTTTATAAGATTATGAATGGGATTGAGCAGGTTGAGAAAGAAGTACTTTTCTCCCTTTCTCACAATACAAGAACTCGTGGGCACTCCATGAAATTGCTGAGCAGTCGGGTTAGAACGGATAAGAGGAAGTCCTTCACCCAAAGAGTGATTAACACGTTGAATTCTCTGCCACAGGAGGTGGCAGCGGCTACAAGCATGGGCGGCTTCAAAAGGGAATTAGATAAGCATATGGAGCAGAGGTCCATCAGTGGCTATTAGCCACAAGATATAGTTAGGGACTCTCAGGCTGGGGCAAGGGATGCTCTGTATTCTTGGTGCTTGGGGGGGGCAATAGTGGGAGGGCTTCTAGTGTCCTGGCCCCACTGGTGGACCTCCTGATGGCCCCTGGGATTTTTGGCCACTGTGTGACAAAGAGTGTCGAACTGGATGGGCCATTGGCCTGATCCAACATTGGCTTCTCTTATGTTCTTGTGTTCTAAACCCGGCTCTCCCAGATTAGAGTCCATGCTCCTAACCACGATACCCAACTAGCCCAAAGCAGTCCACTTCGACTGCTGATGGCTCTCCAAGGTCTAGAATGAAGAGAGCACTTTTGCTGTTTCCACTAACCAAAATCCTTTTAACTGAGGACTGAATGCTTCCACGTGCAAAGCGTCTTCCTGACTGTTTAGCTACATGCACCTCCCCCCCCCCGGGCAGAATCGTCCCAGACTAGCCCAATCTCGTCCAACCTCAGAAGCTAAGCAGGGTCGGCCCTGGTTCACATTTGGATGGGAGACTACCATTGAAGTCCAGGGTCGCTATGCAGAGCCAGGCGATGGCAAACCCTCTCTGTTTGTCTCTTGCCTTGAAAATGGGGTTGCCTTAAGTCAGCTACAACTTGACGGCACTCTCTTCAGATGCCCTGATCCGGATATCGCAGGCTGGCCTGATCTTTTCAGATCTCAGAAGCTAAGCAGGATCAGCCCTGGTCAGTAATAATGACTAACAATTATCCTATGGCAGTGTGTGTAGTATAGCTAGGCGATCCTAAGATTGTCCGGCAGCCAGAAGTTCTAGCTCTTTAGCATGATGCGCCACTAGGTGGCAAGCTAGACTTGTTATTCTAAGGCAAGAGACTCTTTTCAGTGGATCTGGGGCTTGCTGTGTTGATCTTTGGTTTCGGCCAGAGACGTTTTAACTGTTACTGCGAGCCAACTTGAGTCAAGAGGAAAGGCGAGAGACAAAAGTTTGAATGAATAAACCAAAAAATCGTAGAGTTGGAACGGTCATCTGGTCTAACCCCCTGCACAATGCAGGGAATTCACAAATATCTCACCCCCACACACTCCCAGTGACCCCTGCTCCATGCCCAGAAGGTGACAAAAAACTTCCAGGATTCCCAGCCAAACTGGCCCGGAGAAAAAATGCTTCCTGACCCCAAAGTGGTGATCAGCATATCCCGGGACATGTAAGAAGGGGCCATGAGAACTAAGCACTGGTGCAACCCTTCCTGCCCTCCCTCTCGTGATCTGCCTAAGTCCACAGAATCAGCATTGCTGTCACATGGCTATCTTTCCCTTGCTCGAAAGCCAGTCGAATCCGACTCTAGGGTTGCGGTGCTCATCTCCGTTTCAAAGCCGAAGAGCCGGCGCTGTCTGAAGACGTTTCCGTGGTCATGTGGCCGGCATGACTAAACACCGAGGCGCACGGAACGTTGTTACCTTCCCACCAAAGTGGTACCTATTTATCTACTTGCAATTTCTTGCTTTCGAACGGCTAGGTTGGCAGGAGCTGGAACTAGAGACGGGAGCTTACTCCGTCGTGCGGCACTCTCGGGTCTCGAAATGCTGAACTACTGACCTTCCACAGTCTGCAGTTCAGCGTCTTAACCACTTGAGCCACCGCAGCTCCTCATGGCCATCTAGCCTCTGCTTAAAAACCTCCCAAGAAAGAGAGCCCACCACCTCCCGAGGAAGCCTGTTCCACTGAGGAACTGCTCTAACTGTCAGGAAGTCGTTCCTCATGTTCAGCCGAAATCTCCTTTGATTTAATTTCAATCCGTTCAATCTGGAGCAACAGAAAACATATGGAGCAGAGGTCCATCAGTGGCTATTAGCCACAGGGTATAGATAGGAACAATCTGGGGCAGGTGATGCACTCTGTTCTTGGTGCTGGGGGGGGCAGCAGTGGGAGGGCTTCTAGTGTCCTGGCCCCACTGCTGGACCTCCTGATGGCCGCTGTGTGACAGAGCATTGGACTAGATGGGCCATTGGTCTGATCCAACATTGGCTTCTCGTATGTTCTAACTCCGCACCATCCTCTCTATGACGGCCGTTCAAGTAACAAAATACTTCAAGTAGCAGAAATGGATAAACTTTCACTACTTTTAAAGAACCAAGCAGCCGAAATGTATGAAAATACGTGGGCCAAATTTTACAGTTGGATCGGAAACTATGAAAATTTGAAAATGTCAACTAACTAAAACCTGAGGAAAGATCTCTGTTAAAAACTTTCTAGCCAGTAAAAACGATAAGGTTATTTAATGAATAGTACTGATAAGGCAAAATCATTAGATGAGATGTGAAATGTGTACCCCATGTTTGTTTGTGTGTGTGTGTGTATATATATCACCTCTCAGTCGTCTCCTCTGCAGGCTAAACATGCCCAGCTCCTTCAACCTTTCCTCACAGGACTTGGTCTCCAGACCCGTCACCAAAAGGAGAGGCCACCATCTCCCGAGGAAGCCTGTTCCACCGAGGAACTGCTCTAACTGTCAGGAAGTTCTTCCTAATGTTTAGCCGAAAACATTTCTGATCTAATTTCAACCTGTTGGATCTGGTCCGACCTTCTGGGGCAACAGAAAACAACTCTGCACCATCCTCTATACTTCAAGTACTTGAAGATGGTTCTCATATCACCTCTCAGTCGTCTCCTCTCCAGGCTAAACATACCCAGCTCCTTCAACCTTTCCTCACAGGACTTGGTCTCCAGACCCCTCATCAAGAAGGAGAGCCCACCATCTCCCGAGAAAGCCTGTTCCACTGAGGAACCGCTCTAACTGTCAGGAAGTTCTTCCTAATGTTTAGCCGAAAACATTTCTGATCTAATTTCAACCTGTTGGATCTGGTCCGACCTTCTGGGGCAACAGAAAACAACTCTGCACCATCCTCTATACTTCAAGTACTTGAAGATGGTTCTCATATCACCTCTCAGTCGTCTCCTCTCCAGGCTAAACATACCCAGCTCCTTCAACCTTTCCTCACAGGACTTGGTCTCCAGACCCCCCATCAAGAAGGAGAGCCCACCACCTCCCGAGAAAGCCTGTTCCACTGAGGAACCGCTCTAACTGTCAGGAAGTTCTTCCTAATGTTTAGCCGAAAACTCTTCTGATCTAATTTCAAACCGTTGGTTCTGGTCCGACCTTCTGGGGCAACAGAAAACAACCCCACACCATCCTCTCTATGACAGCCCTTCAAGGATTTGAAGATGGTTATCAGATCACCTCTCAGTCGTCTCCTTTCCAGGCTAAACAGACCCAGCTCCTTCGGCCTTTCCTCACAGGACTTGGTCTCCATACAAACCAACCAAATATACAAACCAACCCGGAGACTTCCGCATGCAAAGGAGAGGCTCTTCCACCCCTACCCCTTAGGGTTTCTGGTACCCAAACTACAGTCCCTTGTCTCAGAAAGGGCCATGACACCAATGGTCTCATGTGTGAACAAGAAGAGAGAAGAGATTGGATTTATACCCCGCCCTTCACTACCCAAGGGAGTCTCAGAGCGGCTTACAAACTCCTTTCCCTTCCCCTCCCCACAACAGACACCCTGTGGGGTCGGCGGGGGCTGAGAGAGCTCTGACAGCAACTGCTCTTTTTCCATAAGAACATAAGAGAAGCCAATGTTGAATCAGGCCAATGGCCCATCTAGTCCAACACTCTGTCACACAGCGGCCAAAAATACCAGGTGCCATCAGGAGGTCCAGCAGTGGGGCCAGGACACTAGAAGCCCTCCCACTGCTGCCCCTCCAAACACCAAGGATAGAGTGCATCACCTGCCCCAGACGGAGAGTTCCCATCTATACCCTGTGGCTAATAGCCACTGATGGACTTCTGCTCCATATGTTTATCTAATTCCCTCTTGAAACTGTCCATGCTTGTAGCTGCCACCACCTCCTGTGGCAGTGAATTCTATCTGTTAATCACTCTTTGGGTGAAGAAGGACTTCCTTTTATCTGTTCTAACCTGACCGCTCAGCAATTTCATGGAGTGCCCACGAGTTCTTGTATGGTGAGAAAGGGAGAAAAGTACTTCTTTCTCAACTTGCTCAATCCCATTCTTAATCTTATAAACCTCGATCATGTCACCCCAGAACAGCTGTGCCAGAGCTTGTGACTGACCCAAAGTCACATCCGCAGGTGCAAGTGGAGACAAGGGCGGATGAAGGCTCCCTGGTGCCCTAAGCCCTGACCAATCTTGGTGTCCCCCTCCTTTCCACACTGACCCCAGTCCATTTCAGTTGCTGACCTGTCTGACCAGATATACAATGCAGGTTGCAGCAATGCAAAAATTTATTCGTATGGTAACACAATGTACTGTACAAACTAAGCCAAGCTTTGGCTTCATCAAGTTTCTACAAAAACGCAGCACAACGTCTATTTTAATATTTCACACGTTAAACGTATCAAAGTTCCAATATTCATATTCCCAAATTTGTGATGCCCCCTTTGGCCCTGGAGCCCTTAGCACGTGCTTAGTCTGCTTAAGGGTTAATCTGCCACTGAGTGGAGGAGTGGGGGAATCAAAGCCGGTTCTCCCGGATTAGAGTCCGCGCACTTAACCACTACACCAAACTGGCTCTCCAGTGTGGTCTACCTTTCTGCGGCATTTGCATCTTCCAGTTCAGCCCCAGCCACAGTTCGGGCCCTGCCACCGGGCATTCTGCACATCGCAAACTTCCACAGGGCGCACGGGCCGCTCTGCAGAAAAAGATAACGAGCAAGGGACACAACAGCCTTGCAAAGATGACAGATGGGACGTGACAACTTCCCAGGCTGCGGCTCCGGTCTTTAATGGAGAGGAGGACGGGCACAGACGGCCCGGCCCCGGAAGGACTCCCCACCCCCAGCCCCTGGTGATCTAACGGCAGATGACACATGCACGCATCGACGACAAACACGATTTGGTCACACGGGAAAATCATTAGCTCCTCTGCACTCTGACCGTCATGTAATTGGCCCGCACAGCCTGCCTCTGAAACCGGAGCCCCCGAGCGCCTGAGTTAAACTGAAGCAAGTCCCAAGAGATGGAGAAACGTGTCCTCGTTTGACCCTGCGTGTTGTTGTTTTTTTAAAAAAAGGAGGGGGTGCTTTAGAAGCGTTCCGCTCGGAGACAACGGCGGCAGTCCAAGCAAACCGAGAATGTGCAAAGATGGAGCTGGGATCACCAAGCAAAAGCGAGCGAAATTCCCTTTAGGTCGAGGGACTCTGTGCATCATCCAGACATGAGAAGATTAACTGCGGGAGAGGGCCGTCGCGAGAAAAGGGGCGTTTTCAAGGAAGGTTAAAAACCAGCCTTTTCCTTCCAGTGCTGTCAGATCTTATCCAGGCTAGTAGCTCCCGATCTTCTTTGCAAGGCTGTTGTGTCCCTTGCTCGTTATCTTTTTCTGCAGAGCAGCCCGTGCGCCCTGCGGAAGTTTGCCGTGTGCAGAGTGCCCGGCGGCAGGGCCCGAACTGTGGCTGGGGCTGAACTGGAAGATGCAAATGCCACAGAAAGGTAGACCACACTGGAGAGCCAGTTTGGTGTAGTGGTTAAGTGCGCGGACTCTAATCTGGGAGAACCGGGTTTGATTCCCCCACTCCTCTGCTCTGCAGCTGCTGGATGATCTTGGGCAAGCCATCGTTCTGACAAGAGCTGTTCTCGAAAATGAGCAGTTCTCAGTCAAGAGCTCTCTCGGCCCCACCTGCTTCACAGGGCGTCTGTTGTGGGGAGGGGAAGGGAATGGAGTTTGTAAGCCACTTTGAGACTCCTTTGGGTAGTGAAGGGCAGGGTATACATGCAATCTCTTCTTCTTCTTCTTCTTCTTCTTCTTGCCCCTGTGGCGGGGAGGCCCCTAACTGCCACCCCCACCACTCAACAGATGGCCGGTGGGGGAAATTACTGGCAGCAGGGGAAGGGTAGCCTGGCACTGCAGTGACGTCACTTCCTGTGTGCACCAGAAGTGACGTCATTGAATCACCGGAAATGCAGTACGCGCCGGTGTTTGGACAAAAAGCTTTATGGTAAAAAAGGCATCTACCACAGAATTTTTGCCCAAATACCAGAGAGTCCTGCATCATTAGCAACATGATGGCATCACTTCCAGGGCATGATGGGAGTGACATCACGGGCTATGTCGCTGCAACAGCAGCCTAGGCCTTCCTCCGCTGCCGCTAAGTCCAGGGACCTGGGCATTTATTTATTTATTAGATTTCTAGGCCGCCCTCCCCTGTGAGCGGGGCTCAGGGCAGCTTACAATGGGGATGTACAATAAGTACATAAGTTAAAAAACAATTCAAACCAGCAAGGAAAAACCACAGTCCTTAATTAAAAAAAAATGTATCAATTCCAAGTTGGCTAACAGTCAGAATTCCTGGCATGGCAAATCGCAGACCTCCCAGAAGAGACTTGTAAAATATGGGAGGGGGGAACACAGGGGGTAAAAGAGGGGTACGAGGGTGCCAGGATTATGCCATCACCAATGCTCCCTCTAAGCTGCGGAGTCTTGTGAGCAAAACCTCTACTTTGTGAGCAACTGGCATTAAAGTCGTGAGCCGGCGATTTGGCTGCTGCGTAAATTGAGTTTGCTCCGGAGCCCTCCTTCCCGAGCGGAGACAAAAATGTGTGAGCCGGAGGCTAAAAAACTGTGAGCTGGCTCACACTAACTCAGCTTAGAGGGAACCCCGGCCATCACTGTCCTCAGCCGAAAGCCCGGCGGAACATCTCTGCCTTAGCAAGCCCTGTGGAAAAGTAACGCATCCTGCAGGGCTTGGATGTTCTCAGGAAGGGAGTTCCACCAGGCAGGTGCCGGGGCCGGAAAGAAATCCTTGAGGTAGGTGGAAATGCAAAAATTTTGCTTTATTTCTCTTCCGTCGTATTTTTTTTTTTTTAAAAAGAAAGTGCCCAAATCCTCTGTTGCTGGAGTGCACAAAAACAGAAGCGAAATTTTGGTTTTTTTTTTAAAAAAGAAGATTCATAAGGTTGTGGGAGGGAGCTGGGAAACAGCCATTTTTCTCACAACAGATGTTGTGAGCCGGGGAAATGCATCACAGCCGCACGTGCAGATGCTCCAATGTAACGAGAGCTGCAGGATGCAAGAGTCATTGGGAAAGGCAGTCATTAACCCTTCCGGGAAAAGTACCCACGTTGAGCAGCACCCGCTATGGAAGAAACTCCGTAGGCTCAGGGGTTTCGTATACAGAAACCCCCCTTTCCAATCCCGGGCCTCAGACATCCGTGCTATGTTAATGAGTGAAATTTCTTTGTTAAAATGAGATCTACAATAAAAAAGCCAGTGCCATGCTGGGGATTATTAGGAAGGGAATTGAAAGCAAATCAGCCAGTATCATCATGCCCCTGTCCAACACTCTGTGTCACATAGTGGCCAAAACCCAGGGGCCATCGGGAGATCCACCAGCAGGGCTAGAACCCCAGAAGCCCTCCCACTGTTGCCCCCCAAGTACTAAGAAGATGGAGCATCATTGCTCCAGACAGAGTGCTCCATCTATATACCTCATGTCTAACAGCCCCTGATGTTTCCAATAGCCACTTACATTTGTCCAGTCCCCCCTTGAAGCTGTCTATGGTAGCCACCACTTCCTGCATCAGTGAATTCCAGGTGTTAATCACTCTTTGGGTGAACAAGTACTTCCTTTTATCTATTCTGAGCCTGTTGTTGTTGTTCAGTCGCACAATTGAGTCCGACTCTTCGCGACCCCATGGACCAGATCATGCCAGGCCCTCCTGTCTTCCGTTGTCCGCTGAAGTTTGCTCAATTTCCTGTTCGTTGCATCGATGACACTGTCTAACCATCTCATCCTTTGCCGTCCCCTTCTTCTTTGACCTTCTGAGCCTACTGCTCATTAATTTCACTGAGTGCCCATGAGGTCTTGTATTGTAAGAAAGGGAGAAAAGCACTTCTTTCTCTACCTTCTCTAAACATGAGCCCGCAGTGCGACGTGACTGCAAAAAAAGCTAATGCAATATTAGGATGCATCAACAGAAGCACTGTGTCCAGATCACGGGAGGTGGTCATTCTGCTCTATTCTGCTATGGTCAGGCCTCACCTGGAGTCCTGTGTCCAGTTTTGGGCACCACATTTTAGGAAGGATGTTGACAAGCTGGAGCGTGTCCAGAAGAGGGCGACCAGAATGGTGAGAGGGTTGGAATCCAAGACTTACGAGGAAAGGCTGAAAGAGTTGGGTCTGTTTAGCCTGGGAAAGAGAAGGCTTAGAGGAGACATGATTGCAGTGTTCAAATATTTGAAGGGCTGTCATGTAGAAGATGGAGCAGATCTATTCTCTCTTGCTCTGGACTGCAAGACTAGATCTAATGGGTGGAAATTACAAGGAAGTCGATACCAGCTAAATATCAGGAGAAACTTCCTCACTGTAAGAGTGGTTGAGCAGTGGAACAGACTGCCACAGGAGGTGGTGGATGCTCCTTCGTTGGACGTTTTCAAGCGGATGCTGGACAACCATCTTTCGGGTATGTCGTAGGGCTGTCTTTCGGCTGTGCTCCTGCAGAGTGCAGGGGGTTGGACTAGATGACCTGCAAGGTCCCTTCCAACTCTAACATTCTCTGATTCTATCCCATGCCTAATTCTGTAAACTTCTCTCATGTCGCCCCTCAGTCATTGTTTCTCCAAGCTAAAGAGCCCTAACCTCTTTCACCATCCTTCGTGGCAAAGGTGTTCCATCCCCTTTATCATTTCAGTTGCCCTTTTCTGCACCTTTTCCTTTCGCAGTATCACACCGCTCCGATTCGAAGCCACCTTCCCAAACCAGCGTCTCTTCCATAGAAGGAAGAGCTAAATAAGTAGAAGGAATCTTCCGTTGTCTGAAAAAACAATGCTTGGATCCGCTGTGCTACTCGGCACGGATCGCATAACCAGTTCAAGAGCAGCTACACCCCGAAACAGGGGGAAAAAGGGAACAAACAGCTGAGACAAATATAAACAACTATAAAAAGAGCCAACAAACAGGGAGCCTATGCTCACCCGTACAAAGCAAACACTTAAGGCAGGGTGTCTGGAAGAGAAGCTCAGGTTTCGACCCAAATTGATTGCTACTCTCAGTTGTGTCTGCCAGACTCGCTTGAAACACAGGAAGCCATTTGGGAGTGTGACAAAGCCGCAAATAGCTCGGAGTAGCAAACTGAAAAGTTCTCATTATTCCTAGAATTCAAAACCCAACAGCTAGTATTCCAAGACCGGGGGGAGTGGGGGGCAGACCACATTTGGACCGTCACTGGATTCCAGAGCGTCAACCCTCAAACATTTGTTTTTTGCAGACTTCACCAATCCTTGGGAGACCGAAAAGAAAACCAGAAAAAGGCAAGACCGTAAATGGGACAGGGCGTCTGGCACAGTGGCGGTGTGGTGCGCTTGATGCCAGTTCCAAGGGGGAGGGGGAGAGAAAGTTGACTACTGCAGGATGACAGCCAGTCCTGCCTGCCGCCCTGTGACTTAAAACACCTTCTCCCCCACCAAGACAGCTGCTCTCGGACAGGGGCTCTCCGGCCTGGAACTCACAACCTGGCCCCAACAGAGAGCCCCCACAGATGGACCACAGAGACAGCAACACAAGATGACAAGTGCAAAGAAATGGGCAGGGGGTGGCCAAAGGGTGAACACCATGTGGTGGGGAAGCGGGAAGCCCCGTGCAGGGCTTTCCAGGCCAATAAACCCACTTTATAGGAGCTGTTACGTGCAACAGCGAATCAAGTTGGGCACCTGTGTCCCAACTCGTGTTGTGTGAAACGTCCAGTTTGGCTTTAAGTCAGGATGAGGAAGGGACTGTGACAGAAGTTGAGTGGGGAGATGCAAGGGGGAGGGAGGGAGGGAGGGAGGGAGGGAGGGAGGGACGGAAAGGAAAGGAAAGGAAAGGAAAGGAAAGGAAAGGAAAGGAAAGGAAAGGAAAGGAAAGGAAAGGAAAGGAAAGGAAAGGAAAGGAAAGGAAAGGAAAGGAAAGGAAAGGAAAGGAAAGGAAAGGAAAGGAAAGGAAGGAAGAAAAGGAAGGAAGGATTAAAGTGAGAGGAAAGAAAGAAAGAGAGTGAGAAAGAAAGGAAGGAAGGAAGGATTAAAGTGAGAGGAAAGAGAGAGAGAAAGAGGGGAAGCATAAGAGAGACAAGGAATGAATGAATGAAGGAAGGAAGGATTAAAGTGAGAGTAAAGAATGAGAAAGGAAAGGAAAGGAAAGGAAAGGAAAGGAAAGGAAAGGAAAGGAAAGGAAAGGAAGGAAGGAAGGAAGGAAGGAAGGAAGGAAGGAAGGAAGGAAAGAAAGGAAGGAAGGAAGGAAGGAAGGAAGGAAGGAAGGAAAGAAAGGAAGGAAGGAAGGAAGGAAGGAAGGAAGGAAGGAAGGAAGGAAGGAGGGAGGGAGGGAGGGAGGGAAGGATGGAAGGAGGGAAGGAGGGAAGGAGGGAAGGAGGGAAGAAAGAAAGAAGGGAAGGAAGGAAGGAAGGAAAGGGAGGGAAGGAAGGAAGATTAAAGTGAGAGTAAAGAAAGAGAGAGGAAGGAAGGAAGGAAGGAAGGAAGGAAGGAAGGAAGGAAGAAAGAAAGCGAGAGGAAGGATTAAAGTGAGAGTAAAGAAAGAGAGAGAGAGAAAGGAAGGAAGGATTAAAGTGAGAGGAAAGAGAGAGAGAAAGAAAGAGGGGAAGGATAAGAGAGAAAAGGAAGGAGGGAAGGAAGGAAGGATTACAATGAGAGGAAAGAGAGAGAGAAAGAAAGATGGGAAGGATAAGAGAGAAGGAAGGAAGGAAGGAAGGAAGGAAGGAAGGAAGGAAGGAAGGAAGGAAGGAAGGAAGGAAGGAAGGGACAGTGTGCAGAAAGTATAAACAACTGAATATGTCCAAGAAAATAATGAAACAGACTCTCTAATGGGCTAAATGTCTAACGGCAGACAAAACGATTGATCGTAACAGGGCAGGCATTTAATTGTCCCTACCATTTTCAGCACTTAAATGCAAGGAGGCCGCAATATCGCAGACCTGCCGTTTTGCAAAGACCTTGTGAATTAAGAGCTCGTGAAGAGAGGTGGGGGGAAAACAAGAAACCAACCAGCTCCCAGTCCCCGGCTCCCAAACCAGAACTGCCCGGCCACTGCTTCGTCCCTGATGCCTGCGTTCCCTGTGGGACGGAGAACTCTCAGCCGGTGGCTCTCAGACAAAGGGGGCTGGGGAAAGAGAACCTTCTGGAACGGCACTGAGGTAGACAGGCTGCCATCTTGCCTCTCGAAGCTGACCGGCACTGCTTGGGACTTGACTATCCTCCGCAGCAACCATTTCCGGCTGTAAGGCAAAATGGAGGCCGTCCCCTCACACCCCAGACTGGAACGTGCCAGGCACATAAGGGCTTTCTAGGTTCAGTCTGACACCGATTTAGGGACAACGTGTCAGTCTGGGGGGCGTTCCGGAAATATTACCACACTCTGCATCCCTGAGGGCATTTGATCGCCCCCTTTTCCTGAGGCACATGCCAATCACACGTCCCTCTGCCAGGAGGAGGAGGAGGAGTATAAATTGGATTTATACCCCGCTCTTCACTCAGAGTCTCGGAGCGGCTTACAAACTCCCTTCCCTTCCTCTCCCCACAACAGACACCCTGTGAGGTAGGTGGGGCTGAGAGAGCTCTTTCGAGGACTGCTCTTTAACAGCTCTGAGAGAACTTGTGACTGACCCAAGGTCACCCAGCAGCTGCATGTGGAGGAGCTCTCTCAGCCCCACCTACCTCTATTTGTTGCGGGGAGGGGAAGGGAAAGGAGATTGTAAGCCACTCTGAGACTCTGAGTGAAGGGCAGGGTATAAATCCAACTTCTTCTTCTTCTATGCTGGTTTTACGTGGACGGCCATTTGGCAGAGCAGATGGTCACCGTCTCGGCCTCGCCCCTTCCTCCCGGGTGACACAGTTCTTCCCTCCCCAATTTATCCTCACAACAACCCTGTGAGGTCGGTTAGGCCGAGAGTGTGTGACTGGCTCAACGTCACCCCACAAGTTTCCATGCTGAGGGGCAATTTGAGCCTGGGTCTCTCAGTGCCCCCCTAGATCAAAACTCTAGCCTAGGGGAAGGGGTGCTCCCCAACCATTTCAAGCCTATGGGCAGAGTTTGAGAGGAGCTGATAAGCCCCATCTGAAAATGGCTTCTATAGGAGGCGGAGCCAAGCCCAAAATGGCTGCCTCAGGAGACGGGGCAAACGGGGAGTCACTCCCTCCTCGTGCCTCATTTGAAGGCGGTCAGCCAATCGCAAGCCCTGCCTCACAATGGCCCCGCCCACTTTCTATAAAGCCCAGCAGCCACCAAGTACTGGCCAGCGTCAGGGACCCCACAACTCCCATGTTTACCTCAGGCGAAAGCTTAAGATGTATGACAGGGCACTTTCCCCAACGGGGCAATCCATCACACAGACACATACGGAAAATGGCTGTTTTCCAGAACTGAGTTTCCCTCTCAGCCTCGGCGGAGTCAGGGCCTGGTGTCACGGGCAGATTTAGAGCCGCCCGGCGGGGAAGTCCGCTTTGAAGCTGATCCTTCCAAGTGGCCTGTTAATTATTCAAGGCCAAGAGGGGACAGGAAGGGAATAACCATTTATCAAGGCAGAAGTGCTCCTTGGGACATTTACTGAGTCGGCAGGATGCCTGCTGGGTCGGCAGAGGGGGGAGGCGTTAGACGGCACTGTGGCGAATTGCTGAAAAGTGACTCGGGGCTCTTCCGTGTTCTGATTTTCATCCCTTGTCTGTTCCTATTGCTTCAGGGTTCCCCCCCTTCCCCCTCAATGTGTTTTGCTCTCTCTAGTAGTCGCAGAGGAAGCAAAACACATGTGGGAAACGGGGGGATGGACGGACCCAAAGCGACAGGGACAAACGACTGGCGAAAATGAGAACGCGGAAGAGCCCTCAGACAGTCCTCAAGCCGGCGGCAGCCATCCAAAGGGTGTTTCTGCGCCACAGTAAAACCACGACGGTTGGGTTCCCCCCGTGCACCAAAGCCTGCACGTGCAAGGAACCCGAATGCATTTTCAAGGCACTTTAGTGATTGTTTGCAACCTGCACTGGTTACTAAAGTGCAACTTACAAGCCACCACTAAAGTGCGTCGGAAAGTGCACTATGCAACGTGGGTGAAAGCAGCCATTAAATAAAGGTCCTTCCGGCTTTTTTAGTCTTAGTGTGACACTGTTCAGAGACAAATTGGCTGTGAGAGCCGTATCATTAAAGTAGAAAAGCCCGTGTGTGCAGCGGGACTTCCAGCAGGGTTCGCTTTGCCTGCAACTGGCGCGTGGACCAGTGCACACGAGAGGTCCATCTGTACCAGATGACTTAGATGAGAACCACAGATACTTCATTTTAACATGTTATAACAGCAGCCAGAATTTTATTTGCAATGGCATGGAGGACACTGAAGATCCCAATGCTGTATGAGTTGATAGAGAAGATTATGGAATGTGCTGAAATGGACAGATGGACAAATATATTAAGAGGAAAAGATGGAAGGAGAATTTACGGGACCTCAGAGAGTGTTTTACGACTGGTTAAAACATAAGTACTGAGAAAATAAGATGAAATGAAGAATAATAAGAATGATGGATGTAGTAGTTGTGAAGTTCTAATGAGGAGATCTGCATGCAGAATGTTAAACTGGATTTTTATCTCTCCTGATATATAAAAGAGTTTTGGTGTCTCTCCTGCACATGCTCCTGCAGCCTTTGGCTCCGTCACCTGCTACTCTGAAGGATCCCCTGGATGCATTGGCTCGCTCCCTTGCCTCCGTCCCGCCCACAGAGGCGGCTGCCAGCGTCTCTGGCTCAGTGTGCTCTGAGGCAACCGACGGGACGGATGCTCCAGTGGCCAGAGGGTAAGCACGCCGACTGAGAGACGCAGGGAAGAGGAGCGAGAGGCCAGAGACGTTCAGAAACGCCACAGCCGAGGAGGCGGTGGAGGCAGGGCAGCGGCTGCTGCTGTGGCAGGAGGCCGCTCCTCCGCCAGCAGCCCTGTTGCTGTCGTCTGGCTCAGAAGAACTGTCTCTGATGCTGCTCCGCCCCATGCCCTGCCACCACCACCAGCACCACTGCCGAACACACTGCAAGGCCTCCCTGATGCAGACCAGATTAGAGTCTGCTGCTCTGAACCACTACACCAAACTGGCTCTCTCATAAATTGGGTTTATGCCAGATTAAAAGGTAGTTGGCCTTTGAGGAGCTGCAGAAACCCATTTATTTTCACTGCTAGGAGGAGGAGGAGGAGGAGATTGGATTTATACCCCACCCTTCATTACCTAAGGGAGTCTCAGAGTGGCTTACAAACTCCTTTCCCTACCCCTCCCCACCACAGACACCCTGTGGGCAGTGTTCCCTCTAAGCTGAGTTAGTGTGAGCTAGCTCACAATTTTTTAGCCTCCAGCTCACAAATTTTTGTCTCAGCTCAGGAAGGATGGCTCCAGAGCAAACTAATTTATGCAGCAGCCAAATCACTTGCTCGCAACTTTGATGCCAGTAGCTCACAAAGTAGAACTTTTGCTCACAAGACTCCACAACTAAGAGGAAACATTCCCGGGGGTAGGTGTGGCTGAGAGAGCTCTGACAGAAACCACTCTTTTTCAAGAACAGCTCTTATCAGAACTATGGCTTGCCCAAGGTCATCCAGCAGGTGCAAGTGGAGGAGTGGGGAATCAAGCCCGGTTCTCCCAGATTAGAGTCTGCGCACTTAACCACAACACCAAACTGCCGGATCTCTCTCGGGCTCTCACTCGCCTGGGAATCTCAGACTTCCTTTAAGCAAAAAGGGCCGCCACAGCCATCTTAGCCAAGCACTTTATTGATTAATTCATTTACTTCATTAATACCCCACCTTTCTTCCCAATGGAGACCCAAAACAGCTTACTTCATTCTCTCCTCCGTTTTTACCCTCACAACAACCCTGGGAGGTAGATTAGGCTGCGTGTGACTGGCCCAAGATCACTCAGCGAGAGCCAGTTTGATGTAGTGGTTAAGTGGGCGGACTCTAATCTGGGAGAACTGGGTTTGATTCCCCATTCCTCCACTTGCAGCTGCTGGATGACCTCGGGTAAGCCACAGTTCTCCCAGAGCTGTTCTCTCAAGAG
This sequence comes from Gekko gecko, assembly GCA_029375565.1. NCBI lineage: Eukaryota > Metazoa > Chordata > Lepidosauria > Squamata > Gekkonidae > Gekko > Gekko gecko. The sequence goes on from JAPDNY010000010.1 coordinate 121,319,139, forward strand.
CAGTTTCTGTCAGAGCTCTCTCAGGCCCACCTACCTCACAGGGTGTCTGTTGTGGGGAGGGGAAGGGAAAGGAGTTTGTAAGCCACTCTGAGATTCCCTTGGGTGAAGGGCGGGGCATAAATCCAATCACTTCTTCTTTTTCGTCATCTGGGGATTTGGCGGCTGGGCCTTCCACATTCTAGTCAGACACTCTAACAGCACTACCGGGCTGGATCTCTCCCGCACTCTGTAAACAGGACGTGGGATTCTGGATCATGCTCCGATCAGGCCGGCGCTTCCGTCCACAGCGGCCTACCTACCGTCGGTGAAGTCCAGAGCATAGACTGGAAACCTCCGTGCCAAGTCATCAACAATTCCCTTGCCAACATTGAAGAACTCCTGGAGCTGCAGAGAGGAAGGAAGTCGCATGTCAGTTCAAAAAAATGCACATCCATTGTTGAGAGACAGCGAGAGAGAGGCCGAACTTGCTGCGAGTCAGGAAAACCAAGATGATGATTATTTTTTTAAAACCAAGTTATTAGATAAGACAACATCCTTGGGAGGAGGTGGATTTATTTTATTTTTTAAAAAGTTATTTCTTTATAGTCCATCTTTCGCACTGGGACTCACAGATGATTGCATGGAATTGTGGGGGGGCTGGACTAGATGACCCTTGAGGTCCCTTCCACCTCTGTGTTTCTAAGCTGAACATAAGAGAAGCCAATGTTGGATCAGGCCAATGGCCCGTCCAGTCCAACACTTTGTGTCACACAGTGGCCAAAAATACCAGGGGGTATTAGGAGGTCCACCAGTGGGGCCAGAACACCAGAAGCCCTCCCACTGTTGACCCCCAAGCAACAAGAATACAGGGCATTACTTGCCTCAGAGTTCCTATCTATACCTTCTGGCTAATAGCCACTGAGGGACCTCTGCTCCTGATGTATATCCAATTCCCTCTTAAAGCCATCCATGCTTGTAGCCGCCACCACCTCCTGCAGCAGTGAATTCCATGTGCTAATCACTCTTCGGGTGAAGAAGGACTTCCTTTTATCTGTTCTAACCCGACTGCTCAGCAATTTCACGGACTGCCCACGCGTTCTTGTATGGTGAGAAAGGGAGAAAAGTACTTCTTTCTCTACCTGCTCTATCCCATTCATAATCTTATAAACCTCGATCACGTCACCCCTCAGCTGTCGTTTCTCCAAGCTAAAGAGCCCCAAGACCTAAAGATACCATTGACAAGATGGGACGTCCAGTAAAACAGTGCAAATGGGGTTTGTATAGTCGGAATCTGGAAAGCTGAAAACAGAACTGAAGTGAAACCTGAGTTTGACAAAACCCCATTCTGAAATGAACCGTGTGCAGATGAAAGGGCTATGAGACTGCCTATCCCGTTACGACCCCCCCCCGGCACGCTCCCTACGGTCATTGTCTAGAGGCCTCTTGCAGGTGCCTGGCCCAAGGGAAGGGCCTTCTTGGTTGTGGCTCCTACCCCGTGGAAAGCACACTCGGATGACACCCGTTCCCTGCTGGACGTTTGTTTCCGCAGGGCATGCAAGGCTGAATTGTTTAGGTTGGAGGGTTACTCACATGTGTTTGGGCTGTTTTAAAAGTGGTATGGTGGTGATAGCCATGTATTTTAATATTAACACTTTATAGAAGAAGAAGAGATTGGATTTATACCCCGCCCTTCGCTACCCAAAGTTGTCTCAGAGCGGCTTACAAACTCCTTTCCCTTCCCCTCCCCACAACAGATGCCCTGTGAGGTAAAAGAAGAAGAAGAGATTGGATTTATACCCCGCCCTTCACTACCCAAAGGTGTCTCAGAGCGGCTTACAAACTCCTTTCCCTTCCCCTCCCCACAACAGACACCCTGGGAGGTAGAAGAAGAAGGGAAGAGACTGGATTTATACCCCGCCCTTCACTACCCAAAGGTGTCTCAGAGCGGCTTACAAACTCCTTTCCCTTCCCCTCCCCACAACAGACGCCCTGTGAGGTAGAAGAAGAAGGGAAGAGATTGGATTTATACCCTGCCCTTCACTTACCCAAAGGTGTCTCAGAGCAGCTTACAAACTCCTCTCCCTTCCCCTCCCCACAACAGACACCCTGTGAGGTCGGAGGGGCTGAGAGAACTCTTGACAGAAACTGGCTCTTTGTCAGAGAACAGCTCGTGCCAGAGCTTGTGACTTGACCCAAGGTCACATCAGCAGGTGCAAGTGGACGAGTGGGGGAATCAAACCCGGTTCTCCCAGATTAGAGTCCGCACACTTAACCACGACACCAACCTGGCATTTAACAGTGTCTGAGAACTGACACCTCTTGCTCTGAATTTTTGCATCAAAACGTCTGTGCTGTTGCAATCTTGGGTCTGCTGTTCAGGTGCGTATCTGTAAGCTGCAAAGCTACGATGACGCAGCAGCAGCAGAACTGGAAGAAGAAAGCAGGAGACAGCCAGTTCCACTGCAGGCCTGATAGATGTCCTCCAGGGGACCTCATCCAGCCCCCAGGCTGCATGTTTGACACTCCTGCTCTAGGTGGAGGTATCTTAAGGAAGAGTTACAATGCCTATGATAGAGCGGTTCACACACACAGCCATTCGCACCCCCCGCAGGAATTTCCCTCCCCCCTGTAACTATGGCAAACTAAGCAGAGTTTGACACCCACAGGCACCAGGCTGGATTAAACCCCGAGAGCCAGTTTGGAGTGGTGGTTATGAGCGTGGACTCTAACCTGGGAGAACCGGGTTTGATCGATCTAGTCTTGCAATCCAGAGCTCCGCATGATCTAGTCTTGCAACCCGGAGCTCCGCATGCAGCTGCTTGTGTGACCTTGGGTCAGTCACAAGCAATGTTCCCTCTAAGCTGTGGGGTCTTGCGAGCAAAAATTCTACTTTGTGAGCTACTGGCATTAAAGCTGTGAGCGAGCAATTTGGCTGCTGCATAACTTCGTTTGCTCTGGAGCCCGCCTTCCTGAGCGGAGACAAAAATGTGTGAGCTGGAGGCTAAAAAACTGTGAGCTAGCTCACACTAACTCAGCTTAGAGGGAACACTGGTCACAAGTTCTCTCAGAGATGTTCTCTCACGAGCAGTCCTCCAAAGAGCTCTCTCAGCCCCGCCTACCTCTCCACTCCTCCACTTGCATCTGCTGGATGACCTTGGGCAAGCCACAGTTCTGGCACAGCTGTTCTTGGAAAAGAGCAGTTTCTGTCAGAGCTCTCTCAGCCCCACCTACCTCACAGGATGTCTGTTGTGCGGAGGGGGAGGGAAAGGAGATTGTCAGCCGCTCTGAGACTCCAAGCGAAGGGCAGGGCATAAATCCAATCTCTTTTCTTCTTCTTCTTCTCCCCCTTCCTGCATGACCTTCACCTGAATCAGATCCCCAGGGAGCAGTTCCAATCTCCTCTCAAAAGACTGAGGACCCACAATCCCACATCTAGTTTGCTCCTGTATGAAAACCAAGCAATTTGAGAAGGCTAAACTGCAGGACTTCTTCCGGACACGCCGGATTTCCTCGTGCAGAGAAACTCTCGGACACAGGGAGCACTGATGCGAGGAAGCTCCTGCTGATACCAGTCCACAAGCTTGCGGCCTGGCATACCTTCTGGATGTCTGAATCGGTGCAGCAGGATTCGAATCTGGTAGCACCTTAGAGACCAACACGATTTTGGGAGGTATGAGCTTCTGAGAGTCAGAGAAGAGAAGAGATTGGATTTATACCCCGACCTTCACTCAGTGTCTCAAGAGCGGCTTACAAACTCCTCTCCCTGCCCCTCCCCACAACAGACACCCTGGGAGGTAGGCAGGGCGGAGAGAGCCCTGACAGAAACGGCTCTTTTTCAAGGACAGCTGTGCCAGAACTATGGCTTGCCCGAGGTCATCCAGCAGCTGCAAGCGGAGGAATGGGGAATCAAACCCGGTTCTCCCAGATTAGAGTCTGCACACTTAACCACTACAGTGAGTGGTTAAGTGCGTGGACTCTAATCTGGGAGAACCAGGTTTGATTCCCCACTTCTCCGCTTGCACCTGCTGATGTGACCTTGGGTCAGTCACAAGCTCTGGCACAGCTGTTCCTGAAAGAGCAGTTTGTGTTAGAGTTCTCTCAGCCCCGTCTACCTCACAGGGTGTCTGTTGTGGGGAGGGGAAGGGAAAGGAGTTTGTAAGCCGCTCTGAGACGCCTTTGGGCAGTGAAGGGCGTGGTATAAATCCAAACTCTTCTTCTTCTTCTTCTTCTACACCAAACTGGCTCTCAAGCGCCCTTCACTGGATATCAGTGTAGTCTATCTAGAGCCACATCAAGGGCAAGCGAGCGTCTGCACCCCCTCCTATTCCCAGAGCCGTCTGTCTCTAGTCGAGCACTGGAATGCCACTTTGCTTCTGCAGCGTCACGCAACCAAGAGAAGACACAACCATGTTTCCCGGGACCTTAATTCACCCGACAATTAACCTTTTAAAATCATCAGCGCAGACCGCAAAATGCCAAGACGTGAATCAGAAGTTGGGAAACATCGACTCTGAGTTAACGTTTCAATGCCTTCACAAGCTCTGGAGATCTTTATCTTCGTTGCAGGCGGAACCGAGGGATGCTTGCCAAGCAGCATCTGTAAGCGGAGGATCTCTGGAACTGAGAGCCCCGTTCAAACAAGCCGGACTACCAGCATTCTGACTGCTGTAAATAAACCCCCAACACTTCCCCAACATGGGAAGGGGCTGTAGCCCAGGGGTAGAGCATCTGCTCGGCATGCAGAAGGTCCCAGGTTCAATCTCCAGTTCAAAAGAACCAGATAATAGTAGTAGAATCGTAGACTGTTAGAGTCGGAAAGGACCTGGCAGGTCATCTAGTCCAACCCCCTGCACTCTGCAGAAGCACAGCCAAAACACAGCCCTACAGCATACCCAAAAGATGGTCGTCCAGCCTCCGCTTGAAAACGTCCAGGGAAGGAGCATCTACCAACTCCCAAGGCAGTCTGTTCCACTGCTCAACCACTCTAACAGTTAGGAAGTTTCTCCTGATATTTAGCTGGTAACGACTCCCTTGTCATTACCACCCATTCGATCTAGTCTTGTAATCCGGAGTAAGAGAGAATAGATCTGCTCCATCTTCTACATGACAGCCCTTCAAATATTGGAAGACTGCAATCATGTCCCCTCTAAGCCTTCTCTTTCCCAGGTTAAGCAGACCCAACTCTTTCAGCCTTTCCTCGTAAGACTTGGATTCCAACCCTCTCACCATCCTGGTTGCCCTCTTCTGGACATACTCAAGCTTGTCGACATCCTTCCTAAAATGTGGTGCCCAAAACTGGACACAGGACTCCAGCTGAGGGCTGGCCATAGCAGAATAGAGCAGAACTACTACCTCCCGTGATCTGGGCACAATGTAGAAACTGGATTTATACCCCGCCCTTCACTTGGGAGTTTCAGAGCGGCGTACAATCACCTTCCCTTCTTCTCCCCACAACAGACACCCTGTGAGGTCGGTGGGGCTGAGAGAGAGCTCTTGAGAGAAGTGCTCTTGAGAGAACAGCTCTGAGAGAACTTGTGACTGACCCAAGGTCATGCCAGCAGCTGCAAGTGGAGGAGTAGGGAATCAAACCCGGTTCTCCCAGATTAGAGTCCGCCGCTCTTAACCGCTACACCAAACCTAGGCGCTCTGAGAGAACTTGTGACTGACCCAAGGTCACACCAGCAGCTGCATGTGGAGGAGTGAGGCATCAAACCCGGTTCTCCTCGATTAGAGTCCGCCGCTCTTGATCGCTACACCAAACCAAGAGCTGCTGCTGCCGGTCTGTGTAGACAGTGCTGGCGTTGATGGACTAAGGGTCTGATTCAGTATAACACAGCTTCACGTTAGGGGCCTTGGTCAGCGGTAGAGCCTCTGCTTGGCATGCAGAAGGTTCCAGGTTCAATCCCCGGCATCTCCAACCACAAAGGACCAGGCAGCAGGTGATGTGAAAGACCTCTGCCTGAGACCGTGAAAAGCCGCTGCCAGTCAGAGTGGACAATACTGACTTTGAAGGACCAAGGATCTTATTCGGTATCCGGTGGCTTTAAGAGTTCACGTGTGTTCCCACGTTCTGCCCCAGAAGGTTGACCAGTGACCACACAAACGTTTGTGGGGGAAATCACTTTTACCCATGAAAGCACAACAGCTTTCAGCCCCGAAGAATACATCTCTCTCCTTCATGACACGATTCTTACAAAGAAGGGCCAGGGGTCGGTCGAATTACTCTTGGAGGTTCGAAGCGCCCTGGGATGAGGACTCCCGGTCTTCCACCCAAGGAAAACCCAACTTTCGCTGCGAGAATAAATGATGCAAATTACACTTATTATCTGCCTGGTTTACTCATCCCAACAGACGCTGGATTAATTAAAGGCAGGGAGGGGCAGGCCTCAGGGGGCGTTCACTGCAGGCACCACAGCCCTGTCCTGACCTAACCTGAACCCTCCTGCTGGTCTCTGATGTTTCTGCAGATAAGGCTCGATAACCTCCCGGCTTTCCTATGCAACCAAGAGCTGGAGCCCACGAGCCAGAAGGAGGCGTGCGTAACAAAGACCAGACAGATTCGGATGTTAATTTCTGTCTAGTAGTGGTGGAAAGTTGCAGCCAACTTCATAGGATCATAGGAGTTGGAAGGGACATCCAGGGTCATCTAGTCCAACCCGCCGCTCAATGCGGGAAACTCACAAATACCTCCCCCCCCGCCAACTCCCAGTGACCGCTGTTCCATGTCCAGAAGATGACAAAAAACCTCCAGCATCCCCTGCCAACAAACTGGTTGGGAGAAAAATTGCTTCCTAATGCTCCCTCAATCAACCTTGACTGTTCCCTGGAGGGCCAGAGACTGAAGCTGAAGCTCAAATACTTTGGCCACCAAATGAGAAGGGAGCATTCACTGGAGAAGACCCTGATGCTGGGAAAGATTGAAGGTCAAAGAAGAAGGGGACGGCAGAGGATGAGATGGTTAGACAGTGTCATCGATGCAACGGACATGAAATCGAGCAAACTTCAGCAGACAGCGGAAGACAGGAGGGCCTGGCATGATCTGGTCCATGGGGTCGCGAAGAGTCGGACTCGACTGTGCGACTGAACAACAACAACAATGCTCCCTCTAAGCTGTGGAGTCTTGTGAGCAAAAATTCTACTTTGCGAGCTCCTGGCATTAAAGTTGTGCACGAGCGATTTGGCGACTGCATTGCTCTGGAGCCCTCCTTCCCGAGCTGAGACAAAAATGTGTGAGCCGGAGGCTAAAAAACTGTGAGCTAGCTCGCACTAACTCAGCTTAGAGGGAACACTGTTCCTGACCCCAAAGTGGTGATCAGCATTTCCCTGGGTGTGTAAGAAAGGGCCACAAGAACTAAGCACCGAGGCAACCCTTCCTGCCCTCCCTTCTCGTGATCTGCCTAAGTTCACAGAATCAGCACTGCTGTCAGATGGCCGTCTAGCCTCCGTTTGAAAACCTCCCAAGAAGGAGAGCCCACCACCTCCCGAGGGAGCCTGTTCCACCGAGGAACCGCTCTAAGTGTCAGGAAGTCCTTCCTAATGTTTAGCCGGAAACCTTCTGATTTAATTTCAACCCGTTGGTTCTGGTCCGACCTTCTGGGGCAACAGAAAACAACTGCACACCATCCTCTAGATGACAGCCCTTCAAGTACTTGAAGATGGTTCCCCGATCACCTCTCAGTCGTCTCCTCACCAGGCTAAACACTTTTATAGTTCCGCAGGGCCTGCCATTACCTTCCTCTACATAGCAACCCTGGGCTTCCTTGCTGGTCTCCCATCCAAGTACTAACCAGGGCCAACCCTGCTTAGCTTCCGAGATCGGACGAGATCGGGCTTGCCTAGGCCATCCGGGTCAGGGCGATTTCTCTCCGGACACCAAAACCCACCCTTCTTTGGCAACCTCACACACTCATACCGTACACACAACCTGGCTACCGTGCTTCAGGGTCCCACAGGCAAAATTTGGCTACGGCAACAAACAATGGCTGCCTGAAATGCGAACGGGTCTGGGGATCCCCACACTTGCATGCAACACACCACTGTTTGCCCATTACACCTGAACCACAAACCATGTTTCGTCACACAATATGTGTGTTGTTTAGCTGCAATAAAGAAGGCCAACGCTATGCTGGGGATTATTAGGAAGGGAATTGAAAACAAATCAGCCAGTATCATCATGCCCCTGTATAAATCATTGATGCGTCCTCATTTGGAATACTGTGTACAGTTCTGGTCACCACATCTCAAAAAGGATATTATAGCATTGGAAAAAGTGCAGAGAAGGGCAACTAGAATGATAAAAGGGTTGGAACACCTTCCCTATGAAGAAAGGGTAAAGCGCTTGGGGCTCTTTAGCTTGGAGAAACGACGGCTGAGGGGTGACATGATTGAGGTTTATAAGATTATGAATGGGATTGAGCAGGTTGAGAAAGAAGTCCTTTTCTCCCTTTCTCACAATACAAGAACTTGTGGGCACTCCATGAAATTGCTGAGCAGTCGGGTTAGAACAGATAAAAGGAAGTACTTCTTCACCCAAAGAGTGATTAACACGTGGAATTCACTGCCACAGGAGGTGGTGGCAGCTGCAAGCATGGACAGTTTCAAGAGGGAATTAGATAAACATATGGAGCAGAAGTCCATCAGTGGCTATTAGCCACAGGAACTCTCAGTCTGGGGCAGGTGATGCACTCTATTCTTGGTGCTGGAGGGGGCAGCAGTGGGAGGGCTTCTGGTGTCCTGGCCCCACTGCTGGACCTCCTGGTGGCACCTGGTATATTTTGGCCACTGTGTGACAGAGTGTTGGACTAGATGGGCCATTGGCCTGATTAAACATTGGCTTCTCTTATGTTCTTATGTCCACATCCCTGCAAATCAGGACGAAACCCGAATTTGTAGGAAAGAGCACAAACTGGAGCTTGAGATCAGAACTTGGCGGCAAACTCTGCCACAGATGCAAAAGTCTTTTTGCTTGGTGCCCACGAGGGGAGAGAACACGGGAACTTGAGGATCGCCAAGCTCAACAACGATAAAACGATAAACCATGTTGTGGTTGGCGATATGTGTGTGGCAAGGTCCAAATTCAGTCATTATAGGGTTAATGTGTTTGTCTTGTGCGCTGTTGTTTAGACTGACCCGGAACGGAACCTGGCACAAAAGCAACGGGGAGAAAGCCCGGGAAACTGGAACCCATTTACTAACAATCATTGGTTAATATATTCAGGTGATTTCCTTCTAGGGTCAAGAAGAAAGAAGAATCTCCATTACCAACCGTGTGGTCAGCCAATCTGTTGTTGTACTTGTAACAGTAAGGATGTAGTCTTAAGGGTTTGTTGTTTTGTAGATTTCCCGTGTACCTTTCCCTTTAGAAATAGAGATTTTTATATAGAAAGAAAATGTCTCCTCTCCCGTGAACAAAGATCCATTGCAAGCTCTGAAGATCGAACTACTTTTACCAAATTTGCCAACAGTTGTTACGTAATCATGCCTCTCACGCTACAGAGATGGCTGTTTCAAGGCTGACGTTAGTTCGCCGGCAGTTTTTTCCAGGACCTATTTGAAAAGTAAGTGCTGCTCTGCCGTATGCTTTAAAAGCTGCTCGGTACTCCGTACGCTGACTGCCTGTGCTATGATTGCAACCCCCACCTCCTTCGCTTGGATTTGTTGAGCTGGCATTGCCACAGTGGCATTGGTTCTGCTGGGCTCTCTGTACGTGCACTGGCTGTGCTAGATTTGCAACCCCCTCCCTTGCTTGGATATGGTGAGCAGGCATTGTTGGAGAGGCACTGGTTCTGAAAAAATGCCTCCCATCCTTCTGTTTCTATCGCAGAAACTCTCTGGTTTGATATCGGGCCTTGGGGTTTTTTGCTGTTTTTTCCTCCACTGAAAATAACGGTGGATGGGGGCACCTTCTTTGCAGGCCCACTGAATTGGATCCCCTGGTCCAATCTTTTTGAAACTTGGAGGGGCGGTGTCTTTTTGAGTACAGGCATCAGAAGCCATGCTGAAAATTTGGTGCTTTTACCTCAAAAAAATAGGCCTCTCAGACCCTTGGACAGATTCCCCATTATAGCCTATGCGGATCATTGACTGTAACAGTTTCCAAAGGCTATAATGGAGCTGATGCCATTTAAAGGTGTCACGGCCCCTTTTCAATGCACCCACAGAGCTGCAGCTTCACCTGGAACAGCGTTTAAAGGGAGTGCGCTCTCTTTAAACGCTGTCCAACTGCGGCTATTCTGTTTTCCCAGATAATCCCAATTTTCTTCTGGATTATCTGGGATTGGCTATGCTCGAAAGCTGAAAATACATCTTCCTCTATATCTAGCTGAATGAATAGACAATAAATACCAATAATGTATTTTCCAGCTATTTTTTACGCTTGGATAGAACTGAATGCACAGCCCTACTCAGCACTGCTAAGATCCATAGCTCTGGGGAAAGCTCAAGGCTCAATTCGGTGTACATGATTCTTGGAATGCTCCAGTATGTAACTAAAAAGGTAAAGATTCCCTTGCTCGAAAGCCAGTCGCATCCGACTCTAGGGTTGCGGTGCTCATCTCCGTTTCAAAGCCGAAGAGCCAGCACTGTCCGAAGACGTTTCCGTGGTCATGTGGCCGGCATGACTAGACGCCGAGGCGCACGGAACGCTGTTGCCTTCCCACCTAAGTGGTACCTATTTATCTCCTTGCAATTTCTTGCTTTCGAACTGCTAGGCTGGCAGGAGCTGGAACTAGAGACGGGAGCTCACTCCGTCATGCGGCACTCTCGGGTCTCGAACTGCTGAACTACCGACCTTCCGCAGCCTGCAGTTCAGCGTCTGAACCACTTGTAAATTCCATTTCATTGCATCGGAGGAAGTGTGCATGCACGCAAAAGACTTTGCTGGTCTTAAAGGTGCCCCGGGACTCAAACTTTCTTCTCCTGCTTCAGACCAACATGGCGGCCCCACCTGAATCTGTGGCAACTAATGACACTGTGGATATATTTCACACACCTGGGTCATCACGTTAATTCGTTTTTGCTTACAGGCATTCCAAACGTTTTGGACCTGCCATGCAGATCAATGCTTCTGGTCCTTTCTTTCAGCCTCAGGTAGTCTACTCTGACTGGCAGCTGCTCCAAAGTCTTGGGTATAGAGACGGGGGGGGGCGCTGCCGCTCAGTGGTAGAGCATCTGCTTGGCATGTAGAAGGTCCCAGGTTCAATCCCTGGAATCTCCAGTTCAACAGGTCAGGTAGTAGGTGACGCGAAAGACCTCTCTGCCTGAGACTCCAGACGACAGCTGCCTGTCCGAGTAGACAATGCTCCCCTTGAAGGACCAAGGGTCTGAGTCAGCAGAAGGCAGCTTCCTTTGTTCATGCATCCTTGCTACCGCCTGAAATCCTTTAGAATGGAGATGCCAGACTCCAAACCCGGGACCTTCTTCATGAAAAAGAGAAGGCCCTCTCAAACCAAAAGAGAAGGCCCTCCCAAACCAAGGCCCCAGTGTAAGTTCTGATTTTGATAATCCCAGAGCGGGGCAGGGTAGTTGAGTGTGAAGAAGAAGACGAAGACGAAGAAGACAACGAAGATAAAGAAGACAACGAAGAAGAAGAAGAAGAGAAGAGGAGGAGGAGGAGATTGGATTTATCCCCTACTCTTCACTCCCCAAGGGAGTCTCAGAGCGGCTCACAATCTCCTTTCCCTTCCCCTCCCCACAACAGACACCCTGGGAGGTAGGTGGGGCTGAGAGAGCTCTTTCCAGAACTGCCCTTGAGAGAACAGCTCTGAGAGAACTTGTGACTGACCCAAGGTCACATCAGCAGGTGCAAGTGGAGGAGTGGGGAATCAAACCCGGTTCTCCCAGATTAGAGTCTGCACACTTAACCACTACACCAAACTGGCACAGCACTTCTGTGTCCCTGCGGTTTCACAGAAGGCATCTATTGACTACCACAAGTGGTTTTCTTCTCTTTTCTAAAACAGATCGGACGATCTGCAGAATTTGGTTCCGGTGGCATTTCCCTACCTGCCCCCTCCCGCCTCCGCCTGATCAATAACCCCTTTCTCTCAGTTCGCAGGACAAGCTTATTATACCGGAGAAGACGTCTATCTTCTCCACCGCATTTTCCTCTGGAGGATTCGGTTTGACTCCTGCCGTGTCTAAAAACACCGCAGAGACCGGGGGGAGGAGAGAATGGCTGCGTTTTTAAGAGCCTGGCGAAAAACAGGAAGGACCCGACCTGAGTTTAAAGGCCAATTTTATTACAAAACCCCCAAAAACCTTTAAGACGACCTCAGCGGAAGGGGTCAAAGAGGGAGCACCGTAGCCTTTAACAAGCCCCGTTCCTTACTTATCCAGCTGAGACACGCAGGGGAAAACCCCTCTGGGAAACTGGTGCTGGGCAGGAAAGGAGGAGGAGGAGGAGGAAAATTAACCTAACCTCTTCCTCACCTGGCAGACGCCGCCAGCCTCCTGGCAGTGATCATCACCACCCACGCAACTGGGTTGGAGGCAGCTCACGGCACTAGCAGGAGACACGAGGAGTCACACAGACGCACAGCTTCCAGAAAAGCACTCAGAAAGCAAGGAAGTGGATAATCGGCCATCAGCCTCTCCCGCCTCCCAAGGACACCGCAGAGATAAAGAACTAAATGGATTTAGAAGCAGGTTGGCCAGATTGATGGCGGCGGGGTCTATCGCTGGCTGTTAGCCCGGAGAGCTGGGCAGGACCTCCTGATTCGGAGGCAGGACACCTCTGTGGTTGCCAGATGCTGGGGGACAGCCAGCAGCAAGGGGGGGGTCTTTGGGCCCTGTTTGTGGCCTTCTATCAACTCTCTACTTTTTTTATGTAGAGGGTAAATAAAAAGTAATAAAAGTAATAATAAAAATAAAAAGAGTAATAAAAAGTTAAAAAAGTAAAAAATAAAAAAGACTAATAAAAAGTAAAAAGTAAAAAAAATAAGAGTGATAAAAAGTAAAAAGTAAAAAAAAATAAAAAGAGTAATAAAAAGTAGAGACATCACCCTGCCAACAAAAGTCTGTATAAGTCAAAGCAGTCGTATTCCCAGTAGTAACGTATGGCTGCGAGAATTGGACCGTAAGAAAGGTCGAGCACTGAAGAATAGATGTGTTCGTATTATGGTGCTGGAGAAGGCTCTTGAGAGTCCCTTGGACTGCAAAGAGATCGAATCAGTCAGTCCTAAAGGAAATCAACCCTGACTGTTCCCTGGAAGGCCAGAGACTGAAGCTGAAGCTCAAATACTTTGACCACCAAATGAGAAGGGAGCATTCACTAGAGAAGACCCTGATGCTGGGAAAGATTGAAGGTCAAAGAAGAAGGGGACGGCAAAGGATGAGATGGTCAGACAGTGTTATCGAGGCAACAACCATGAAATTAAGCAAACTCCAGAGGACGACGGAAGACAGGAGGGCCTGGCATGATGTGGCCCGTGGGGTCGCAAAGAGTCGGACTCAACTGTGTGACTGAACAACAACAAAACACCATCAACTCTCAGGCATCTGACTGACCAGCTAGACTTGATGGAACACTGGGCCACCTTGCTCGCACGTTGCCACAAGACAGGCCCAGAGCCCTTCAACACGAATGCCAGATCTGTCTGTGCTGACCAGCAGGGATCTCCCAGGGTTCAGACGGAGGTCTCATTTTCCCCACTTCTGCTACCTGAAAGTGGAGCAGCTGAAGATACCCTGCCTGTCTCCTTAGCAAGGCCCCAAAGAGACATGCCATTTTCCTCTCCTTCACCTTATCCTCATGACAACCCTATGACAGGGGCTGCGGTGGCTCAGAGGTTAAGACGCTGAGCTGCAGACCGGAAGGTCTGCAGCTCAGCAGTTCGAGACCCGAGTGCCGCGTGACGGAGTGAGCTCCCGTCTCTGGCCCCAGCTCCTGCCAACCTAGCAGTTCGGAAGCAAGAAACTGCAAGTAGATAAACAGGTACCGCTTCGGTGGGAAGGTAACAGCGTTCCATGCGCCTCACCGTTTAGTCATGCCTGTTACATGACTACGGAAACGTCTTCGGACAGTGCTAACTCTTTGGCTTGGAAACGGAGATGAGCACCGCCCCCTAGAGTTGGATTCGACTAGCCTTTCAAGCAAGGGTGCTTTAGAAAAGAACAAGAGTCTAGGAGCACCTTAAAGACTAACAAAATTCGTGGCAGGGTAGGAGCTTTCGTGAGTCATCGCTCACTTCTTTAGATACAGCTAGAATGTGAGTCCATCTCTTCTAAATACTGGCAGTAGGGGAACATTTTAACCTTCCAGGACATTCGGCTGCTGACCTAAGACTAGCAGTTCTCTGGCAAAGGAACTTCAAAGGGAGATTAGAAAGAGAAACGGCTGAATTGCAACTGATAATCAAGCTCATGACAATGCGTCCACCCGGACTGAATCAAGATCTCGGTTTCCTGTCTCATTACCAATGCTGATTCCGCCACGCCTACGGCCCCTCTGCATATCACACCTAATCCAATCACGCCTGCTGCTGTCATTCACCTGCTAATGTCATTCAGCATCTGAAATTATTCCACTTTCCAATATGTAGGACAGATGGGACTCCCATTCTAGCTGTATCCGAAGAAGTGAGCAGCGACTCACGAAAGCTCCTCCCCTGCCACGAATTTTGTTCTTCTTGAAGGTGCTCCTCGACTCGTGATCTTTTCTACCAGAATGAGGTAAGCCAGGCTGAGAGTTCGTGATCGGCTCAAGGGGAGGTGAAGCTCCATTCTTATTTGCAAGCCCCCTCATTGTTTCCTAGTGGGAAGATGAGTTAGAACTTATCTCAGTGACTAAAAAGGACCTAATCACGGGGAAAGGAACAGAGACAAACTTCTCCAGTGCACGAACGCAGAGACAAACGCCAAGATCAGGCGTGACAATCGGGAGCGGGAGAGCAAAACGGCCGTGACTTAGCAGCGTTCCTTCCCTAGGCAAAGGGCCTCAGAACCACAGATGTTTACATCAGTAGTTGCTGCAGATTTTCCGGGTTGCGTGGCCATGGCATCGTAGCACCTGACGTTTCGCCAGTAGCCGTGACTGGCATCCTCAGAGGTATAACACAGAAAGATGGAGTACATCAGCGTTTGTTCTGGACCTGCCTGAAGAAGAGACTGGATTTATACCCCGCCTTTCACTCGGGAGTCTCAGAGCGGCTTACCGTTGCCTCTCCCTTCCCCTCCTCCCCACAACAGACACCCTTGTGAGCTAAGGTGGGGCTGAGAGAGCTCTCTCGAGAACGGCTCCTGAGAGAACAGCTCTGAGGGAACTTGTGACTGACCAAAGGTCACCCAGCTGGCTGCATGTGAAGGATTGGGGACTCAAACTCATGTGAAGGAGTGGGGACTCAAACTCCAGATTAGAGTCCGCCGCTTTTAGTCACTAGACCACACTGGAGTCCAGCAGTGGTCCTTCAGTCAGAGGTCTGCTGAGCTTTGGGGGCTCTCGATGTGGATAGGGGTGTGCATTCGGGAATCCCAAAATGGAAAAAAACCCGAAAAAAAGCATTTTCGGGTTTTTTTCGGCTTTCAGGATCCCGGACAGGCTATTCACTGTAATCTTCGAATTCCAAAAAAAAATCCCAGAAAATTCGGGATTTTTCGGTATTTTTCGGCATTGCCGGAAAATGGCATTGTGGGGATTTTTTAAACTGTTAAAGGGCCTGGGAATTCCTTTTCCCGCCGTTTCCCCCTCTTTCCTGCCTTTTCCTCCTGTTTCCGGGGGGGGGGGAGGCTCCAGACCAGCCAATCACTGCAATGCATTTGCAAAATGCATTGCAGTTTGCTGCAGCTCCAACCACCAGTTTGCTCCTTTCCCAGGGAAGGAGCACTGTGGTGGCCAATAGGGTTCTGGCATCTGCTCTCTGGCCAATCACAGAAGGTAGGTTTTTCTTTTTTGAAATTCTTCTGTGTATGCTCAGAGAAGCATAAAAGGAGCCAGTCTCTGGGCTGACTCTCATTGCTGTGTTCCTGGATCCTGCTGGCTGGTGAGAGAGAGCTGCCTGGCTTGGCTGTTGGAGATTGTGGCTGGCTGGCTTCTGCTGCCCCTGCTCCTGAGTCTGCCCTGCTTTCCTCCCTGCTCTTCGTGGATCAATACCTCAGAAGACTTCAGACTGGTTTGATTTATTAGGGCACTTTTAAATTTAATTTCTTTTCTCTTTATTTTATTCTTCCTTAGGGTTGGTTTGGGAGAGACCTGGGGTTGGTGGGGTGGTGATTGCACATGGTCTGCTGCTGGCTTGGCAAACATGCCCCCTCACACCACCACCACACCTCTCAGGTTTTTTTACAGGGAGAATCTGCTTGCCTGATCCATTCCCATAGGAAACAATGGAGAACTGGGGGCACCCTCTTTGGATGCCCCTAGAATTGGACCCCCTGGTCCAATCTTTTCAAAACTTGGGGGGTCTTTTGGGGAGAGGCTCCAGCAGCTACAGTCCAAATTTGGAGTCTCTACCTCAACCAACCCTCTCCAGCCCCCTGCAAACTTTCCAGAAAATTTTGCCATTGAAGTCAATGGCCCCATTGGATATAATGGACCCGAATTTTTCGGGAATCCCAAAAATTTTCGGATTTCAATGCTTTACCAGTATAGGTATTTGGGTTTTTCGGGAATACCGAAAAATTCGGGTCCAATATGCCCAAATCCGAATTTTACCGAATTTTTTTTTTTTGCACACCCCTAGATGTGGAAGAAGGGCAAGAAAATGCACATGCGTGTACCTGTCCTCAGGCACACACAGCCCGCCACACTGCCATTTTTTGAGTGTGCTAACTAAGCAGCCCACATTCTCAGAGCGGCTTACAATCTCAGAGCGGCTTACAATCGCCTTTCCCTTCCCCTCCTCCCCACAACAGACACCCTGTGAGGTAAGGTGGGGCTGAGAGAGCTCTTTCGAGGACTGCTCCTGAGAGAACAGCTCTGAGAGAACTTGTGACTGACCCAAGATCACCCAGCTGGCTGCATGTGGAGGAGTGGGGAAATCAAACCCGGTCCTCCCGGATTAGAGTCCATGCTCCTAACCGCTACGCCAAACGGGCTCTGCTGTTTCGTGCACGGCGGTGGGAGCTTTCGAGAAAGACGTTTTTAATGGATCGGTCGTCGGCCACCTTTGGCTCCGAGGAGGTAAGGTGTGACGCAAAGGTCTCGGCGTCGATACATTAATGCAAAATCCTCCTTCCTTTTCTCTCTTCCCTTTGCTCCAGTGAGAGCCATTAATTTTGAAAAAAATTGTCTCCTGTATGAGTAATGCTTTTCAGAGCTGTGCAGAGATACCCGCCACTTAACGGCGCTTTCACATCCTATTCCGACAGCTAGAAAGGAGAGGTTTGACGAGGCAGAGAATATTATAGCATCTGACACCCAGGCCTAAACAGAGAAGATCCACAGACAGAGAAGCTCAACTGTTACTAGAGGAGGCCTCCTCGTATACCAGCACCATGTAAAACTGAAGTGACCTCCATTGTGTCCCTAAAGGTAAAGGTAAAGGTTCCCTTGCTCGAAAGCCAGTCGAATCCGACTCTAGGGTTGCGGTGCTCAGATGGGGCAAATATCCCAAAGGAAGGCACAGAACATAAGAACATCAGAGAAGACAATGTTGAATCAGGCCAATGGCCCATCTAGTCCAACACTCTGTCACACAGCGGCCAAAATATACCAGGTGCCATCAGGAGGTCCAGCAGTGGGGCCAGGACACTAGAAGCCCTCCCACTGCTGCCCCCTCCAGCACCAAGAATAGAGTGCATCACCTGCCCCAGACTGAGAGTTCCTGTCTATTAGAACATAAGAGAAGCCAATGTTGAATGAGGCCAATGGCCCATCCAGTCCAACACTCTGTCACATAGCGGCCAAAATATACCAGGTGCCATCAGGAGGTCCAGCAGTGGGGCCAGGACACCAGAAGCCCTCCCACTGCTGCCCCCTCCAGCACCAAGAATAGAGTGCATCACCTGCCCCAGACTGAGAGTTCCTGTCTATTAGAACATAAGAGAAGCCAATGTTGAATGAGGCCAATGGTCCATCCAGTCCAACACTCTGTCACACAGTGGCCAAAATATACCAGGGGCCATCAGGAGGTCCAGCAGTGGGGCCAGGACACCAGAAGCCCTCCCACTGCTGCCCCCTCCAGCACCAAGAATAGAGTGCATCACCTGCCCCAGACTGAGAGTTCCTGTCTATTAGAATATAAGAGAAGCCAATGTTGAATGAGGCCAATGGCCCATCCAGTCCAACACTCTGTCACACAGCGGCCAAAATATACCAGGTGCCATCAGGAGGTCCAGCAGTGGGGCCAGGACACTAGCAGCCCTCCCACTGCTGCCCCCTCCAGCACCAATAGCCCGAATTGTCCGGATCTGTCCAGGCTTGGTCTCCTGGCCTGAACGCCGAGTCGCCCCTGACCTTCCTTTTTGGGAGTCACATGGTCTCCGTGCAGTTTTAGTTTTGTGAGCCCCCGCCCCCCCCCTTACCTTGAGGGGCTTGTGGTTGTGCGTTATGTGGCTGTCCGTCACTGCCGAGGGCCTCTGGTTCACCACGGTCAGCAGGTGGCGCTGGTGCACCAACGCCTCCTTGAACTCTTCTTCCGTCTTCGTTTCTAGAAGCTTCTGCCGGAAGGTGATGTCGGAAAACATGGTGGCAAACGTCCGGCCCACTTCGGTCGCCGTTTTGGTACTTTTCTGAGGAGAGGGACAAGAACCGTGAGGCGTTTGGGCGGTGTCCTGAAATACCGGCAACGCCGCCCGAGTGTCACTAGTTGAACTAGTTAGTGATTGTCGCTGAAACACAAGGATGCCATTTCTGATGTGACCTGGAAAACACCGGCGTCGAGATGGGATGACACTCTAGCATGTGTGTGCGCTAGTGTGTCACCTTGGTGCAAAGGCGGAACTTCCAGGTCATGCCGGAAGTGACGTCATCACACAACAATTGCTGCCCCTTCCTCTGGCCAGCTTGCTTCTGCCCACTGGACAGGTGACTGTCATTGCAGGGAGTTTGCCCGCCTTTAGTGGGCACCTGGGAAGCCTAGGATAACCTGGATTTAGCAGAGTCTCGTGGAGTGCCATGCGTTGAAGGAGACTGGATTTATACCCCGCCCTTCACTTGGAGTCTCAGAGCGGCTCCCAAACTCCCTTCCCTGTGAGGCAGGCGGGGCTGAGAGAGCTCTTTCAAGGACTGCCCTTGAGAGAACAGCTCTGAAAGAACTTGTGACTGACCCAAGGTCACCCAGCTGGCTTCATGCAGAGGAGTGGGGAATCAAACCCGGTTCCCCCAGATTGGAGTCCACGTACTTAACCACTTGAGGAGCTGCGGTGGCTCAAGTGGTTAAGACACTGAACTGCAGGCTGTGGAAGGTCAGTAGTTCAGCAGTTCAAGACCCGGGTGCCACAAGACGGAATGAGCTCCCGTCTCTAGTTCCAGCTCCTGCCAACCTAGCAGTTCGAAAGCAAGAAATTGCAAGTAGATAAATCAGGTACCGCTTCGGTGGGAAGGGAACAGCGTTCCGTGCGCCTTGGTGTTTAGTCATGCGGCCACATGACCACGGAAACGTCTTCGGACAGCGCTGGCTCTTCGGCTTTGAAACGGAGATGAGCACCGCAACCCTAGAGTCGGATTCGACTAGCTTTCGAGCAAGGGAACCTTTACCTTTACCTTACTTAACCACTACACCAAACTGGCTCTTAAAAGCTCTCCTTTCCAGCAGAAAGTGGAACGCACCAAGGACTATGAATCTGGCCACATGTAACATACAATGTAGGTAGGATCCTGAACTAAAACGGTTCAGACTTAGGAGGGGCGTGTGTACTTCATTTTTTTAAATACTGCCTGGGGTAAAAAGCATCCTGCACGTAGTAAGCTAGCACCTCAAGGAGAGGATTACGCCAAACTTCTCTCTCTGGTGCATGTTTCTCTAATGCAGGGACTTTTTTTGTGTGTGGGGGGGGAATGTGGGTAAACACTTACAAGAGTTACATTCCCAGAATCTCGGGTTGGATCCAGCAGTAACTTCCTCTGACAGAAGAGGTTTCCATCAGTGGATGGTTCCTCCCTTTGATGCTAGGGTTGCCAACCTCCAAGTGTGGTCTGGAGATCTCAAGAACTGCTCTCAAGACGACAGAGATCAGTCTCCCTGGAGAAAAGGGCTCCTTGGGAGGGTGGACTCTGTGGCACTCTGCCCTGTGGCACTGTGCCCTCCAAACCCTAAACCCTTCCCTTCCCATGCTCCATCCCCAAATCTCCAGGAGTTCCCCCAGCCTAGAGTTGGCAACTCTACCTGCTGCAGTTCAAAATGCTCCCAGAAATGAAGAAGAAGAAAAAGAAGAGATTGGTTTTATACCCAGCCCTTCACTTGGAGTCTCAGGGCAGCTTACAAACTCCTTCCCCTTCTCCTTTTAACGAGAGATTTCCAGGGATTGAACCGGGGACCTTCTGCACGCCAAGCGGAGGCTCTTCCACTGAGCCAAGGCCCCTCTTTACACTTCTCCAGGGTCTCAGGCAGAGAGGTCTTTCCCATCACCCACTCCCTGGTCCTTTTTAAGTGGAGATGCCAGGGATTGAACTGGGAACTTCTGTATGCCGAGCAGAGGCTCTACCACTGAGCCACAGCCCCTCTTTACAGTTCTCCAGGGTCTCAGGCAGAGAGGTCTTTCCCATCACCCACTCCCTGGTCCTTTTTAAGTGGAGATGCCAGGGATTGAACTGGGAACTTCTGTATGCCGAGCAGAGACTCTACCACTGAGCCATAGCCCCTCTTTACAATTCTCCAGGGTCTCAGGCAGAGAGGTCTTTCCCATCACCTACCGCCTGGCCCTTTTTTAACTGGAGATGTCGGGATTGAACCGGGGACCTTCTGTATGCCAAGCAGATGCTCCTCCACTGAGCCACAGCCCCTCTTTACAGCTCTCCAGGGTCTCAGGCAGAGAGGTCTTTCTCATCACCTACTGCCTGGTCCTTTTTAAATGGAGATGCCGGGGATTGAACCTGGGACCTTCTGAATGCCAAGCAGAGGCTCTTCCACTGAGCCACAGCCCCTCTTTACAATTCTCCAGGGTCTCAGGCAGAGAGGTCTTTCCCATCAACTACTGCCTGGCCCTTTTTTAACTGGAGATGTTGGGATTGAACCGGGGACCTTCTGCATGCCAAGCAGATGCTCTGCCACTGAGCCACAGCCCCTCTTTACAGCTCTCCAGGGTCTCAGGCAGAGAGGTCTTTCACATCACCAACTGCCTGGTCCTTTAAGTGGAGATGCTGGGGATTGAACCTGGGACCTTCTGTATGCCGAGCAGAGGCTTTGCCGCTGAACCACGGCCCTTCCCGGAAGTAGGCAACGTCGTACCATTTTGGGAGGGGCCAGCACCAGAATGACAAATCTCACTTCGCAGGAGTTCTCCCCCCAGTTCTGAGGCTTCTCCAGCCGGCTGATGCAGACGTGACGTCGCTGAAGGGACTTGATAGTGCAACTGCCAAAAGAGGGGAAAAAAACACATTTGAGCAGGGATTTAAAAAAGCAAACCATGGGGTAGCGCGAATCTGAGAGCAGCATTGGAGGGGAGGGCTTGGAAAGGGGTCTGGATCGATTGTCCCAGAAGGCCAGAGACTTGCACAGGTTGGGGGAGGGTGGCCTAAAAATTTGTGGACTAGGAAACTTTTACAGAACAAAAGAGGGAAAGCCCCCAATAGGTGCGGAAAACAAAATGCTGCTTGATTATGGCGTTCTGAACTACAGACTCCTGCCCAAGTACGTTTCTTCGAAGGAACCGCATGAAGCAGCGAATGTTAAAGAGACCCCACCTTGCTTCTGCAGGAGTGTACCGCATACCCTGCAGTTGTGGACAGGTTTACACTGGGACCACACAGCATAGCATTCAGACAAGAATAAAAGAACATGAAAGACCCTGCAGACTGGGCCAACCTGAAAAATCAGCAGTGGCTGAACACAGCCTAACTCAAACAGGACACAGTATCTTATTCCAAGACACTGAAAGGCTGGACAACACTTCCAATTACCATGTCAGATTACACAAGGAAGCCATTGAAAGTCATAAACATAAACATAATTTTAACAGGAAAGAAGAGAGCGTAAAAATAAATAGGGCATCGTTTCCCATCCTGAAAAACACAAAGTGCTCTACATCTTACAATAGCACTACAGAGAAGATTAGAATTTCAACAGCGAATCCATATGCAAAAGAACCTCCTCAGGAAAGCTCCTCCCATGAGCATATTTCACAGCCTGGGGAACTCCTACAAGATAATGACTCAGCCCTAGCCCACCTTTCCTGAGTAGGTATAAATTACCTGCCTACCATTTTTCTTCTCACTTTGACACAGAGAGTACTCCATCTTTCTGTGTTATACCTCTGAGGATGCCAGTCACAGCTGCTGGCGAAACGTCAGGTACCACAATGCCAAGACCACGGCCATACAGCCCGGAAAATCTACAACAACGAATGTTAAAACAGCTTATGAAACCAGTTAAAGGAGAACTAACTCCGGCTAACTCGTAACCCCTCACTCCCTCCTTCTCTTCCCGCTTGCAGAATATGGAAAAATGTTTCTGTGTGTTTTTAAGGGGCTAAAGAATTGGAAACAAGGAAGACAATTCAAACGGTTTCAAATTTCATCCCCGATATTTACCTATGGGACGTCCCCATGCGGATCACCAAATCCACACGGGACCCCTTCCCAGAGCCGGGGTCTATGTTTTGGCAAACCCTGGGTAACCCCGCACCCCCGGTCTTGCCGAAACAGCTTAAAAAAATAGGAGGCTAAAAAAAATAAATAAATCCCTAAACAGTAAATGCAATGTCTGCGCATGCGCGGTGGAAAAACTCTTGATGTTCAAGTGGCATTTCAGGTTGCCATAGCAACCTAAAATGGCACTTGATGATGTTGCTGTGAGGGAAAGTGGAAATCAGGGAGAGCTGCAAGATGAGCTGACCTGGGGTGGGGAAAAGGCGGAGGAGCTGGCAGGGTGAGAGGATGGAGAGCCGGGCGAGGTGGGCGGAAGACGAAGCTGAGTTGGGAACTAGCACAGGGAGAAGGACTGGCCGGGGGGGGGATTTCCCCTCCCCTGTGAGTCCCTGCAGGTCCCCAGATTGGATCCCTGCTTTCCGAAGCCCACACAATCTATTAATTCAAAGTTTTCTTAATTACAGCTACGCCCAAGTGAGTGAAACAAGCACTGGGATAAGAATGACAGGAAAAGGGCAAAAGGGCCCGTCGATCGCATTCCAGAAAACTGCATGCAACCCCCCTCCTGTTTATCGCATCAAACTGAGAGGCTGAGATTTCCTTTTAAGGCTCAGCCGCAACATCTCCCCGGCTGAAAGCCGACGTCTGAATGGCGCGGACGCCCTGATTGCAGGACTGGTCAGTGGAAGCGTCTGCCGATCAAACAATGACCCATGATTAAAGGATACAGACAGGGCTTTGACTGCCCTTAGTGCCCCCCCCGTTTCTTCTTGTACTCATCACCTTCATACAGTTGCCAACTCTGGGTTGGGAAATGTGCTCCCTCTAAGCTGAATGAGAGCTAGTTCACAGTTGTTTAGCCTCCAGCTCACACATTTTTGCCTTAGTTCAGGAAGGGTGGCTCCAGAGCAAACTAATTTATGCAGTAGCCAAATCACTTGCTCACCACTTTAATGCTAGTGGCTCACAGGATAGAATTTTTGCTCACAGGACTCCACTGCTTAGAGGGAACATTGCTTGGGAAACTCCTGGTGATTTGGAGGTAGAGCCTGCGGAGGGCGGGAGCGACCTCAGTGAGGTGCAATGCCACAGAACCCATCCTCCAAAGCAGCCATTTTCTCTGGCGGGAACGGATCTCTTGTTGACTGGAGATCAGTCGTAATTTGGAGAGAACTCCAGAACACAACAGGAAGCTGGCAACCCCAACAGCAAGCTTTCCTGGGACTTGGGGCAGAGGACTCCAAACGTCTGCAAGTCTGAATTCATTCCTCCATGCAGATGTCTTTAATGACTATGAAGGAAAAAAACCCAAGCCTTTTATAACTGACACCCTGGTCACTGTGGATACTTGATTTATGCAAAAATAACCTGAACGTAAGAAGAGCCTTGCTGGATCAGACCAATAGTCCCATCTAGCCCAGCATCCCGTCTCACACAGTGGCCGACCAGTTCCTCTGGAGGGCCGACAACAGGGCAGAGAGGCCGAGGCCTTCCCTGAGGTTGCCTCCTGGCTCTGGGATTCAGAGGGATTAGTGCCTCTGAAGAGCCAGCGCTGTCCGAAGACATTTCCGTAGTCATGTGGCCAGCATGACTAGACACCGAGGCGCACGGAACGCTGTTCCCTTCCCACCGAAGCAGTACCTATTTATCTACTTGCAATTTCTTGCTTTTGTAAGGAAAAGGTAAAGGTCTCCCTTGCTCGAAAGCCAGTCGAATCCGAGTCTAGGGATGCGGTGCTCATCTCCTTTTCCAAGCCAAAGAGCCAGTGCTGTCCAAAGACATTTCCATGGTCATGTGGCCGGCATAACTAGACACCGAGGCGCACGGAACGCTGTTCCCTTCCCACCAAAGCAGTACCTATTTATCTACTTGCAATTTCTTGCTTTCGAACTGCTAGGTTGGCAGGACCTGGGGCCAGAGACGGGAGCTCACTCCGTCATGCGACACTCGGGTCTCAAACTGCTGAACTACCGACCTTCCGGTCTGCAGTTCGGCGTCTTAACCACTGAACCACCACAGCCCCTATCAGTGCTGATATCCCCCACCCAAACATTCCCCATCCATTTCTGGCCAACCACCGAGCAACCCTGTAGCGTTGCAGACGCTCTTCTCTGTGCCGCTCCTATAATAACTATTGATAAAGTCAGGCTTTCCGGAACAATGAGGTTCATTTAATTACTGTGATTTTTTAAAAAGCAACACAGGGAAAACGCTTTGAGGGCTTTTTCCAGCCGCAAGTACGGTTACAGAACTGAGGGCATCCCGGCTTTCGGTGTTCAGCTGCGGAGTCGCCGCTCTGGAAGCACATTTTGCTGTACACACCGGTTTGCCAGAGATGAGTTCAAGAAGAATCATAGGTGGTACGTGCAACCTAAGCTTGCCGTGCACCAAACAGATCGGCTAAATAGCTGCAACACCACGAATCTCCTTACTCTTGCATGCTGCAGCACTGTTTTGTTTGTTAAAAAATGTTGTGCTGAGACAAAGGGTGGGTGGGGGGGAATGAATTTTAAATCGTAAAAGGGTGCAAGGAGTACAACGGAAACACGGCAGAGAGTTTGCCTGAAAGAGCGGGTACGGGCTACAGCGTCAATAAGATCCGAATTGCCGTTTCCAAGCGGAGGCTGGACGACCATCTTTCGGGTATGTTGCAGGGCTATCTTTCGGCTGTGCTCCTGCAGAGTGCAGGGGGGGTTGGACTAGATGGCCTGCAAAGGTCCACTTCCAACTCTAACATTCTATGATTTGCACTGCAAAGGTGCGGGGGAAACCTAGATTCAGGCCTGTAGCTACAGTGGGCACCTCGGGGCAAGGCCCCCCCAACTTTCTGGCAAGGCCCCCTGACTTCCCATCCGGCCCAGGGTGTCATGGCCTTCTCCCATGAATTAATTTGATTAGCCGGTGCCCCCTAAGAAATTTAAATGCCCTCCTGGCTTAAAAAAATCCTGGCTACGGGCCTGCCTAGGTTGTAACTGAAGAGACTGTATTAGTCATGAAATGGAGTCTCCTCCCATCTGGGACCCAAGCAGGGAAAATCTACCTTGAGGGGCATTTAATCTGGCAATATTTCAGGAAATAAAGCTTATGTGAAAAGGATGAATTGGAGAAACTTCAGGATCCCTGCTTCAGTGTCTTGCACCAATTGGTGTCTTGCACCAATACATACCTCCAGTTTCTCTCTCTCTCTCTCTGGTTGAGGGTTAGTAAAAAAAATCACAAACACTCCAAGAATCTTTCCCTAACTGCAAACTATACAAAACTGAATTGCTCAAAGGGGGTTTTTCTACATAGGCAGCAGAGTAGCCTGTAGAAAAGGTTTCACAAAGTTGCTTGGATGAATTATCGGGGGCTGTGGCCTGCACTACTGTGCACAGTTGGCTGTGGGTTGGCTCCTTTTGTGTGATTTTGCATCTGCATAGATCAGGGGTGGCCGAACTGCGGCTCGTTCGCACATATTGTGCGGCTCCTGGCAAGGCAGCTGGGGAAGCAAAGGGGAGGCATACCTCCCCGGCCAGTTTCCCCCTCCCTGGGTGGGCTTGAGGTGAGCGGAGCAGAGAAAGAAAGCAACTTTAATTTTCAGTGCATTCTCAAAGACCTCCCCCACACACCGGCTGGCTTGGAGAAGGCATTTGCCTCTTTAAATCCCTTCTCCAAGCCAAGATGACTGGTGTGGGGGGTCTGTGTGTGTGTGTGTGGGGGGGGGATGGAGAACACATTGAAAATTAAAGTTGCTTTCTTTCCACCTCTTCCTTCCTCCCTCCCTCCCTCCCCATTACTTGCTTTCTTTCCACCTCTTCCTTCCTCCCTCCCTCCCTCCCTCCCCATTACTTGCTTTCTTTCCACCTCTCTCTCTCTTTTCCTGAGGAGGTTCTTTTGAAAAACACAAAATGCTCGACAGCTGGCAATAGCACTACAGATAAGATTAGAGTTTCAATAGCCATTCCACACACAAAAGAACCTCCTCAGGAAACAATCCATAGACAAAAGAACCTCCTCAGGAAAGCTCCTCCATTAGCACGTTCACAGCCTATAGAACTCCTACAAGATGATAACTCAGCCCTACCCCAACTTCCTGGGTAGATATAAATGACCTGCCTACCATTTTTCTGCTTACCTGGACACAGAGAGTACTCCATCTGTCTGTGTTATACCTCTGAGGATGCCAGTCAGAGCTACTGGCGAAACGTCAGGTCCTATAATGCCAAGGCCACGGCCACACAACCCCGGAAAATCTACAGCAACTAATGTCAGGAAGTTCTTCTTCATGTTTCACCAAAAACTCTTCTGATTTAATTTCAAACCACTGGTTCTGAACCGACTTTCTGGGGCAACAGGAAAACAACTCTGCACCATCCTCTAGATGACAGCCCTTCAAGTACTTGAAGATGGTTATCATATCACCTCTCAGCTGTCTCCTCTCCAGGCTAAACAGACCCAGCTCCTTCAACCTTTCCTCCTAGGACTTGGTCTCCGGACCCCTCCCCATCTTCGTTGCCCTCCTCTGGACACGTTCCAGCTTGTCTATGTCCTTCTTAAACTGTGGTGCCCAAAACTGAATGCAATACTCTAGGTGAGGTCCAGGGCTCTTTTTGTAGTGGGAACTCCTTTGCATATTAGGCGACACACCCCCTAATGTAGCCAATCCCCCAAGAGCTTACAGAGCTGTTCTTACAGGGGCGACTGTAAGCTCTTGGAGGATTGGCTACATTAGGGGGTGTGTTGCCTAATATGCAAAGGAGCTCCTGCTTCAAAAAGAGCCCTGGCAGAGCAGAGTAAAGCGATACCATCATTTCGCGTGATCTGGACACTCTTCTTTTATTCATACAGCCTAAAATCGCATTTGCCTGTTTAGCAACCGCGTCACACTGCTGACTCATGCTCAACGTATGCTCTACTAAGACCCCAAGATCCTTTTTGCACATACTACTAACCAAGACAAGTCTCCCCCATCCGATAATTATGCATTTGATTTTTCCTACCTAAATGCAGAACTTTAAAGGGGAGATGGCAAGACTATTAATAATTTAAGTAAGTAAATAAATAAATAAAATTAAACTATAGGGTTTTATACCTTCCAGTCAACTGAAATAAGCAGTCATTGAAATACAGCCCAGTTATGAATAAGAAAATAAGAGAACATAAGGGAAGCCAATGTTGGATCAGGCCAATGGCCCATCCAGTCCAACACTCTGGGTCACACAGTGGCCAAAAATGCCAGGGGCCATCAGGAGGTCCAGCAGTGGGGCCAGGACACTAGAAGCCCTCCCACTGTTGACACCCCCCCCAGGCACCAAGAATGCAGTGCACCACTTGCCCCAGATTGAGAGTTCCTACCTATACCTTGTGGCTAATAAGCCACTGATGGACTTCTGCTCCATATGCTTATCTAATTCCATCTTGAAACTGTCCATGCTTGTAGCCGCCACCACCTACTATGGCAGTGAATTCCATGTGTTAATCACTCTTTGGGTGAAGAAGGACTTCCTTTTATCCGTTCTAACCCGACTGCTCAGCAGTTTCATTGACTGCCCATGAGTTCTCGTACTGAGAAAAGGAGAAAAGGACTTCTGTCTCTACCTGCTCTATCCCATGCATACTCTTATAAACCTCGATCATGTCACCACTCAGACATTGTTTCTCCAAGCTAAAGAGCCCCAAGCGCTTTAACCTTTCCTCACTGGGAAAGTGTTCCAACCCTTTGATCATTCTAGTTGCCCTTTTCTGCACTTTTCCCAATGCTATAATATCCTTTTTAAGGTTTGGTGACCAGAACTGTACACATGGTGAATGAAAGTAAGCTTTCCCCATGGAAAGTCTACTGCAAAGAACTTTGGCTGCAGCCCAGTGGGACACGCTCCATTGGCTCACAGAGAGCCACCTCTGTGGCTATCGTCAACCAAAACATTTACTTTCAACTTCGGCATGCGGTCGGCACGTCAGGGAGGCCCATCTTACCTGTGCCTTGGGTGGTGGCAGTTTCAAGATGGGAAGTGCCTGCCGCTCAGAAGCCACAACTGGCAGGGGCCTTGCCCGCTTCCTTGGTACATGGGCCTGGTGCCACACTGCGGAACAGTGCTCAGAAGAGCCACAGGTGGCAAGGCAAAGAGCCACATGTGGCCTTCCCCTGACGTGGCCTCCTGGCATTGTGGGTCAAATGACAGGATACCTTTGACAGATGTCGGGTCAAAATCTGTAACCCGTCAAGAGCCCCCCTGCAGACGAGTTCAGTTTCTGAGCTTGCAGTCTGGACGGCACAACAGAGGCGGAAGAGCTGCGAACACATTCCTCTACAACAGCAAACAAAGCTTGACGACAACTTGGCCTCGCGGCATCATTTCTCATGCCCAAATTTGATTGCACCTTCCTGTACAAATCCATATTTATTGCAGCGAAGTGTGCCAGATAGCCTAACAGGCCGAGAAACCCAACCGTCTCGGCGTATCTGTCAAATTGTCTCGCGCCGTAGATCATTTTACACTCATGCATATTCATCGGAAGGACTGGAGCGTGAATGGATGGGCACAGAGCTAATGTGGTGTTTGCAAAATCTGCCACTCTGCATTTGGTTCTGTGTGTTCAATGAGTCAGCACTTTCGCTCCTAAACAAACGACTCAACGTTTCTGGGAGGATGCAGGCAGTGCTCCCTCTAAGCCAAGTTGGTGTGAGCCAGCTCACAGTTTCTTAGCCTCCGGCTCACGCATTTTTGTCTCGGCTCAGGGAGGATGGCTCCAGAGAAGACTAATTTATGCAGCTCGCTCACAAACTTTAATGCCAGGAGCTCACAAAGTACAGTTTTTGCTCACAAGACTCCACAGCTTAGAGGGAGCGTTGGATGTATGGGAAGGGGAGAGACAGAGGGACAGAGAGAGAGAGAGAGAGAGAGAGAGAGAAGAGGCTGGGCATGAATATTTTGCAAGGTCCTAAGTGTGCTAAAGACCACGTCCGACTTCTGGAGAAAACGCACTACAAGCCCTTACACCGTATCAACTTAACTAGTGAGAGCAGCAACCATGATATAGTATGGCAGGGTGTCACGGCTGAGCATCAGAGCCAGAAAATGCTGGGCTCTGATTTCAGTTCAGCTGCAAACGCAACCAGGTGGCCACCTACAAACTGACTGCAGTCAGCATTGCCTATCTGGGAAGAATAACATGGCCCTAACTAATGCTCCCTCTAAGCTGTGGAGTCCTGTGAGCAAAACTTCTACTTTGTGAGCGACTGGCATTAAAGCTGTGAGCGAGCGATTTGACTACTGCATGAAGAAGAAGAAGAAGAAGAAGAAGAAGAAGAAGAAGAAGAAGAAGAAGAAGAAGAAGAAGAAGGAGAAGAAGGAGAAGAAGGAGAAGAAGGAGAGGAGGAGGAGGAGGAGGAGGAGGAGGAGGTTGGATTTATACCCCGCCCTTCACTAGCCAAAGGTGTCTCAGAGCGGCTTACAATCTCCTCTCCCTTCCCCTCCCCACAACAGACACCCTGTGAGGTAGAAGAAGAAGAAGAAGAGATGGGATTCATACCCCGCCCTTCACTACCCAAAGGTGTCTCAGAGCGGCTTACAAACTCCTTTCCCTTCCCCTCCCCACACGGGGGTAGGCGGGGCTGAGAGAGCTCAGAGAGAAACTGCTCTTTTTCAAGAACAGCTCTTGTCAGATCTATGGCTTGCCCAAGGTCATCCAACAGGTGCAAGTGGAGGAGTGGGGACTCAAACCTGGTTCTCCCAGATTAGAGTCCCTGCGCACTTAACCACTACACTGAAGAAGAGGAGGAGGAGGCGGCGGTTGGATTTATACCCCACCCTTCACTACCCAAAGGTGTCTCAGAGCGGCTTACAATCTCCTCTCCCTTCCCCTCCCCACAACAGACACCCTGTGAAGTAGAAGAAGAAGAAGAAGAAGAAGAAGAGATGGGATTCATACCCCGCCCTTCACTACCCAAAGGAGTCTCAGAGCGGCTTACAAACTCCCTTCCCTTCCCCTCCCCACAACAGACACCCTGGGAGGTAGGTGGGGCTGAGAGAGCTCTGACAGAAATGGCTCTTTTTCAAGGAGAGCTCTTATCAGAACGATGGCTTGCCCAACGTCATCCAGCCAGATGCAAGCGGAGGAGTGGGGGAATCAAACCCAGTTCTCCCAGATTAGAGTCCGGGCATTTAACCACTGCACCAAACTGGCTCTGGAGTTTGCTCTGGGGCCAAGTAAGAAAGGCGGACTATGAATGACACAAATAAAACAAGAAATGAAATAGTGTACGCTCGTAAGACATAGTCTTGCCCTTAGAACGATCCCAAATATCCCTACAAGAGCCAGTTTGGTGTAGTGGTTAAGTGTGTGGACTTTAATCTGGGAGAACCGGGTTTGATTCCCCCACTCCTCCACTTGCACCTGCTGATGTGACCTTGGGTCAGTCACAAGCTCTGGCACAGCTGTTCCTGAAAGAGCAGTTTCTGTCAGAGCTCTCTCAGCCCCACCGACCTCACAGGGTGTCTGTTTTGGGGGGGAGGTGAAGGGAAAGGAGTTTGTAAGCCACTCTGAGACTCCAAGTGAAGGGCAGGGTATAAATCCAATCTCTTCTCTTCTTCTTTTCCTTTCTGCACAGCAAACGAAATTCGTCTAGGCCTAATCAAAGGGGCCTCAGCTCTGACTCCAATGATTTCCCAGGACAACACGACAAATCAGCCGGCAAAGATTTCCCTGCCAGTCATCCTGGCCTGCTCAACCTTTTCAGTGGGAAAACCTGGAAATATTCTTGGCAGGCCACGGTGTCCATTTATTTAGTAACGTCGCCAGCTCCTGGTGGGGAAATACCTGGACATTTTGGGGGTGAAACCTGGGGAAGGCATGGTTTGGGGACGGGAAGGACCTCAGCCGGGTAAACTGAGAAAGCATGTCCCCTTAAAAGCATCCATTTTCTCCGAGGGAACTGGTCTCTGTTGCCCGGGGACCCAATGCAATAGCAGAAGATCTCCAGGCCCCACCTGGAGGTTGTCGACCCGACAATTTCTTGGCAGTGAGGAAAATCCAGAGGCCAAGATTTTTGACACCACTACTGGTGAAAGGAGGAGAAAGTAATATGAAATGAATCAGTCGAGCCTTCAAGGCCTTGACAGCAGAAGCTCAGTCGAAGGAACATAATATAAAAGCGATCGACTTGCGGGTTGGCGGGAAACATCTCCCGGCAGAAGAGAAATAAGAACAACCGCAGGGCCAATGAGTCTTACGAGGAAAGGCGGAAAGGGTTGGGTCTGTTTAGCCTGGGAAAGAGAAGGCTTAGAAGGGGCATGATGGCAGTCTTCAAGTATCTGGAGGGCTGTCATGTAGAAGATGGAGCAGATCTATTCTCTCTTGCTCCGGATTGGCAAGACTAGATCTAATGGGTGGAAATGACAAGGGAGTCAGGAGAAACTTCCTAACTATAAGCGTGGTTGAGCAGTGGGACAGACTGCCTCGGGAGGTGGTGGGTGCTCCTTTGCTGGACGTTTTCAAGCGGAAGCTGGACGGCCATCTTTTCGGTATGTCGTAGGGCGATCTTTCAGCTATGCTCCTGTAGAGTGCAGGGGGTTGGACTAGATGACCTGCAAGGTCCCTTCCAACTCTAACATTCTGTGTTTCTATGAACTCCTGAAATTACAACTGACCTCCAGACCAACGGCTCCCTTTAAGCTGTGGACTCTTGTGAACAGAAATTCCACTTTGTGAGCTCCTGGCATTAAAGTTGTGAGTGAGCGATTTGGCTACCGCATAAATCAGTTTGCTCTGGAGCCCTTCTTCCTGAGCTAAGGCAAAAATGTGTGAGCTGGAGGCTAAAAAACTGTGAGCTGGCTCACACTCACTCAGCTTAGAGGGAACACTGCTCCAGACTACAGAGATCAGTTCCCCCTGGAGTAAAATGGCTGCTTTGGAGGGTGGTCTCTGTGGCATTGCACCCCACTGAAGTCCCTGTCCTCCCCAGATGGAGCAGATCTATTCTCTCTTGCTCCGGACTGCAAGACTAGATCGAATGGGTGGAAATGACAAGGGAGTCAATACCGGCTAAATATCAGGAGAAACTTCCTGACTGTCAGAGTGGCTGAGCCGTGGGACAGACTGCCTCGGGAGGCGGTGGATGCTCCTTCGTTGGACGTTTTCAAGCGGAGGCTGGGCGACCATCTTTCGGGTATGTTGTAGCCAATGCCCCCTCTAAGCTGTGGAGTCTTGTGAGCAAAAATTCTACTTTGTGAGCTGCTGGCCTTAAAGCTGTGAGCAAGCGATTTGGCTATTGCGTAAATTAGTTTGCTCTGGAGCCGTCCTTCCTGAGCGAAGACGAAAAATGTGTGAGCCGGAGGCTCAAAAACTGGGCTAGCTCACACTAACTCAGCTTAGAGAGAACATTGGATGCAGGGCCATCTTTCGGCTGTGCTCCTGCAGAGTGCAGGGGGGCTGGACTAGATGACCTGCAAGGTCCCTTCCGACTCATAACATCCTACGATTCCATGATTCTATGAATTTTTTCTGTGACCGAGATTGGTCTGCATTGTTTGCTGCTTTATGGTCCCTGGTGACAACCAGTGTGGTGTAGTGGTTAGAACGGTGGGTTAGGATCAGGGGCAAGGGATGCACTGTATTCTTGGTGCTTAGAGGCGGCAACAGTGGGTGGGCTTCTAGTGTCCTGGCCCCACTGCTGGACCTCCTGATGGCACCTGGTATTTTTGGCCACTGGATGACACAGAGTGTTGGACTGGATGGGCCATTGGCCTGATCCGACGTTGGCTTCTCTTATGTTCTTATATTTCTTGATCCTTCATAGGAACAGGACAAAAACACAACCTCGCGTTTAAAAGGAATATTGTTAGGTGCCAAGAAAGAAGCGAGGAATTGCCCTGTCAACGAAGAAAAAACAGACACAACACGTAAACAGAAAACGGGGGTGAGATATACTTATCTATATTAGATAATATAGACACTTAGATGTCACCTCTTTTCAAAAAAAGAAGAAGAAGAAGAAGCAGCAAGAACTTGCCCCGACTAGCAACAATCGCTCCCTTTGCCGCAGCGATCAAACCGGGAGGCCACGACAGACAACCTCTAATTAATACAAAAGGGCAAGGAACAAAGCCCTCGTCGCCCCCTGACAAAAGTACAAACCACAGTTTCTCATCTAGTCGGTGCAGGCCTCCTGCCCTTTAAAGAGCTCAAAGTGGCATTTGTGGAAGGGGGGGTGGTTGTCAATTTTACCCACAATGACAGCCCAGTAGGCCCAGGAGAGTCCACAGGGCAATCTTTGCCAACAGGCTCAGACATTGTCATAGGGCACTGAGAAGAACCTAAGAAGAGTCCTGCTGGATTAGGCCAGTGATCCAACTAGATCAGCATCCTGCCTCACACAGCGGCCAACCAGCTCCTCTGGAGGGCCAGCAACAGGGCAGAGAGGCCGAGGCCTTCCCCTGCTAAGAACATAAGAACAGCCCAACTGGATCAGACCAGGGAGGGTCCATCCAGTCCAGCATCCTGTTTCACACAGTGGCCAACCAGTTCCTCTGGAGGGCCAACAACAGGGCACAGAGGCCGAGGCCTTCCCCTGCTAAGAACATCAGAAGAGCCCTGCTGGAGCAGACCAGGGGTCCATCCAGGCCAGCATCTTGTCTCAGACAGTGGCCAACCAGTTCCTCTGGAGGGCCAGCAACAGGGCAGAGAGGCCAAGGCCTTCCCCTGCTAAGAACATAAGAAGAGCCCTGCTGGAGCAGACCAGGGAGGGTCCATCCAGTCCAGCATCCTGTCTCACACAGTGGCCAGCCAGTTCATCTGTAGGGCCAACAACAGGGCTGAGAGGCCGAGGCCTTCCCCTGACACAAACATAAGAAGAACCCTGCTGGATGAGACCAGTGAGGGTCCATCTAGGCCAGCCTCCTGTCTCACAAAGTGGCCAGCCAGTTCCTCTGGAGAGCCAAAAACAGGGCAGAGAGGCCGAGGCCTTCCCCTGGTAAGAACATCAGGAGAGCCCTGCTGGATCAGACCAGTGAGGGTCCATCTAGCCCAGCATCTTTAGCTTGGAGAAACGACGGCTGAGAGGTGACATGATCGAGGTTTATAAGATTATGAATGGGATTGAGCAGGTTGAGAAAGAAGTACTTTTCTCCCTTTCTCACAATACAAGAACTCGTGGGCACTCTATGAAATTGCTGAGCAGTCAGGTTAGAACCGATAAAAGGAAATACTTCTTCACCCAAAGAGTGATTAACATATGGAATTCACTGCCACAGGAGGTCGTGGCAGCTGCAAGCATGGACAGTTTCAAGAGGGAATTAGATAAACATATGGAGCAGAAGTCCATCAGTGGCTATTAGCCACGGGGTATAGCTCGGAACTCTCAGTCTGGGGCAGGTGATGCACTCTATTCTTCGTGCTGGAGGGGGCAGCAGTGGGAGGGCTTCTGGTGCCCTGGCCCCACTGCTGGACCTCCTGATGGCACCTGGTATATTTTGGCCGCTGTGTGACAGAGTGTTGGACTAGATGGGCCATTGGCCTGATTCAACATTGGCTTCTCTTATGTTCTTATGTTCTTATCTTGTCTCACACAAGGGCCAACCAGTTCCTCTAGAGGGCCAACAACAGGGCAGAGAAGCTGAGGCCTTCATAACAACATTATTTAATAAAACTGGCGCAAACTGTGATGATGCAGGTGGGCTCCCAGACCTGGGAAATCCAGATCCTCTTAACGGACACCTCCCTGCCTTCAAGATGGCTTCAGTCCGACTGCCACTAAGAGGCCAGATTCCAGAGCTCGGTGTTTGGGGCCAGGGCTGCAGGTGCTAAAGACATCTGAGAGAGAAAAGAGTAAGGACAGGAAAACAACATCCCATAAAGGGAACGAGACTCCGGTAACTTGAGCCAAATGTTTGGACGAGTTCTCAAACAGGAGAGTGAAATTCTTCCTGGCGGACGGTCTTTGCATTGGGAGACAACAATGAAACGGTGACGTCTTTGGTTGTCCTGCCAGAACGGAACACTGGAACACACTGGAACATGTGCTGATACCAAACAGCGCAACCAGTTTGAACGAGGGACAAGAATCATTTTTAAAAGACGGCTTCCTGGTGTTGTGAGCCGAACAATGGCCTGCACTCCAAATTCCCCCAGCACTATACAATCACAGAGTTGGAAGGGGCCATAGAGGCCATCTAGCCCAACCCCCTGCTCAATGCAAGACCAGCCTAGAGCACCCCTGACAAGTGTTTCGTCCAGCCACTACTTAAAGATGTCCAGGGAGGGGGAGCTCATGAAATTGCTGAGCAGTCGGGTTAGAACGGATAAAAGGAAGTCCTTCTTCACCCAAAGAGTGATTAACAGATGGAATTCGCTGCCACAGGAGGTGGTGGCAGCTGCAAGCATGGACAGTTTCAAGAGGGAATTAGATAAGCATATGGAGCAGAAGTCCATCAGTGGCTATTAGCCACAGGGTATAGATGAGAACTCTCAGTCTGGGGCAGGTGATGCACTCTATTCTTGGTGCTGGAGGGGCAGCAGTGGGAGGGCTTCTGGTGTCCTGGCCCCACTGCTGGACCTTCCTGATGGCACCTGGTATTTTTGGCCGCTATGTGACCCAGAGTGTTGGACTGGATGGGCCATTGGCCTGATTCAACATTGGCTTCTCTTATGTTCTTATGTTCTTGAGCTCACCACTTCCCCAGGCAGCTGATTCCAGTGTTGAAAAACTCCGACTAATATCCAGCCGGTACTTTCCCACCCTTCATTTAAACCCATTATCGGGAGTCCTCTCCTCTGCTGCCAACAGGAACAGCTCCCTGCCCTCCTGCTCTAAGTGTACGGTAAAGGCAAAGGTTTCCCTTGCTCAAAAGCCAGTCGAATCCAACTCTAAGGATGCGGTGCTCATCTCCATTTCCAAGCCGAAGAGTCAGCGCCGTCCGAAGACGTCTCCGGGTCATGTGGCCGGCATGACTAGACGCCGAGGCACACAGAACGCTGCTACCTTCCTGCCAAAGCAGCACCTATTTATCTACTTGCAGTGTCTTGCTTTCGAACTGACAACGAGCCAACAACGGGCATGCGCAAAACGTGCGCTCGGCCCGGACTCGAAGGTGTCGCAACAGCCAAAATAAAGGTCGGAAAATCAAGACCAGCGCCAGGAGGACGCCGTCCACAGACAACAGGAAAAAACAACTCGCTACAAAGAAAGGGTGCCTGGTAGGCTTGTCACCTTCCCCGGTATGTGGCCCTAGATTAGGATTTGTAGCGATGGAATATG
The DNA here is from genome assembly GCA_029375565.1 of Gekko gecko. Taxonomy (NCBI): domain Eukaryota; kingdom Metazoa; phylum Chordata; class Lepidosauria; order Squamata; family Gekkonidae; genus Gekko; species Gekko gecko. The sequence continues at coordinate 121,356,032 of JAPDNY010000010.1, forward strand.
TGAACCGCTCAGAGCCCTCAGGGGGTGAGCGGTATACAAATCGAAAGATAATTAAATAAATAAATAAATAAACTGCTAGGTTGGCAGGAGCTGGGGCCAGAGACGGGAGCTCACTCCGTCATGCGGCACTCGGGTCTCGAACTGCTGAACTACCGGCCTTCCAGTCTGCAGTTCAGCGTCTTAATCACTTAAGCCACTGCAGGCCCTCCTCTAAGTGACAGCCCTTCAAATCCTTCAAGAGAGCCATCCTGTCCCCCCTCAGCTTCCTCTTCTCCAGACTGAACATCCCCAAGTCCCCTCAGCCTTTCGTCATAGGACTTGGGTCTTCAATCCTGCAGCCAGCTTTGTCCCAGTGACACACTGTGCGCTTAAACCTAGAGACGGAGTCTGAAAGTAAATGTATGCTCAAAACACAAGGTGGAACACATCTGTAATTTTTACAAAGATAAGAACATAAGAGAAGCCAATGTTGAATCAGGCCAATGGCCCATCTAGTCCAACACTCTGTGTCACACAGTGGCCAAAAATACCAGGGGCCATCAGGAGGTCCAGCAGCGGGGCCAGGACACGAAGCCCTCCCACTGTTGACTCCCCCAAAGCAACATGAATACAGAGCCTCACTTGCCCCAGACATAAGAACATAAGACAAGCCAATGTTGGATCAGGCCAATGGCCCATCCAGTCCAACACTCTGGGTCATACAGTGGCCAAAAATATCAGGGGCCAACAGGAGGTCCAGCAGTGGGGCCAGGACACCAGAAGCCCTCCCATTGTTGCACCCCACCCCACCCCGGCACCAAGAATACAGAGCATCATTTGCCCCAGACTGAGAGTTCCATCTATAAGAACATAAGAGAAGCCAATGTTGGATCAGGCCAATGGCCCATCCAGTCCAACACTCTGTGTCAGACAGTGGCCAAAAATACCAGGGGCCATCAGGAGGTCCAGCAGTGGGGCCAGGACACTAGAAGCCCTCCCACTGTTGCCCCCCAGCACCGAGAATACAGAGTATCCCTTACCCCAGACTGAGAGTTCCTATCTATACCCTGTGGCTAACAGCCACTGATGGACCTCTGCTCCATATGTTTATCTAATTCCCTCTTGAAACTGTCCATGCTTGTAGCTGCCACCACTTCCTGCAGCAGTGAATTCCATGTGTTAATCACTCTTTGGGTGAAGAAGTACTTCCTTTTATCTGTTCTAACCCGACTGCTCAGCAATTTCATGGAGTGCCCATGAGTTCTTGTATTGTGAGAAAGGAAGAAAAGTACTCCTTTCTCAACCTGCTCCATCCCATGCATAATCTTATAAACCTCAATCATGTCACCCCTCAGCCGTCATTTCTCCAAGCTAAAGAGCCCCAAGTATTCCTGAAGAAGGACAAGATAGGATTTGCATCAAGGGGAGCTGACCTTTTTGGCGGAGTGGTTTGATGTAGTGGTTAAGTGCGCGGACTCTAATCTGGGAGAACCGGGTTTGATTCCTGGCTCCTCCACTTGCACCTGCTGGATGGCCTTGGGCAAGCCATAGTTCTGGCACAGCTGTTCTTGAAAAAGACCAGTTTCTGTCAGAGCTCTCTCAGCCCCACCGACCTCCCAGGGTGTCTGTTGTGGGGAGGGGAAGGAAAAGGAGTTTGTGAGCCGCTCTGAGACTCTTTTGGATAGTGAAGGGTGGGGTATAAATCCAATTTCTTCTCTTCTTCTTTTTCGTTTAGCAGGTTAGCCCATAGGTCCACCTAACCCAGCATTGTCTCCTTTCCAAAGTCCCAGGTAAAGAGGTCTTTCCGAGCTCCTGATGACACCCGATTAGCCATACCAGCTGAATGTTCAAATGCAGTGTGCAGTTCATCAAAAGGAGAAGGAGGAGGAGATTGGATTCATACCCCGCCCTTCACTCGGATTCTCAGAGCAGCTTATAATCTCCTTCCCTTCCTCTCCCCACAACAGACACCCTGTGAGGTAGGTGGGGCTGAGAGAGCTCTGGCAGAAACTGCTCTTTTTCAAGAACAGCTGTGCCAGAACTATGGCTTGCCGAAGATCATCCAGCAGGTGCACAGACACCCCGTGAGGTAGGTGGGGCTGAGAGAGCTCTCTTGAGAGAACAGCTCTGAGAGAACTTGTGACTGAGCCAAGATCACACCAGCAGCTGCATGTGGAGGAGTGGGGACTCGAACCCGGTTCTCCCCGATTAGAGTCCACACTCTTAACCACTACACCAAAGTGGCTTATTATGTCTCCCCTTTAGTCTCTTTTCTAAACTGAAATGCCCTAGATTTCTTCGTTTGGGCTTTGAACAATGCCAACTTCCACCAGGTTCACTTTATAACCCTGACGCTTAGCACGGAGGCTTTTATAGTTAAGAAAAATGGTCAGCCATCCAAGGAACATTAAGACAACAAAGAGAACCGTTCCCTGCCAAGGCAGAACACCAGTAACTAAGGTCTTACTCCAGTGCATGGCTTCTTGTGAATGTTAGCATTTTTAGCACCTTCGATGTAGAAGAAGAAGAAGAGATTGAATTTATACCCCGCCCTTCACTACCCAAAGGAGTCTCAGAGCGGCTTACAAGCACCTTTCCCCTCCCCTCCCCACAACAAACACACTGTGAGGTAGGTGGGGCTGAGAGAGCTCTGACAGAAACTTCTCTTTTTCAACGACAGCTCTGACAGGACTATGGCTTGCCCAAGGTCATCCAGCAGGTGCAAGTGGAGGAGTCGGAAAGCAAACCCGGTTCTCCCAGATCAGAGTCCACACACTTAAACACTACCCCAAACTGGCTGTTGCTTTTAAGCCTGTTACTATGAAATGATAATGACCCAGACACTTCACAGTGTGACGTGATGTAGTGGTTATGAGCGGGGGACTCTAATCTGGAGAACCGGGTCCGATTTCCCCCATTCTTTCACATGAAGCCTGCTGGGCGATCTTGGGCCAGTCACAGGCCCAGTGACTGTGTTCCAAAATTTATTATTTTTAAAAAAAAAACAACTTTTATTAGGATACACAAAGTTTCACAACTTGGTCCACATCATAAATCTCATATCCTTTTTCTCAAAAACTCCTCTTCCCCCCTAATGGCTCCCAGCATTGCTTCCACCATTCAAACATCATATAATGCCAGTTAAATCCTTGTTAACATACTAAGTCTACAGGTAACACCCACCTAGATATTAGTAACTACTATAAACACCCATTAACTGTAACAATTGTTACACCATTAGTAGTTACCCAAACTGAAAACACTGTCCTTCATTTCCCAATACTTCTGTATATATTCTCTGAAATCGCTCCAGTCTGCCAAAAAAGTTTCTTCATCTATGTTATTAAGTTTTCCTGACTTATGGGATTGGCTGAGAAAATTGCTATTTATGGCAGAAATGGACAAATGGACAAGTAATGTTTATTAATTTTAAATGGTGGAAACTGTTTGATTTTAACTTATTGTATGTTTTATGATGTGGGATGGGCGGGCTGTAGATGCAAATAATAAATAAATAAAAATAAGTAAAATTTCTCTCTGAACTCTCCCAGCCCCACCTTGCCTCACAAGGTGCCTGTTGTTGGGAGCGGAAGGGAAGGCGATCGATCGTAAGCTGCTTTGAGACTCCTTAGGCTAGAGAAAGATAAAGGTTCCCTTGCTCGAATCCGACTCTAGGGTTGCGGTGCTCATCTCCGTTTCAAAGCCGAAGAGCCAGTGCTGTCCGAAGACGTTTCCGTGGTCATGTGCCCGGCATGACTAAACTCCAAGGCACACGGAAGGCTAGAGAAAAGCGGGGTATTAAAACGCACTCCTCCTCTTCTTCTTCACAGCAGACCGAGGCCCCCCAACACAGAAGTGGCCTAGAATCGAGGCGGAAAATGACTTGGAAATTGCTCGCAGAGATAATTCGGTGCCCCTCAGCAAATCCAGGACCGGAGCAGAAGGGGTGTGGGTGTCATACGAAGATGAATGGTTTCCATTACCGCCAAACAGCCAATTTATCTGCCTCAAAACGCGGCTGCTTTGCAAGGCGACTTTGGCCGCTGGTTCGGGGGGGGCGCATTGTGCTCAGGAACGCGGCCTATTGTCTCCGCGGCACCGATCGCCCTGTTTCCCAGGTGGATCAGTTTCTCCAGAGAGGAGAGTCTCAAGACGAGGCGTCGAATCGCTGCCCACGATTAGCCGGCCGCCTCCGCCTCGCTCTCCGCAGCGGCCCGGTTTTTATCAACACCAAGCGCGAGTTTCTTAATAACTGCGTCAGAAAGACTCCACGTTTTTATCGTGCCACTTAACTGTGGCAAACGAAGACCACAGAACGAAAGCAGGCACGCTCAAGACGGTCGCTGTTACCCTGTTTCAACGGCAGGCAGCACACGGGCCAGCGCCAGCCTCCAGGACGTACTCACGGCCTTTCTTCTAATGGCTACGGAAAGGGGCGCTTTCTGGCTGCTACGAAAAGCAAACCAGCAAAGGAATCTGGCGGCATGTGTTGGTAGACCCTGCTTCTGTCTGGTAAGCGTGATATGAAGGCTCCCAGGTATTTAGATGCTGTGAAGGTCTCACCTCCAACACAAACTGAGAAGGAGAAGCGGAGGAGATTGGATTTATACTCCGCCTTTCACTACCCAAAGGAGTCTCAGAGCGGCTGACAAACTCCTTTCCCTTCCTCTCCCCACGACAGACACCCTGTGAGGTAGAAGAAGAGATTGGATTTATACCCCGCTCTTCACTACCCGAAGGGGTCTCAGAGTGGCTTATAAACGCCTTTCCCTTCCCCTCCCCATGACAGACACCCTGTGAGGTAGAAGAAGAAGAAGCAGAGATTGGATTTATACCCCGCCCTTCACTACCCAAAGGAGTCTCAGAGCGGCTTACAAACGCCTTTCCCTTCCCCTCCCCACCACAGACAGCCTGTGAGGTAGAAAAAGAGGAAGAGATTGGATTTATACCCCGCCCTTCACTACCCAAAGGAGTCTCAGAGCGGCTTACAAACTCCTTTCCTTCCCCTCCCCATCACAGACAGCCTGTGAGGTAGAAGAAGAGGAAGAGATTGGATTTATACCCTGCCCTTCACTACCCAAAGGAGTCTCAGAGCGGCTTACAAACTCCTTTCCCTTCCCTTCCCCACAACAGACACCCTGTGAGGTAGAAGAAGAGGAAGAGATTGGATTTATACCCCGCCCTTCACTACCCAAAGGAGTCTCAGAGCGGCTTACAAACGCCTTTCCCTTCACCTCCCCACCACAGACAGCCTGTGAGGTAGAAGAAGAGGAAGAGATTGGATTTATACCCCGCCCTTCACTACCCAAAGGAGTCTCAGAGTGGCTTACAAACTCCTTTCCCTTCCCCTCCCCACAACAGACACCCTGTGAGGTAGAAGAAGAGGAAGAGATTGGATTTATACCCCGCCCTTCACTACCCAAAGGAGTCTCAGAGCGGCTTACAAACGCCTTTCCCTTCCCCTCCCCACCACAGACAGCCTGTGAGGTAGAAGAAGAGGAAGAGACTGGATTTATATCCCGCCGTTCATTACCCAAAGAAGTCTCAGAGCGGCTTACAAACTCCTTTCCCTTCCCCTCTCCACAACAGATGCCCTGTGAGGTAAAAGAAGAAGAAGAGATTGGATTTATACCCCGCCCTTCACTACCCAAAGGAGTCTCAGAGCGGCTTACAAACTCCTTTCCCTTCCCCTCCCCACAACAGACACCCTGTGAGGTAGAAGAAGAGGAAGAGATTGGATTTATACCCCGCCCTTCACTACCCAAAGGAGTCTCAGAGCGGCTTACCATCTCTTTTCCCCTCCCCTCCCCACAACAGACACCCCGTGAAGTAGGTGGGGCTGAGAGAGCTCTCTCGAGGATTGCTCTTGAGGGAACAGCTCTGAGAGAACTTGTGACTGACCCAAGGTCACACCAGTAGCTGCATGCGGAGGAGCGGGGAAATCAAACCCGGTTCTCCCAGATTAGAGTCCGCACTCCTAACCACTACACCACACTGGCTCTCCACACGGCACTGCCCATGGAAGTGACTTGGAAACTTCAACTGCTGACTCGTTGCCAGTCGATGTAAGCTGTTTTGGGTCTACTGCACACCAACTCTGGGGAGGGGCTGTGACTCAGTGGCAGAGCACCTGCTTTGTATGCGGAAAGTCCCCGGTTCAATCTCCGGCACCACGGGTTAAAAGGACCAATTAATAGGTGATGTTAAAGACCTCACCCTGAACCCCTGGAGAACCTCTGCCAGTCCGAACAGACAATCCTGACCTCGCAGGACCAATGGGTTGATCCAGCGTAAGATGGCTTCATGCTTCGTGGAGGGGCCGTGGCTCAGTGGCAGAGCATCTGCTTGGCAAGCGGAAGGTCCCAGGTTCAGTCCCCGGCATCTCCAGTTGAAAGGACCAGGTAGGAGGTGATGTGGAAGACCTCCGCTGCCGGCCTGAGTAGGCAATACTGACGTTGATGGAGCAAGGCTCTGATTCGGTGTAAGGCAGCTGCACGTGTTCATGTATTCACGCGCTCTCTTGGCAGCCTCCCAAGTCCCGCCGAGCAAGCAGATTCCGTGCAACTTTTCAGAGAAAAATCCCAGAAGCTGTCAAGGTGGCGATCTGAATCTGAAAAACTGGTCGCCGCTGGCGCAATCAATCACCCGCATACGCAAGATAGAAATTTCCTTGTGCAAGGAGGTACAAGGCATCACATCCATCAAACTGTGACATGGGGGAGGGAGGGGAGAGAGAAGAGGATGGGAGACGCCTGTCCTGAAGCGAGGCAGCCTGCCACCAGCTTCTTCCTGTCCAAATTGCTCTTGGAAGGTACCTGATGCAGACTGTGCAACTGGATGCATCCAACAGGAGTCTCGCTAACGATCTTCCAAAGCGGGACGGATCGTCAGAATCACCCACCAAGAAGGCAAGGCGCACCAACTGGCAAAATAACCCAGGGCCTGATCCACAGAGATCATAGAATCACAGAATGTTAGAGTCGGAAGGGACCTTGCAGGTCATCTAGTCCAACCCCCGGCACTCTGCAGGAGCACAGCCGAAAGATAGCCCTACGACAGACCCGAAAGATGGTCGTCCAGCCTCCGCTTTAAAATGTCCAGCGAAGGAGCATCCACCACCTCCCGAGGCAGTCTGTTCCACTGCTCAACCTCTCTTACAGTTAGGAAGTTTCTCCTGATATCTAGCCGGTATCGACTCCCTTGTCATTCCCACCCATTCGATCTAGTCTTGTAATCCGGAGCGAGGGGGAATAGATCTCCTCCATCTTTTACATGACAGCCCTTCAAATACTTGAAGACTGCAATCCTGCCCCCTCTAAGTCTTCTCTTTCGCAGGCTAAACATACCTGGAAGTAGAATCATAGAATCATAAGAGTTGGAAGGGGGGCATACAGACCATCTAGTCCAGGGATGTCAAACATGCAGCCCGGGGGCCGGATTAGGCCCCCTGGAGGGCTTCTCTCAGGCCCGCAGCGGAACTGGCTGTCTTCTACTTCTGCTTCCAGTTCTGCTGCTGCTGCGTCATCGCAGGTTTGCAGCTTACAGATACACATCTGAACGGCAGACTCAAGATTGCAACAGCACAGACATTTTGATGCGGTAATTCAGAGCAAGAGGTGTCAGTTCTCAGACACTGTTAAATAAACAAAATATTGCAAGGGTGCTGATGTTTTAAGCATGTTTCTATTTTAAGTTTAAAAAACCCCACCTTTGTGTTTGTGTCCTTTATAAAGTTTATATCTCCGCTACCTGGCAATACATTTTACGACACACTTGGCCCCGGGCCCAACAAGGTCTCATTTATTTCAGGGAAGAGGATCAAAAAACTGGCTTTCCAATGAACGTTCGGACATTCCACCATGTGGTTCCCGTGACGGTTGCACAAGAGATGTACCTGGGTCTGTTGCAGAAAGACGCAAGAAGGAATTCTGTGGAATCGTGGATTGCAGGCTGTTATGACTGGTCACTACGCTTATCTTGGATACATAAAAATGTCACAGATGAAAACTATTATACATCATGGCTATGAGCTCCACAATCCCTTCCCGAAAGTTAGAGCGGTTCCCCAGTGGAACAGGCTTCCCCAGGAGATGGAGGGCTCTCCTTCTTGGGAGGTTTTCAAGCAGAGGCTCGATGGCCCCATCTGACAGCAATGCTGGTTCTGTGAACTTAGGCGGCTCATGAGAAGGGATGGGCAGGAAGGGACGCATCAGTGCTTAGTTCTCGTGGCCCTTTCTTACGCGCCCAGGGAAATGCGGGTCGCCACTTTGGGGTCAGGAAGCCGTTTTTCTCCAGGCCGGTTTGGCCGGAGATCCTGGAGGGTTTTTGTCATCTTCTGGGAGTGGAACAGCGGTCATTGGGGTTGTGGGGGTATTTGCATATTTCCTGCATTGTGCAAGGGGTTAGACTAGATGACCCTGGAGGTCATAAGAACATAAGAACGTAAGAGAAGCCAATGTTGGATCAAGCTAATAGCCCATCTAGTCCAACACTCTGTGTCACACGGTGGCCAAAAATGCCAGGTGCCATCAGGAGGTCCAGCAGTGGGGCCAGGACACTAGAAGCCCCCCACTGTTGTCCCCCCCAAGCACCAAGAATACAGCGCCTCATTTGCCCCAGACCAAGAGTTCCCATCTATACCTCGTGGCTAATAGCCACTGATGGACCTCTGCTCCAGACGTTTATCCAGTCCCTTCATAAGAACATAAGAGAAGCCAATGTTGGATCAGGCCAATGGCCCGTCCAGTCCAACACTCTGGGTCACCCAGTGGCCAAAAATACCAGGAGGTCCAGCAATGGGGCCAGGACACTAGAAGCCCTCCCACTGCTGCACCTCCACCCCCAGCACCAAGAATAGAGTGCATCACCTGCCCCAGCCTGAGAGTTCCTATCTATACCCTGTGGCTAAGAGCCACTGATGGACTTCTGCTCCATATGATTATCTAATTCCCTCTTGACACTGTCCATGCTTGTAGCTGCCATCATCCTTTCCAGTTCTAGGATTCTATGACCTTTTGATTTTTATTGGCAAGCCACATGAAGCTATGCTGAACCAGATGAACACAGCCTCCTCTGACGGGCAGTGGTTCTCCAGGGTCTCAGACATAATCTCCTAGTACCTGAGGATGCTAGGGATTTGGACACCTGGGCCCATCGAGATCAGTATCGTCTACTCAGACTGGCAAAGGAGTTTCAGGATCTCTGGCTGAGGTGCTTCACCGACATATACCACTGGGTCCTTTAGCAGCAGAGAAGAGCCAGATTCCAGAAGCACCTTCAAGACTAACAAAATTTGTGGCACAGGGGAGGAGCGTTCGTGAGTCGCCGCTCGCTTCTTCAGATGCAGCGAGAACGTTGAGTCTGTCTGTCCTAACAGACTGGAAAATGGAGTGATTTCAGACGCTGAACGACATTAGCAAACATACGGTAATAGCCGGTGAATGACAGGAGCAGGTGTGATTGGATTAGGTGCGATATGCAGAGGGAGCATAGGCGTGGAGATATCAGCACTGGCAACGAGACAGGAAACCTAGGTCTCGATTCAGTCCGGGGTGGATGTATTGTCTTGAGCTTGGTCCAGTTTGGTGTAGTGGTTAAGTGTGCAGACTCTAATCTGGGAGAACCGGGTTTGATTCTCCACTCCTCCACTTGCACCTGTTGATGCGACCTTGAGTCAATCACAAGTTCTGGGACAGCTGTTCCTGAAAGAGCAGTTTGTGTTACAGTTCTCTCAGCCCTGCCTACCTCTCAGGGTGTCTGTTGTGGGGAGGGGAAGGGAAAGGAGTTTGTAAGCCGCTCTGAGACTCCAAGTGAAGGGTGGGGTATAAATCCAATCTCTTCTTCTTCTTCTGATATGCAGAGGGAGCATAGGTGTGGAGATATCAGCAGTGACAACGAGACAGGAAACCTATGTCTCGATTCAGTCCGGGGTGGATGCATTGTCTTGAGCTAGGTCCTTTTTAACTGGAGGTGCCAGGGATTGAACCTGGCACCTTCTGTGTGCCAAGCAGGGGCTCTTCCACTGAGCCACAGCCTGCCATCATCTTAGCTTTTCATATGAAACTGCCTTATACTGAATCAGCCCATCAAAGTCAGTACTGCCTACTCAGACCGGTGGCAGCTCTCCAGGGTCTCAAGCGGAGGTCTTCCACATCACCTATTGCCCTGGTCCTTTTTCACTGGGAATGCCAGGGATTGAACATGGGACCTTCTGCATGCCAGGCATGCCAGGCAGATGCTTTGCCACTGAGCCACGGCCTCGCCTCTATAACAACACATACGAAACTGCCTTATCCTCACACAGCCCGTCAAAGTTAGCACTGTCCACCCAGACTGGCCAGCAGTTCTCCAGGTCTCAGGCTGAGATCTTTCACATCACCTCGTACCTAACACTCGTACCTAACAGATGCCAGGGACTGAACCTGGGCTCTTCTGTATGCCAAGCAGATGCTCTAACCCTGAGCCACAGCCCCTCCCCAATGAAATAATGAAGGGATAACGTTTCTGCTCTGGTAAGGATGGAGAAGATCCTTAAAAGGTTTCTCTTCGTATCAGCCTCGATGCCACAACAGAATTCCACATCTCCTCATTTGCTTTTCTGCTCTGTTAAATACAATATTCTCACTAAGCACAGCGGCTGGCCCCATAAGCTGTCCTCCGCTAATAGCGGGGGATTGTTTGCATTTTCATACAGCAGACTGGCATTCACTTGATGCGTCACACACGAGACGAGGGAAGAGGCACTGTGAAAAACAGGAGCCGGCGTGCAAATGCACATTTCGGACTTTCCCTCCCATTAACCAGGCCTTTACAAATACGGAGGCGCTTTATCCGATCTGACAACTTGCGCCGGCCTTAATATATTTTTTTTTGCCAGTTGTGCCCTATATTTATAGCCCTTTTAAGACAAAATTACACACTGTCCAAACTCACGGGGCTATTAAAAGCTTCCCCCCCACCCCTCCACCAAATAATAAGATACAATTTTTTAAAAGAAAAGCTCTGAAACAGTCATGGTGGCAATTAACCCATCCGCGGCTCCCCAAAACGACTCTCTATTAATCAGGAATACAAAAAGGATGGGGGGAACCGTACAGCAAACCGTCCGTGGGGCACCACCGACTCGAAACATATTTCTCGGGCCTCGCTTACAAGAGAACGGAGCATTACTCATCGGCCCTGAATTATTCAGTCCTCGGGGCTGCCGCCCGCAGAAGGGAATATGGAATTTACGGCCGCCCGCTTGCACGCGTTTAATTAATCTGAACACTTGTTCCGTACCCAGTCTCCCATAACCAAGCCGTGGGAGGACAGAGAAGCCCAGACAGGTGCATTACAAATCCCTTCCCACAAAACCTGCCGGAGAGGAGGTCAAATGGGGACAACGCTTGCCTCAACCGTTATCAGGCGCTTTTACGCTTCCCCGACAAGTTCGCATCAGTTCTGCAGGAGCAGGCGCGTGGATTTTTGAGCCCCGCTCGTGGACTTTTAAACTATCTGGCTGTTTGTTGTCGAAGGCTTTCACGGCTGGAGTTCATTAGTTGCTGTAGATTTCCCGGGTTGTGTGGCCGTGGGGTCTTGGCATTGTAGGATCTGACGTTTCGCCAGCAGCTGTGACTGGCATCCTCAGAGGTATAACACAGAAAGATGGAGGACTCTCTGTGTCAAGGGTTATATCTGGCTGTTTCTTGGGGCTAACCGATGGTCTACAAAAATGGAAATGCCATGCCCTTGCTAAAACTAAAAGACTTGTTTTACATGACTGGGAAGATAAATGCCAGCTCCTATAAACCAATGAGCTTGAGCTCCCTCTACATGGTCGATTTCACATTACCTTTTTAAATTACATTGTTTTCATTATTGGCCTGTCATGGAGGAAACCGGTACAGGGACAGCTGTTTCACACAGCATTTCCCTTCCGGTTAGGAGCCATCTCTGAAGCGCTGTGCCGCTTTCTTTTCCCAACATTTCCTTCCGTGCACACGATCTCCCTGAGAGGGGGTGTTTTTTTTGGAACATTTTATTGGGAGCGCTATGACGCTGATATGACATCCTATTATAGCGTTATAGCGCTCCCAATAGAACATTTTTTTTTTAAAAAAAAGAGGAGAGATTGCGCACCGGGGCGGGGGAAAGGGCGTGGAAAAACTCGTCACTGGAGGAAGCGCTACAGGGCATTTTACACAGCCCACTGTAGCAATTCAGATCTGGAAGAAGGGATTGAAGACCTGAGGAAAGCTGTTTTCGTCAACAATGCCTCAGACACACTTCCCAAAGGGGAAACAACCAGCATTGTATGAACAGGTAAATATATTCCATTAACGGCTAGTTACTAAAACAGGTCTGTCTGAAATGACAGGGGAAAGAAGTTAGTAAACAGTTCCCGAAACGGAATAGATAGGCTGTCTGAAATCCTTCTATGTGTCTGTGGCTCTGCCTTCCACGGCGGCCATTTTGTTGCTGCATCCACCACCCTTCACCAGAATTCCAAATCGCCCACAGGCTCAAAAAGACTGGGGAGTCATCCTGACCTGGATGTTATTTTTTATTTTATTTATTTGGATTTGTATCCCGCCCTCCCCGAAGGCTCAGGGTGGCTAACAGCAAGGCACGCATGCCAACTTTAAAACAAGTTCAACAGTATAAAACCAGAAAACATATAAATAACATCCAGGTAATAAAACAAGATGGGGCAGATTATAGCCCCCAGCAAACATTAGCCCCCAGTAGCCAAACAGTAGCTCATCACCCCCTCTCCTGCCAGGGCCGCCCCGCACTCAATGATGATGATAGTGCGATGGAAGATGGCTAACCATGGCGGCAGCTCCTAATCATAGGCCCGGCGGAATAGCTCCGTCTTACAGGCCCTGCGGAACTGAGCAAGGTCCCGCAGGGCCTGGATCTCCTCTGGGAGCTCCCTCCACCAGGTAGGAGCCGCCACCGAGAAAGCCCTGGCTCTGGAGGCAGCAAATTTTACTTCCCTGGGGCCTGGAATTTCCAGGAGCTGTTGACTCCCCGACCGAAGTGCCCTTGGGGGAACATATGGGGAAAGGCGGTCCCTCAAGTGGGCTGGACCTTGGCCATACAGGGCTTTAAAGGTCAAGACCAGCACTTTGAAGCGAATCCGGTACGCTATTGGCAGCCAGTGCAGCGCTTTCAGCATAGGCTGAATATGATCCCTCCTAGAGAGATCCTAGCTCAGGAAAGCCCAATCTTGTCAAATCTCGGGAGCTAAGCAGGGTCGACTCTGGCAAGTTAATTACTCTTTGGGTGAAGAAGGACTTCCTCTTATCTGTTCTAAACCTACTGGTCATCACTTTCACTGAGTGCCCCAGTGGAGTTTATCTGTAACAGCGCAGATATGTAAAATTTCCGAAAATTTTGGAGCTCGGAAAAAAAACCCAGTTTTTTTCGGGGGGGAAACAGAAATGTTTGGAAAGATTGAAAAAAATGCTACATTAGCACTTCTTTTTCTTTTCCAGACTGAAAGTCATTCTGTTACTTTAGGAACGTAAAATATGACGATGGACAATTTTACATGGCATGAAATTATCACGACTAGCACATTAAATATATAGTGTATCCAAACAATTATCACAAACGGAATTTACTTTTTAAATAATATTTATCTGTAATTGTAAGAAATGGAGCAACAATCTCCTGAACTGTTTACTAGTTTATGTGGAACAGTAAAAAAAAAAAACCTCCACAAAACAGTTTTTAAAAATCCAGAGGTAACAATTATTCATATTTCCTCTCCACAGTATTAAATAAAAACAACAACAACCCATTCCCATAAAAAGAACTGAAGGGGGGAGAAGTGTATAGAAGGGAGTTTGGGGCTAAGTTTCAACGAATGGGCATGAAATTTAACCAGAATCATTTTCTGAGCTGTAATTATCAGTATCAGTTTCAATCTCTGCTTCTGTTTTGTCTGTCGTTATTGCGTTCCATAATCAATTTCTTTCCTTTTTTCAATTTTTCAGGAAAAAAAACCCTGAAAAAGGCTTCAGGGGAAAAACGGGAAAAAAACGTTTTTTTCCTGAATTTTCCTCGTTTTTTTCTGGGCCTTCACATCTCTATAACAGCATATAACAGTTTCTGTACGTTTAGTAAGCGTAACGGTTCCAGATAGGTTCTCTAAAGTTCCCTAAACAGACTTAGCCACCGAGGCCGATTTTCTCACTTGCCACTTCGGCTACCAACATCCACAAAGCTTAATCTCCTCACCTGCCATTTAGGCTCATAACTTCCACACAGACTTTTCCCCCCTTACTTGCGACTTGGGTTACTACCTTCCACAAAAGCTTAAATCCCTAACATACCACTTAGGCTAATAACCTTCCCACAGAACACAGATTTCTCTCACATCCTACAACACCGCACCCAAATCTCTTTCCTCCACACAAATTCTACTAACTGTCTCGCCCACAAAGCCTGTCTCTAAAGGCCCCCCCCTCCCCCCTTTCAGGATAGCGGCGATGGAACCGCCTTAGCAATCGGGGGGCTCTGGTGTCGTCCACCGCCACCCACTCCCTGTGTTGGGGACCGAAGTCCACCCATTCAACCAAATAATACAGTTTATTCCGTTTAATCTTAAAAATCCAAAATTTCAGCCACTTCATAATGCGGTTCAGCCTTGCACCATAAGAGGGGGAGCGGGTGGCACGCCAGGGGTCACCAACCAGTCAACTCCACCCACTAGGTGCAGCTACCGTTGGATCATAACACGCTTCAGTCACCCGTCCAGCACTCCCCCCCCAAGTCTACTGGCCTGCATTTTAAATGACAGCAAACATACATATTAAAACCTAAACATTAAAATACACACAAAACAATTACATAGTGAAAACCTCAGATAGCAGTGTAATGCAAGTTAATCAGGAAACAGGGTTCTGGGATGGAACCCTGAGCTGCTAGGTTTCCTAGTGCAAGGCCTTCCTGTTCCTACCTTAAAAGATGGTTTCGAGGACTACCGTGAAGCACTCTCACAGCACAGAAAGAGCTCAAAGTATCAGTGATGGACTGTCGCTGTCAACGGTATTTGCGAAAATATCTCCTTTGAACGGGCACTTACTAGTGTCCCATTAGAAAACTTGTTCGTCTTTGGGAAGCTTCTAAGTGCATGCAGGAGGAAGAATGTGTATGCTTCTAAGTGCATGCAGGAGGCAGAATGTGTATGCTTCTAAGTGCATACAGGAGGCAGAGCTGCTATGGTAAGAGCTACATGAAATGCATACTTTAAAAATACAACAGACGGTGGATCGAGCCGTACTTACATGATACAGAGCCAGGACTGCTGATATTGTACCCCCGTGACGGTCGCCGTGACACCCTGAATTGTATCCGACAGGAGATGAACTGTCCCCCCCAAAAAAAAGAAAGAAAGAAAGAAAGACATGTTGAAATGTAATGAAGAATCGGGGCTGTCTCACACAGCTTGCCTGGAAACGACTGGTTAAAAAGATCAGGCCGGAGTAAATGATGGGAAAGACCTCTCTGCCTGAGACCCTGGAGAGCGGCTGCCAGTCTGAGTAGACAATACCGACTTTGACAGGCTGAAGGTCAGATTCAGTAAACGGCAGCGTCACCATCTAAAACATTTCTCAAAGGCCTGTTTCGCTGTTGTCTTCTCTTCGCAGCAGAAGGACCAGCTCAGGAGACAAGAGGATTAAACAGTTACTCTTCAAAAGAGCCAATCGTTGCTAAAAATAGTATCACAGCCTTCGGACGTGAGGCTCCATTGGGTCAATACGACGGGACAGATTTTGGAAGACGTACATGTATATATACAACTGGGAACCCGCAAGGACTTACGGGGGGCATCTTATTCCGCCTCTCCCACTATTTCCTCTTTCCTTTCCCTGAAAGCCCCAATAGCCACGCCCCTTTTCCCGCCTCATTCTCTCCTAAGCAGCCATTCACCAGCCTACCTTCATTTGCCCTCGTTTTCAGCCCCGCCTCCCCCCCCCCCAGCAGCCTCTGCCAAGGAAAACTATGGCCCAGTTCGGCGGTGCCAGCTGCATCCCCATAAGAACATAAGAGAAGCCAATGTTGGATCAGGCCAACGGCCCATCCAGTCCAACACTCTGTCACACAGCTGGCCAAAAAGACCAAGGAGCCATCAGGAGGTCCACCAGTGGGGCCAGGACACTAGAAGCCCTCCCACCGTTGTAACCCACTCCCCAAGCACCAAGAATACAGAGCCTCACTTGCCCCAAACCGAGAGTCCCTATTTATATACCTTGTGGCTAACAGCCACTGATGGACCTCTGCTCCATATGCTTATCTCATTACCTCTTGAAGCCGTCCATTCTTGCAGCCGCCACCACCTCCTGTGGCAGTGAATTCCAGGTGTTAATCACCGTGCTGTGCGATCTTGGGCTGGTCACATACTCGCTTAGGCTGACCCACCTCACAGGGTTGTTGTGAGGATGAAAAAAATGGAGAAGGGACAAATACTGCAAGCCCCTCTGGGTCCTCATTTGGGGAGAGACGTGGGGCATAAATGAAATAAGCAAGTCAGAAGGACAAAAGAAGCAGAAGAAGAAGAGACTGGATTTATACCCTGCCCGTCACTACCCGAAGGAGTCTCAGAGCAGCTTACAATCTCCTTGCTCTTCCCCTCCTCACAACAGACACCCTGGGAGGTTGGTGGGGCTGAGAGAGCCCTTCCGAGGACTGCCCTTGAGAGAACTACTCTGAGAGAACTTGTGACTGACCCAAGCTCACCCAGCAGCTGCATGTGGCGGCATGGGGAATCAAACCCGGTTCTCCCGGATTAAGAGTCCACGCTCTTAACCACCACACCAAACTGGCTCTCAGCAGGAAGCTGTGTGATATGTTAAAAAGGGCAAAGGGGGAGAGAGGAAGGCTCAGAGGGTGAATTTGAGGATTAGAAAAGCCGAGGTACTCAAAAGCCTGTCTTGGGGGGACGGGGGGAGTTAAATATATCACTAGGGAAAAGTAAAGGCAAAAGGAAGATTAAAGTGAGGGCACAGAACCAGCCCTTTGGAATGGCGCCCTTAATCCAACCAGGAAAGAAGCCAAGTGCTCTCAAACCCAGAGCTTCTTCCCGAGAAATATGTTACCTATTCTGCTACCAGTATTAGCCAGGGGCCAGCGTTCCCTCTAAGCTGAGTTAGTGTGAGCCAGCTCACAGTTTTTTAGCCTCCGGCTCACGCATTTCTGTCTTCGCTTAGGAAGGAGGACTCCAGAGCCAACTAATTTATGCAGTAGCCAAATGGCTTGCTCATGACTTTAATGCCCATAGCTCACAAAGCAGAATTTTTGCTCACAAGACTCCATAGCTTCGAGGGAGAGTTGCCAGGGCATAGGAGAAAGTAGCCACTCCTCAACATTACTTAACTGGCAAGCAAATTTACGGTATTCATAATGTGGTACTTTTCATACGTGGCCTTCACATGGCGAGAGGAGTTTTTCCAAGAAACCCCATACTCTGAATGGTCACAATGCAAACTCTCACGAATTACAGTCCGTCCCAATGATTCCGATAGGGTTAAATCTGAACGCGCGAGCGCCGCGCGGGCCTTACCGTTCCCTTCCCGTGGGGCCCCTGAATCGGTGAATAAAGTGCTCATGATTTTGTCAAAGTTGCAGCTTGGCTCCGCGTTGTCCGAGTCTTCGGCGAAATGTTTCAACATCTCCCGCAGGACGTCGTCCAGAGAAGTTGCCGTCTCGTCCAGGATGATGCTGGCCCGGGCCAGGAAGCCGTCGAGGTCGCGGTGGGCTCGAACTTCCTCCTCGAAATTCTTTAATTTTAGGTACTGTGATGTGGGAGGGAAGAGAGAGATGGGAGTCAGCTCTTTGGAATGTTTTGACGAGGCACAGTTGCGTGACAGAAGTAGGTCATGAAAATCAGGAAAACAGCCATCATTGATTGCACAGGCCTATACAGTAGGGTTTGCCAGACCCCCAGAATGTGTGTGTGGGGGGGTCCTCCACCACCAGGCCCCACTGCCAATCAGCTGGCCCACAAGGGGAACTTACCTGGAAAAAGAATGAGGCCCAGTCAACATTGCAGCGACGTCCTTACATCACTTCCAACGTGACCCAGAAGTGATGTCATCAGGTCAGTGACATTAGGGCGACACTCTGGCATTTGGGCAAAAACTCTATGGCAGAAGCCGAATTTACCATAGCGTTTTTGCCCAAATACCAGAGCACTGGACCGACGTCACTGCACGATGATGTCACTTCCAGGTGATGGGAGAAACGACATAGACTAATCACTGCAATGTCAGCTTGGGTCTCCCTCTTGCTCCTGGTAAGGCCCTCCCACATCCCCTGCTGGTGGTGGAAGAAGAAGAAGAGGAGGAGGAGGAGATTGGATTTATACCCAGCCCTTCACTACCCAAAGGAGTCTCAGAGTGGCTTACAATCTCCTTTCCCTTCCCCTCCCCACAACAGACACCCTGTGAGGTAGGTGGGGCTGAGAGAGCTCTGACAGAAACTGCTCTTTTTCAAGGACAGCTGTGCCAGAACTATGGCTTGCCCAAGGTCATCCAGCAGCTGCAAGTGGAGGAGTGGGGAACCAAAGCGGGTTCTCCCAGATTAGAGTCCACGCACTTAACCACTCTCCTGCCAACCTAGCAGTTCGAAAGCAAGAAATTGCAAGTAGATAAATAGGTACCACTTCAGTGGGAAGGTAACAACGTTCCGTGCACCTAGGTGTTTAGTCATGCTGGCCACATGACCACGGAAACGTCTTTGGACAGCGCTGGCTCTTCGGCTTTGAAACGGTGATGAGCACCGCGACCCTAGAGTCGGATTCGACTGGCTTTCGAGCAAGGGAACCTTTACCTTTACCTTACTTAACCACTACATCGAACTGGCTATCCTGTTATTCTAGCACTGCAAATATTCCTTGAGTTGGGAACCTTCCAGCCTTCAGCTCACGGCACAAAAGGGGTCAAGTGGCGGCAGATGCACATCCTAAGTAAGACAGCAAATTTTCCATTTCTACCTTTGACATTTCTGTTTACCAAGACAGATACAAGTTCTCTTAACAAAGCCCTCCCGTTTCACGGCAAGCAGGAGCCGAGGGAGACCTCCTGAAAAACAGCAGCACGGACAAGTTCCATCCACTGTAATTGCTCCAAAGCAAACATTGATTCTTCACACATCTTTCTAGAACACATTTCAACTGACGCCCAGAGGCGGTCAATATTTGAGCTCAACGGCTACTGATGGTGCTGGCATTATTTCGGGGAGACCCAGGTCCAGTTACCCGTAGATCTCATTCAGGCCCTGCTTTTTGCGGATGAATACCGATGGGAATGTCAATGTCACTCTGGCACAATAACAGGCATGCGAGTCCGAGACGCTGGCAGTGTCTTTTCGGCTGCAGCAACTAACTGCCATTGGCTGCTTGATATGGGAGTTGATGCCTTTCGGGGGCCCAGTTCTTGTCCACATGGATTTCAGACTGCATGGTTAGACTGTGGTTTATCTGGCTGGCGTAACTGTCGCTTGGCTTCTATACCGAGTGAGTTAAGTTAAGCCATACCCCCTTACCACGTTGAGTTGCATTCCTATCTTCTGCTTATGTTAGAAGAGGGTTCATCCGTGTAAAACTAGACCTGCTGGACCAAACCAGTGGTCCATCCAGTCTAGCTTCCTGTCTCTCACAGGGGCCAACCAGTTCCTCTGGAGGGCCAACAACAGGACACAGAGGCCAAGGCCTTTCCCGATGGAAGTTCTGTTTAGTCGACACGGCTAGTAGCCACTGATAGGCCTCTCTTACATGAATCGTCTAATTCCCTTTTAAAGCCCCCTGTGTCTGTGGCCCTCACTACACCCTTTGGTAGCAGATTCCACATTCCAACTACTCCGGTGTGGTTACGATTGGTGGACTAGTATCTGGGAGACCTGGGTTCGAATCCCCATGGAAGCTCGCTGGGTGACCTTAGGACGGTCACAGCCTCTCAGCCTAACTTACTTCACGGGGTTGTTTTGAGGAAAAAATGGAGGAGCAGAAAAGCCAGTTTGGGTCCCCATTGTGGAAGGAAGGAAGGAAGGAAGGAAGGAAGGAAGGAAGGAAGGAAGGAAGGAAGGAAGGAAGGAAGGAAGGAAGGAAGGAAGGAAGGAAGGACTTATTTTCTTTCATTTGTCTTGAACTTCATTTGAAATCCTCAAGTTCTACGCGCACTCCCTCTGCCCTGTGCATAATTTTATAAACCTCTGCCACATTCTCACTTAGTCATCTCGTTTCTATACTGAAAAATCTCAGTCTCTTCAGACCTTCCTCACGGGAACGGTGCTCCAATCCCCTTTAATCACAGTGGCTCCCCTCTTCTGTTGTTTCCCCACCTTTGGGATGCTTATTATAAAGATTTATGGAGGAGGTTAAGAAGACAGTTTTAAATGAGCGGGAGAAGCGTGGCGTTGTTTTGTTTCGCTTCTGTGGCGAGTTCTGGAGAGGTTTACTGCATCTGCCTTTGGGCTGAGGGGACGGGAGATGCATGTTAAATGGGACGAATGCGAATTCATTGAAAATTAATGGGCAGTAATAAGGGCTGCCAACCTCCAGGTACTGCCTGGAGATTTTCCTCTGTTAAAAGGTAAAGGTAAAGGTTCCCTTGCTCGAAAGCCAGTCGAATCCGACTCTAGGGTTGCGGTGCTCATCTCCGTTTCAAAGCCGAAGAGCCAGCGCTGTCCAAAGACGTTTCTGTGGTCATGTGGCCGGCATGACTAAACACCAAGGTGCACGGAACGCTGTTACCTTCCCACCAAGGTGGTACCTATTTATCTACTTGCAATTTCTTGCTTTCAAACCGCTAGGTTGGCAGGAGCTGGAACTAGAGACGGGAGCTCACTCCGTCATGTGGCATTCTCGGGTCTCGAACTGCTGAACGACTGACCTTCCACAGCCTGCAGTTCAGCATCTTAACCACTTGAGCCACCGCAGCTCCTCTGTTAAAACCAGTCCCCAAACCATAGAGACCAGTTCCCCTGGCGAAAACGGCTGCTTTGGAGGGCAGGCTCTACGGCATTATAGACCAATGAGGTCCCTCCCCTCCCCAAACCCCGCCTCCCCAAGGCTCCACCCCCAAACCCAGATCACGTGAAATGATGGTATCGTTTTACTCCGCTCTGGTTAGACCTCATCTACAGTATTGTGCTCAGTTTTGGGCACCGCAATTTAAGAAGGCTACAGACAAGCTGGAATGTGTCCAGAGGAGGGCAACCAAGATGGCGAGGGGTCTGGAGACCACGTCCTACAAGGAAAGGTTGAAAGACCTGGGTGTGTTTAGCCTGGAGAGGAGACGACTGAGAGGGGATATGAGAAACATCTTCAAGTCCTCGAAGGGCTGTCCTATGGAGGATGGTGAGGAGTTGTTTTCTGTTGCCCCAGAAGGTCAGACCAGAACCAACGCCTTGAAGTTAAATCAGAAGAGTTTTCGGCTAAACGTGAGGAGGAACTTCCTGACAGTCGGAGCGGTTCCTCGGTAGAACTGGCTTCCTCGGAAGGTGGCGGGCTCTCCTCCTTTGGAAGAGGTTTTCAAACAGAGGCTATAGGTGGCCACCTGACAGCAATGCAGATCCTGTGAACTCGGGCAGATCATGAGAAGGGAGGGCAGGAAGGGTTGCCTCCATGCTTAGTTCTCGTGGCCCTTTCTTACCCGCCCAGGGAAATGCTGATTGCCACTTTGGGGGGGTCAGGAAGCCAATTGTTCTCCAGGCCAGTTTGGCTGGAGATCCTGGAGGGTTTTTTGTCATCTTCTGGTCATGGAAGAAGAAGAAGAGATTGGGTTTATGCCCCGCCCTTAACTTGGAGTCTCAGAGCGGCTTACAAACTCCTTCCCCTTCTGACAGCGGAAACCCTGGGAGGTAGGCAGGGCTGAGAGAGCTCTTTCGAGGACTGCTCTTGAGAGAACAGCTCTGAAGGAACTTGTGACTGACTCAAGGTCACAGCAGCTGCAGGTGGAGGAACGGGGGTCACTGTATGTGTGTGTGTGTGTGGTATTTGTGAATTTCCTGCAGTGTGACAGGGGTTGGACTAGATGACCCGGGAGGTCCCCCAGAAGGAGAGCCAGTTTGGTGTAGTGGTTAAGTGCACGGACTCTTATCTGGGAGAACTGGGTTTGATTCCCCACTCCTCCACTTGCACCTGCTGATGTGACTTTGGGTCAGTCACAAGCTCTGGCACAGCTGTTCTCTCAAGGACAGTTTCTGTCAGAGTTCTCTCAGCCCCACCTACCTCACAGGGTGTCTGTTGTGGGGAAGGGAAGGGAAAGGAGTTTGTAAGCTGCTCTGAGATGCCTTTGGGCAGTGAAGGGCAGGGTATAAATCCAAACTCTCTTCTTCTTCTTCTTCTTTCCAACTCTATGATTCTGTTTCCCAATCCAGAACTAGCAATCCTCGGTGAAACGGGGTCAAGGGGGCTTGACCAAGGAGTTGTCGTCTGGCCCCTAACTCAGCTCCATCTTCTGCAAACGGGGAAGGGAGAAGAACGCTGTCTCCTGGGACAGTTGCAGTACCAGAGGCGGAACAGACCAAAGAGCAAGAAAGCCCACTTTGAAAAAGATAAAGCATCGCCTCCCAAAATGACCTGAATCAGAGCTCTCTTCAGTCTTGCCAGGTCTTTGTCTGGCTGGCCTTTTTCCTCAGGCGCCCAGAGGACAAACCGAGCACCAGCCGGGGATCAAGAGGGGCATCCCGCTCCGCCCATCCAGCTCAACCAAGCACGGCCTGGCATTCTGCCCGTTCCTCGCCCAGAGGTGCCCTTGCCGACTGCAGGGAGGCGTTAATGGGTAGCAATCAACATCAAAAGGCCCCCTGCTGGGTCCCGGGCTCCGGCCTGGAGTGGAAGCGGGTTTTTTTGGCAGGCAAGATTAAAGCCCCGGAAAGGGCAGCCCTGAACGTGCCGGACTGGAAAACTGGCACCAGCTTGTTTGCAGAAACAGGAAATTTAGCTTTCCTTTAAAATCACCGTGAAGCGATCGGAGGGCAAATCTTGCCGTAGCTGTGGCGAGCCGTGAATAATTATCTGTTCCAACGGCGGCGGCCTGAGCCAGCCAGGATGGCTCGAAGGGCAAAGGAAGTTGCATATTTGCCCAGTACAAGGAAAGAGGAGGGCGCTGAAACCGCTCTGGGCATGCCATCCCAAGTAGGAAAAAACAGTAGCCTGGGTAAGATTTAGCACCTGATCCCTACCTGGCCTCTCCTCTGCTCCAAGCGGGCCCTTCCCAAAGCCACTTTTTAACCATTCGGACCAGTGTTCCCTCTAAGCTGAGTTAGTGTGAGCTAGCTCACAGTTTGTTAGCCTCCAGCTCACACCTTTCTGTCTCAGCTCAGGAAGGGATAGCTCCACAGTAAACTGATTCATGCAGCGGCCAGACGGCTTGCTCACAACTTTAATGCCAGCATCATCATAATAATAATAATAATAATAATAATAATAATAATAATAATAATAATAATAATAATAATAATAATAATAATAATAATAATAATAATATACTTTATTGTCATTGTACATAGTACAACGAAATTAAAAGTGCAAACATTTCAGTGATCTACCACAATAACCATGCGCGCTCACACAGCCATTCACAACTGCTTCATAGCTCCCCTAAAGTTCACATAGCAACTAAACCACTGATGTCCCCAATTCCAATCTCATGCAGCATTTAGGGCAATAATGGCTCTTGGATAAAAACTGTTTTTTTTTAATCTATTTGTCCTTGTTTTAATTGCCCTGTATCTTCTGCCCGAAGGCAGCAATTCAAACAAGGAGTGTCCAGGGTGTGATGAGTCCTGCAAAATGTTCTTTGCCTTTTTCAAGCATCGAGAACTGTACAGTTGTTCCAGGGATGGGAGAGGGCAGCCAATGATCTTCTGAGCTGTGGTGGTAACTCTCTGGAGTGCCTTCCTATCTGCAGCCGTACAACTAGCAAACCAGGCACAGACACAGTATGATAGAATGCTTTCTATTGAGCAACGATAGAAAGACATCAGTGTTTTCTCACTCAGGTTGTTTTTCTCTAAGAGTCTGAGAAAATAAAGCCTCTGCTGGGCCTTCTCCACCAGAGCAGTGGTGTTAGCGCTCCAAGTCAGATTTTGCTCAATAGTCACTCCCAAAACTTAAAGTAGCCACCCTCTCCACACATTCTCCGCCAATAAACAGTGGCTTAATTTCCGTTTTGTTCTTCCTGTAGTCCACCACCAATTCCTTGGTCTTGGTAGTATTGAGAATCAGATTGTTTTCCCCACACCAAACACAAAGCCGTTCCACCTCATCCCGATAAGCAGACTCGTCGTTCCCAGAGATGAGCCCCACCACAGTGGTGTCATCAGCAAACTTGATGATAGTGTTGCCGGGGTGAGTGGGGGTACAGTCCTGTGAGCAGCTCACGAAGCAGCTCACGATGTAGGATTTTCGCTCGCAAGACTCCACAGCTTAGAGGGAGCATTGGCTTGGGACTGCAGAATATATCTATTTCACCTCATGTCTACCCTGCCTTTCTCCACCATTGCTCCCTCTAAGCTGCGGAGCCTTGTGAGCGAAAATCCTGCTTTGTGGCATTAAAGTTGTGAGGGAGCGATTTGGCTGCCGCATGAATCAGTTGGCTCTGGAGCCCTCCTTCCTGAGCGAAGACCAAAATGGGTGAGCCGGAGGCTAAAAAACTGTGAGCAAGCTCACACTGACTCAGCTGAGAGGGAACGCCGGTGGGGACCCAAAACAGCTTACGTCATTCTTCTCTCCTCCGGTTTTTCCTCACCACAACCCTGTGAGGTGGGGTAGGCTATGAGGATGTGACCGGCCCAAGGTCAACTCGTGGGCTTCCATGGGAGAGTCGGGAAGAACTTTACGCTCTAGAAAGAAGAACCTCCTGGTGGTCCCGGTACCTGGTGGTCCCGGCAGTTTGGTGTAGTGGTTAGAAGAGCGGACTCTAATCTGGGAGAACCGGGTTTTTGATTCCCCCACTCCTCCACTCGCAGCTGCTGGATGACCTTGGGCAAGCCATGGTTCTGCCAGAGCTGTTCTCTCAGGAGCAGTCCTCGAAAGAGCTCTCTCAGCCCCGCCTACCTCACAGGGTGTCTGCTGTGGGGAGGGGAAGGGGAAGGAGTTTGTAAGGCGCTCTGAGACTCCGAGTGAACGGCGGGGTATGAATCCAATCTTTTCTCTTCTTCTTCTTGACTAGGGGCAGGGCCTTTTCGGAACTCTCTGCCAGAGAACTTCCGTGCCCTACGGGATCAACTACCTTTCCGTAGGGCTTGCAAGGCAGAGATGTTCCGCCAGGCGTTTGGGTTGAGGACGTTCATACTCCTGTTTCCCCTCTTTTTCTCCACATCTTTCCCCCCATCCAGGGGGCAGGTGGATACTGAAATCACCCGTCATCTTGGACACAGTATTGTTTTTTGATGGATTGTTTAAATATATTTTAATGCTGTTTTAATTTTTCTCATATCTTGTATTCGCTTTCGATGTAAGCCGTCCTGAGCCCCGTCTCAGCGAAGGGCGGCCTAGCAAACTGAAGGAAACTGAAGGAAATGGTAGAGTGGGGAATCAGAAGAAGAAGAGATTGGATTTATACCCTGCCCTTTACTTGGAGTCTCAGAGCGGCTTATAAACTCCTTTCCCTTCCCCTCCACAACAGGTGTGTGGGAAAAAACAATCAATAAATCGAGATTGAAAGTATTAACAGACACCCTGTGAGGTAGGCGGGGCTGAGAGAGCTCTGAGAGAACTGTCCTCGAGAGAACAGCTCTGACAGAACTGTGGGTTGCCCAAGGTCATCCAGCAGCTGCAAGTGGAGGAGTGGGGAATCAAACCCGGTTCTCCCAGATTAGAGTCCCCACCACTTAACCACTACATCAAACTGACTCTCACGACAAACTGGCTCTCAAATCAAATCTGGGTTTCCTGGATCCTAGACCATCACTCTAGTCTTAACACTACACCGGTTTTCGTACTTATATGAACGTCATATGGGCTTTTCCCACTAACAATGAACGTTGTTGATTCTGATCCATAAAGTTGGAAAGGTGCTCATTCATCGAGGCGGATTGAAATGTCCGAACTTCCCACAGCGGCGTGGTGCGGTGGTTGAGATAGGCAGGCTCTAATCCAGAGAACTGGGTTTGATTTCCCACGCCTCCTCCCCATGGAGCCTGCATGTTTAATTGGAATCAAGTCTCAGGGAGTTCCACAGGCCTTACTCGCAAATGTGTGAGCGCAGGATGGAAGACTAAGCCAGCTTTAAGGCCAAACTGAAACAGGTTTTAGAAGTTTTACAAATAACCACCCAAAATGAAGAAGGTATGCTTTCTTTTGTGAAATGTGAAAACCCCTAAGGCAGAAATGAATTACTGCACAGAGCAGCGGGGGAAATCAGAATAATTTCAGTGATAAGAGAAGTACATCCCACAATTGATTTGGGTAAAAAGAATTTTTTCAGAGGCAGCAAGGTATGTAGATGACTTCTATTTAGATTAGATGGAAGATAAAATTTGCAGCACAGAAAGGCAAGTTATTTCTTTAAGAAAATCATGCATCGTACTTACTTTTCTTGATGTGTGTAATAAAACGCAGCCGGCGCCTTCACTTTCTGCTGGAAAAGAGGAGGAAAAGGTTACAATCGTAGGCACACATCTGGGACGCCGGCAGAAAGGCTTGGCTTTTTGGTTAGAGCTGTCAGGTTAGAAGGGATAGAAGGAAGTCCTTCTTCACCCAAAGAGTGATTAATACGTGGAATTTCCTGCCACAGGAGGTGGTGGCAGCTACAAGCATGGACGGCTTCAAGAGGGAACAGGATAAACATTATGGAGCAGAGGTCCATCAGTGGCTATTAGCCACAAGGTACAGGTAGGAACTCTCGGTGTGGGGCAGGTGATGCTCTGTATTCTTGGTGCTTGTGAGGGGGAGCAGCAGTGGGAGGGGCTTCTAGCGTCCTGGCCCCACTGCTGGACCTCCTGATGTCCCCCTGGTATTTTTGGCCATTGTGTGATGGAGTGTTGGACTGGATGGGCCATTGGCCTGATCCAGCATTGACTTCTCTTATGTTCCTATGGATAAACATACGGAGCAGAGGTCCATCAGTGGCTATTAGCCACAAGGTATTGATAGGAACTCTCGGTCGGGGCAAGTGATTTTCTGTCTTCTTGGTGCTGGGGGGGGGCAGCAGTGGGAGGGCTTCTGGTGTCCTGGCCCCACTGCTGGACCTCCTGATGTCCCCCTGGTATTTTTGGCCACTGTGTGACAGAGTGTTGGACTAGATGGGCCATTGGCCTGATCCAACATTGGCTTCTCTTATGTCCTTATGGCTTTGTGACTGTCATCCGAATGCTTTGTGTGTTTCAGTTTTTAGTCTTTTGTCTATCTCAGAGGCTCAGGCGAAGTATAAATACTTTCACCACCATTATCCTGCATTAATCTTCCAAATTTTCTATACCCCGCTCTCCTCCCTCTCTGAGATGCAAAGCGGTTTTTAGAACATCATTCGCTCCTCCTCCATTTGCCAACAACAGCCCAGCGAGGTAGGCCAGGAGGAGTGTTTGTGATGGGCCCGAGATCACCCAGCGAGCTTCCATGGAGAATCTGAAGACAGGTCACCCAAGGTCCTAAGTCTCTCTCCACTATACCACACTGGCTGTCCAGGATCTGCAAACCCTTCCCTGCCCCCAGACTAGCAGGTCAGCTGCTTAGAGACTATATAGAATCATAGAGTCGGAGGGGACCTCCAGGGTCATCTAGTCCAACCCCCCACACAATGCAGGAAATTCACAAACACCTCCCCCTCCACACCTGCAGTGAACCCTGTTCCACACCCAGAAGATGGCAAACAACTGGCCTGGAGAAAAATGGCTTCCTGACCCCAAAGTGGTGACCAGCATTTCCCTGGGCGTGTAAGGAAGGAGAAGGAGAAGGAGAAGGAGAAGGAGAAGGAGAAGGAGAAGGAGAAGGAGAAGGAGAAGGAGAAGGAGAAGGAGAAGGAGAAGGAGAAGAAGAAGAAGAAGAAGAAGAAGAAGAAGAAGAAGAAGAAGAAGAAGATTAGATTTATACCCCGCCCTTCACTTGGAGTCTCAGAGCAGCTTACAACCTCCTTTCCCTTCCCCTCCCCACAAGAGAAACTTTGTGAGGTAGGCGGAGCTGAGAGAGTTCTTTCAAGAACTGCCCTTTCAAGGACAGCTCTTGTCAGAACTATAGCTTGCCCAAGGTCATCCAGCAGCTGCAAGTGGAGGAGTGGGGCATCAGACCCAGTTCTCCCAGATTAGCTTCCGCGCACTTAACCACTGCACCAAACCAGCTCTCCACACCAAACTAAGCACTCAGACAACCCTTCCCGCCCTCCCACTCATGATCTGCCTAAGTTCACACATATGTGGCCCCCGTCATGAATCACCATTATATCAACTTACTCGCCCGGCTCTGTTACAGTCTATTCGAGTTTAACAGCCCACAGGCCATACACGATAAAAACCGATTTTAAGAATTAAACATGACAGTAAAACAGAAGTTTGCCACATCCGCAATACAGCTTTTGCAAAGAGTACTCAAAAATAACCTTAATCTTGAGGTATCAGGAATGGTTGAGTTGTTGTTGTTGTTCAGTCGCACAGTCGAGTCCGACTCTTCGCGACCCCATGGACCAGTTTATGCCAGGCCCTCCTGTCTTCCGCTGTCCGCTGAAGTTTGCTCAATTTCATGTTCGTTGCATCGATGACACTGTCTAACCATCTCATCTTTTGCCATCCCCTTCTTCTTTGACCTTCAGTCTTTCCCAGCATCAGGGTCTTCTCCAGTGAGGGCTCCCTTCTCATTGGGTGGCCAAAGTATTTGAGCTTCAGCTTCAGGATCTGGCCTTCCAGGGAGCAATCAGGGTTGATTTCTTTTAGGATTGACTGATTTGATCTCCTTGCAGTCCAAGGGAGTACTTCCTAAGAAATCTCTCTCTGGCTGTTGCATACTTTGGCAGTAGAAAAAGGAATGGGACAATGAATCTCCCAGTGTGGCAGGGGACAGTCACGAATGCGCTGGTCTGGAGGTACCTTAAGGAAATGGCCCTTCATCTGGTTTGCATTGGAGCCCTCCTTCGTGAGCTAAGACAAAAATGTGTCAGCCGGAGGCTAAAATACTGTGAACAAAGCTCACACTAACTCAGCTTAGAGGGAACACTGGTAACTATGTAAATTAGTTTGCTCTGGAGCCATCGTTCCGGAGCTAAGACAAAAATGTGTGAGCCAGAGGCTGGAAAACGGTGAGCTAGCTCACACTAACTCAGCTTAGAGGGAACACTGGTTACAGCTATAAATTACTTTGCTCTGGAGCCGTCCTTCCGGAGCGAAGACAAAAATGTGTGAGCCGGAGGCTAGAAAACGGTGAGCTAGCTCACACTAACTCAGCTTAGAGGGAACCCTGGTTACAGCTATAAATTACTTTGCTCTGGAGCCATCCTTCCGGAGCAAAGACAAAAATGTGTGAGCCGGAGCAGTGCTGTGGACAAAGCAAGGTGTGAGCCATAGGCTACACACTAACTCAGCTTAGAGGGAACCCTGGTTACAGCTATAAATTACTTTGCTCTGAAGCCATCCTTCCGGAGCGAAGACAAAAATGCATGAGCCGGAGGCTAAAAAACGGTGAGCTAGCTCACACTCACTCAGCTTAGCGGGAATACCGATCTGGGGTGTTGGCAGCGCATTACAACATGTGATCATTTATGACTGCCTCAGTTTTGGAGCTGCCAGTATATTGAGGTAAGTGAGGCGGATCAAATTGGGTAGAGTACTTAATTGTCCGACGGAGCGGGGAGCGTTTCCGTGCAGCGTCTTTTTGGAGAGAGTCTCAGTCCCGTTTTAAGCAGTCTCTCTCTCAGTAACGCTCGTCTCGATTTCCATAAACCTCATGGGTTTATTTCCGTGTCCACAGTTCTGTTCCATTCTGACCAACGGAGGGCATCAGTGTTATATTCCCGCCAGTGTTTTTCATTGATTAAAATATTTCTCTCTGCCCTTTCCTACCAACCGTGGCAGGGCAGCAAAACACAGTGAACCAACGCCAACCCAACAGGGGGAAAAATAATGTTAAAACATAAATACAGAACGGACACAGCAGGCCCATAACACTCCATAATCCGTGGCATAACCCGCCAAACGCAGCCTGGCATTTATATATTTCTTTAGAGCATTTCCTAGTTGCTTCTTCCCCTTACAGAGCTCAAGGCAGCTTGCGATATAAATAAAATACATAAAACGGAATACATAGAATCATAGAATGTTAGAGTTGGAAGGGACCTTGCAGGTCATCTAGTCCAACTTCCTGCACTCTGCAGGAGCATAGCTGAAAGAGAGCCCTACATACCTACAACATACCCAAAAGATGGTCGTCCAGCCTCCGCTTGAAAACATTCAGGGAAGGAACACCCACCACCTCCTGAGGCAGACTGTTCCACTGCTCATCCACTCTTACCGTTAGGAAGTTTCTCCTGATATCTAGCCAGTAACGACTCCTTTGTCATTTCCACCCATTCGATCTAGATTTGCAATCCAGAGCAAGAGAGAATAGATCTGCTCCATCTCCTACAAGACAACCCTTCAAATACTTGAAGGCTGCAATCATGTCCCCTCTAAGCCTTCTCTTTCCCAGGCTAAACAGACCCAACTCTGTCAGCCTTTCCTCCTAAGACTTGGATTCCAAACTTCTCACCATGGTGGTTGCCCTCTTCTGGACACGCTCAGAGCTTGTCAACATCCTTCCTAAAGTGTGGTGCCCAAAACTCGAACACAGGACTCCAGCTGAGGCCTGACCATAGCAGAATAGAGCGGAACTACCACCTCCCATGATCTGGACACAAGGCTTCTGTGAATGCATCCTAAGACTGCATTAGCTTTCTAACGATTCAAATGTGGGTTTCCCAGACCCTAGTCCGACACTTTAACCACTACAGTTTAGTATTAATGGTTAAGTACGCGGACTCTAATCTGGGAGAACCGGGTTTGTTCCCCACTCCTCCACTTGCAGCTGCTGGATGACCTTGGGCAAGCCATAGTTCTGACAAGAGCTGTCCTTGAAAGAGCAGTTCTCGAGAGAGCTCTCTCTGCCCCACCGACCTCATAGGGTGTCTGTTGTGAGGAGGGGAAGGGAAAGGAGTTTGTAAGCCGCTCTGAGACTCCTTCAGGTAATGAAGGGTGGGGTAGAATCCAACCTCTTCTCTTCTTCCCCTACACCATGCTGGCTCTCTACACGAACGCATCCTGAACAACTTTAGATTCTGCCCCTTAGCAAAACTGGGTTACCTCTGTGTTTTCAACCATTTTCAGGGCACGCCGGGCAGAGAGTGAGAGACCGGTTTCCACCCTCTCCTTGCAGGAGTAACAGAAACGGCGATCCGCTCAAAAAATATATTACTGCATACCAGAGATTTTAGAACTAAGCCCCTTTTCTGAACCCACCGACCAATATTTATGAAACAACAACAAGCCGGCCTTTGTTGAGGCACAGAAATTCCTGAGGAATTCCATCCAGATATTCATCAGCCTGTTTGAAAACGACGTCCGCCTGTCTGAGATATTGGATCGAAAATGCTGAGAGGGCAAGACGCCAGTGGAGGCCGGCCTCGAGTCTCTCTCGGCGTTAAGCGCACATTTTTCACAACCCACGGCCCTCCTTCTGACGAGGGAGAAATCCGATAAAGAAATATGCAACCAATTAGACGGCGACGTCCGAGGAAATCTGGAAAGACTTTGCTGACAGACCCAAAACCGCCTTTTGTGAAACGCAAGGGCAGGTTGCCAAGCCTGTTAGCGATGGGGCTGCGTTACTTGGACGAGTGATCTATAGAGGGCCGGGGATGAATATCAGACATTAGAAGGCCAACCCTTTCCTTCGGTTTGTTGCTGGCTCCAAATAGGTCAGTCAGAAGCTACGAGTCCATGTTGATTTCTCAACAGTGCCGGTTTTAAATATGTTCTTTTATGTAATCAAGTCCATATTCTTACAAACAACTTGAAAAGGGGATTAGATAGATTCATGGAGAAGTCTATCAATGGCTACAAGCCAATGGCTACAAGGCTGAGAGGAACCTCCACGCTCAGAGGCACTAATCCTCTGAATTCCAGAGCCATGAGGAAACCTAAGGGGAAGGCCTTGGCCTTTCTGCCCAGTTGTCGGCCCTCCAGAAGAACTGGTTGTCCACTATGTGAGACAGGATGCTGGACTGGATGGACCACTAGTCTGATCCAGCAGGGCTCTTCTGATGTTCTTATCGGGGAAGGCCTCGGCCTCTCTGCCCTGTTGTTGGCTGTCCAGAGGACCTGGTTGGCCACTGCATGAGACAGGATGCTGGACTAGATGGACTCTCACTGGTCTGATCCAGCAGGGCTCTTCTGATGTTTTTATGAGGGGAAGGCCTCGGCCTCTCTGCCCTGTTGTTGGCCCTCCAGAGGAACTGGTTGGCCACCGTGTGAGACGGGATGCTGGGCTAGATGGACCTTCACTGGTCTGCTCCATCAGGGCTCTTCTGATGTTCTGATTAAGGGAAGGCCTCGGCCTCCATGCCCTGTTGTCGGCCTCAAGAGGAACTGGTTGGCCCCTGTGAGAGACAGGAAGCTGGATTAGATGGGCCACTAGTCCGATCCAGCAGAGCTCTTCTTCTGCTATAGGGTACTGGATCACAGAATCATAAAATCATAGAGTTGGAAGGGACCTTCAGGGTCATCTAGTCCAACCCCCTACACAATGTAGGAAATTCACAACTACCCCCACACACCCAGTGTCCACTGTTTCTCGCCCAGAAGATGACAAAAGCCCCCAGGATCTCCAGCCAAAGTGGCCTGGAGAAAAACGCCTTCCTGACCCCAAAAGTGGCGATCAGCATTTTCCTGGGCATGTAAGAAAGGGCCACGAGAACTAAGCACTGAGGAGGAGGAGATTGGATTTATACCCCGCCCTTCACTACCCAAAGGAGTCTCAGAGCGGCTTACAAACTCCTTTCCCTTCCCCTCCCCACGACAGACACCCTGGGAGGCAGGTGGGGGCTGAGAGAGCTCTTTCGAGGACTGCTCTTGAGAGAACAGCTCTGACAGAACTACGGCTTGCCCAAGGTCATCCAACAGCTGCACGTGGAGGAGTGGGGAATCAAACCCGGCTCTCCCAGATTAGAGGCCGCGTACTTAACCACGACACCAAACGTGGTCTACACCAAAGACACTACTTCTAACTATCCCTGCAGTAAGACTTTATATCTCTCTGTCACACACTTCTTCCACTTCTCCTATAAGGAGTGCAGGGTGGCTGGCATATACAGCTTGCGCGTTCTTCATTTTTCACCCACAACCCCCTTGTGTGGAAGGTCCAGGCTTAAAGTCACGGGCCCAAGAGCACCTAACCAACTACATGTCGACGTGGCTACTTGTACCCAGGTCTCCCAGGTCTTAGTGTGACATTCCAACCCCTGCACTACCCAGGCTTTCTCCTTTCCCTTGAATTCTTAGAATCACAGAGCTGGAAGGGTCCCTTGAGGCCATCCAGTCCACCCCCCTTGCTCAATGCAGGATCAGCCTAGAGCACCCCTGACAAGTGTTTGTCCGGCCGCTGCTTTCAAGACTCCCAGCGAGGGGGAGCTCGCCACCGCCCTAAGCAGCCCCGATCCCACTGCTGAACTATTCTTACTATAAAAAAAATGTTTCCTAATATCCAGCCGGTACCTTTCCACCTGTAATGTACACCCATTATTGCAAATCCTGTCCTCTGCTCCCTGCCCTCCTCTAAGTGACAAAATCTTAAAATTCGGGTGGGCAGCAGTGTTCCCTCTAAGCTGAGTTAGTGCGAGCTAGCTCACAGGTTTTTAGCCTCCGGCTCACACATTTTTGTCTTCGCTCCGGAAGGAGGGCTCCGGAGCAAACTAATTTTTTCAACAGCCAAACCGCTCCCTCGCAAATTTAATGCCAGTGGCTCACAAAGTAGAATTTCGGCGCACAAGACTCCACAGCTTAGAGGGGGCATCGGTGGGTAGCCATTTTGGTCCGAAGCGACGGAACAAAGTTTGAGTCCGGTGGCACTCTGGAGGCCGACAAGGCATAATTCTGGGTATCAGCTTTTGCGTGCATGCATGCGTCATCAGATAACATCTAATAAAGAATCCGAAGAAGTGGGCAGTGTGCTTGCCCATGAAAGCTTATACCCAGAATTAAACTTTGTTGGTCTTAGAGGTGCCCCTGGATTCAAACTTTGACAAATACTTAGAGAACCTTCGAGAACAATCCTGTCCACCCTCAACTTCCTCTTCTCCAGACTGAACATTCCCAAGTCCCTCGGCCTTTCCTCATAGGTGGAATGAGATCCCGGAAGAGATCAGAGCCCTGCAGGACCTCTTAGAGTGCCGCACGGCCTGCAAGACAGAGCTCTTCCGCCAGGCGTTTGACTAAAGAGCTGCATCATACACCGAGGAGCGTCCCTGTGCCCTGGCTTCACCACCTTCACCAGCCTGTGTCCTGGCGTTACCATCGCTATCTTCAGCCTGTACCCGCCGCATAACAAGTGAGCTAGCACGAAGTTATGGGAAGTACATGGTCACCTAAGTCAGTACACCGAAGTGTACAGTTCTGGTCACCACACCTCAGAAAGGATATTATAGTTTTGGAAAAAGTGCAGAAAGGGGCAACTAGAATGATCAAAGGGTTGGAACACTTTCCCTAGGAAGAAAGGTTAAAGCGCTTGGGGCTCTTTGGCTTGGAGAAACGACGGCTGAGGGGTGACCCGATCGAGGTTTACAAGGTTACGTGTGGGATAGGACAGGTAGAGAAAGAGGTACTTTTCTCCCTTTCTCACAAGACAAGAACTCGTGGGCACTACGAAGAAAGGTTAAAGCGCTTGGGGCTCTTTGGCTTGGAGAAACAACGGCTGAGGGGTGACCCGATCGAGGTTTACAAGGTTACGCGTGGGATAGAACAGGTAGAGAAAGAAGTACTTTTCTCCCTTTCTCACCATACAAGAACTCGTGGGCACTCCATGAACTTGCTGAGCGTTCGGGTTAGAACGGATAAAAGGAAGTCCTTCTTCACCCAAAGAGTGACTAACACATGGAATTCACTGCCATAGGAGGTGGTGGCGGCTACAAGCACGGACAGCTTCAAGAGGGCATTGGATAAACATCTGGAGCAGAGGTCCATCAGTGGCTATTAGCCACAAAGTATAGATAGGAACTCTCGGTCTGGGGCAAGTGAGACTCCGTATTCTTGGAGTTTTGGGGGGGGGCAAGAGTGGAGGGGTTTCTCATGTCCTGGCCCCACTGCTGGACCTCCTGATGGCATCTGGTATTTCTGGTCACTGTGTGACACAGAGTGTTGGACTGGATGGGCCATTGGCCTGGTCCAACATTGGCAGTCAGAAGACCGCGG
The DNA here is from genome assembly GCA_029375565.1 of Gekko gecko. Taxonomy (NCBI): domain Eukaryota; kingdom Metazoa; phylum Chordata; class Lepidosauria; order Squamata; family Gekkonidae; genus Gekko; species Gekko gecko. The sequence continues at coordinate 121,391,372 of JAPDNY010000010.1, forward strand.
AAGACAGGAGGGCCTGGCGCGATTTGGTCCATGGGGTCGCGAAGAGTCGGACTCGACTGTGCGACTGAACAACAACAAAAACATTGGCTTCTCTTATGTTCTCATAGGCACCTCTGCTCATTTGATCCCAGTGCCATTGCTTTTCTCTAACAAGGAAGGAAAGAGGAGCTATTTAAAAAGAGGCCGCTCAGACAAAGCGGGGAGAAAGGATCGTAAGTGGGAGGCGTATCCCTCCCCGCAAAGCCTCACGCCGCCTGTGACCTCTGCCAGCGTTGAAGAACTTTTTGGGAGCTGATGCTGGACAGCAGCAGAAAGGCGGAACCGGGAGGCCAGCAATATCCCGGTGGACAGCTCCATCGTGAACGCCACTCGTCAGCCTCCGAAAAGCCAGCTTCTGCGTTACCTCCCCCCCATCTTAGCGGGTGTTCTAAGAACCACCCTGCTGGATCTGACCCAGGCTGCGTCTCATCCAGCATGCTGCTTCCGACGGCACTGATGCCCCTTTGCAAGGCCAAAACCCCTTCCCCTAACTGACCACAGAATCCGGTACTGGGAGATACGCTGCCTTTGGAGATGGAAGCCTCAGTTTGCTACCATGGCTAAAAGTGTTGAACAGGCGCTCCATTTATCACTTTGCTTAAACTCCTTTTAAAGCCACCTTCGCCAGCAGCAGAAAAAAGCAAGGGCCCAGCAGCAGCTTAAAGGTAAAGGTTTCCCTCGCTCGAAAGCCAGTCGAATCTGACTCTAGGGTTGCAGAACTCATCTCCCTCCTTTCCAAGCCGAAGAGCCAGCGCTGTCCGAAGACGTTTCTGCGGTCATGTGGCCGGCATGACTAAACGCCAAGGCACACAGAACGCTGTTATCTTCCCACCGAAGCGGTACCTGTTTATCTACTTGCAATTCCTTGCTTTCGAACGGCTCGGTTGGCAGGAGCCGGGGCCAGAGACGGGAGCTCACTCCGTCTCGTGGCACACTCGGGCCTCGAACTGCTGGACTACCGACCTTCCAGCCTGCAGTTCAGCGTCTTTTTTTTAAAAAATTAACTGTCCCCAGGGACAGGCTTTTATTTTATTTTTCCACACAACAAAATCACAAGACACAAAACAATACAATACACACAACACAAAACATACACCTTCCAGCCTGCAGTTCAGCGTCTTAACCACTTGAGCCTTAAAGACTTAAAAACTAACAAAACCAGAGGTAGGGTAGGAGGTTTTGTGAGTCACTTGTGCCAAGAATGTACCAGCTGGATATTAGGAAAAAACTTTTTGACAGTCGGAGTTGTGCAACGGTGGAATCGGGTGCCTGGGGAGGTGGTGAGCTCCCCCTCACTGGCCGTCTTTAAGCAGCAGCTGGACAAACGCTTGTCAGGGACACTCTAGGCTGATCCTGCATTGAGCAAGGGTGTTGGACTAGGTGACCTCTAGGGCCCCTTCCAACTCTGTGATTCCATGATTCTCCTTCTCCAGATAGACTGAAGAAGTGAGCAGTGACGCATGGAATCTCCTACACTACCACCAGTTTTCTCAGTCTTTTAAGGTGCTACTGGACTTTTGCTCTTTTGGGTCTGTTTAGCCTGGGAAAGAGAAGGCTTAGAGGGGACATGAAGGCAGTCTTCCAATATCTGAAGGGCTGTCACGTAGAAGATGGAGCGGATCTATTCTCTTTTGCTCCAGATTGCAAGGCTAGATCTAATGGGTGGAAATTACAAGGAAGTCGATACCGGCTAATTATCAGGAGGAACTTCCTAACTGTAAAAGTAGTTGAGCAGTGGAACAGTCTGCCTCGGGAGGTGGTGGATGCTCCTTCCCTGGATGTTTTCAAGCGGAGGCTGGACGATCACCTATCGGGTCTGTTGTAGGGCTGTCTTTCGGCTACGCTCCTGCAGAGTGCAGGGGGTTGGACTAGATGACCCACAAGGTCCCTTCCAACTCTAACATTCTATGATTCTACGATTCTTTTCTACTGCTGCAGACAAACTAACATGACTACCCATCTGGATCTATCACCTTAGCTAGCATTCGTCACCCCACCTTGACAGCTGCAAGTGCCAGAAACGAATTCTGCACGGTGGAATTTTTCGGTGCCCGTCTTGAATCTCCTGTTATAACACATCTTTCTGTGTTACACCTCTGAGGATGCCAGTCACAGCTACTGGCGAAACGTCAGGTCCTACGATGCCACGAGCACGGCCACACAACCCGGAAAATCTACAGCAACTAATGTACTCCGGCCGTGAAAGCCTTCGACAACAAATCCATTTTTGTTTAAACTTATCCCAGAAATCAGAATAGTCCTTCCTCAGGGCCACATAGTCCTCTGAAGTGCCCAGACCCTGGGTCATTCTACCAAAAGAGAGAGATTTGGAATTTTTAATTCCTGGTGGCAGCAGAAATCTACCAAGTTGAGGTACACAGAGAATGTTTTAAAGGTAAAACCGTCTCCCCCATAAGCAAGGATGCCACAGTCTCCAAGCTGTTACCTGACTATAATCTAGTTGTTGTCTTGCAAGGATTCCTTGCGCAGCTCACCAAAACCAGTTGCCACAGCCCTGATTATGTCGCTTGAACCATGGCAATCCAAGTTCCCACTGAAACTCAGCTGAAATGTCTATGCCTTGAAAACTACCGTAACCCACCATCAGTCCTAAGAACTTGCTTGTTCATTCCACTGAAGAACAGCAAAGGGGTTCACAGAATAATAAAATCACAGAATCACAAAGTTGGAAGGGACCTCCGGGGTCATCTAGTCTAACCCCCTGCACAATGCAGGAAATTTTCACAAATACCTCCCCCTCCACACCCCCAGTGACCCCTATTCCACGCCCAGAAGATGACAAAAAAAACCTCCAGGATCTCCAGCCAAACTGGCCTGGAGAGAAATGGCTTCCTGACCCCAAAGTGGCAACCGGCATTTCCCTGGGCGTGTAAGAAAGGGCCACGAGAACTAAGCACGGAGGCAACCCTTCCCGGCCCTCCCTCTCATGATCTGCCCAAGTCCACGGAATCAGCATTGCCGTCAGATGGCCATCTAGCCTCTGCTTAAAAATCTCCCAAGAAAGCCTGTTCCATTGAGGAACCTCTCTGTCAGGAAGTCCTTCCTCCTGTTTAGCTGAAAACTCCTTTGATTTAATTTCAGCCCGTTGGTTCTGGTCCGACCTTCTGGAGCAACGGAAAGCAACTTTGCACCACCCTCTACAGAACAGCCCTTCAAGCACTTGAAGATGGGCTTGGCATGATGTGGTCCAATAAAGGTAACTGGATTGGATACTTGAAGATGGGTCTCATATCACCTCCCAGTTTGGTGTCGTGGTTAAGTGACCGGACTCTAATCTGGAAGAACCAGGTTTGATTCCCCCACTCCTCCACTTGCACCTGACCTTGGGCAAGCCGTAGTTCTGGCACAGCTGTTCTTGAAAAAGAGCCGCTTCTCTCAGAGCTCTCTCAGCCCCACCTGCCTCACAGGGTGTCTGTTGTGGGGAGGGGAAGGGAAGGGAGTTTGTAAGCCGCTCTGAGACTCCTTTGGGTAGTGAAAAGCGGGGTATAAATCCAATCTCCTCCTCTTCTTCTCCATCTTCTCTCTGTTGTCTCCTCTCCAGGCTAAACATACCCAGGCTCCTTCAACCTTTCCTCATAGGACTTGGTCTCCAGACCCCTCCCCATCTGGCACACTTGATCCAACCCTGCACGGAGGATCTAACCCACACACGGAGGTGTTTCCCCCCCACCCCTCGCTACATTCTCTGCGAGTGAAGTTTCTCTGGAAACCCTCTTGAAACCAGGAAGCTCCGACGGAGACCCAGCCTAGAGCACAACACAATCGGGGCATCTATTTTCCATCCCGGTGTCGGAAGCGCGACGCGGCCGGCCTCCCGCCCTGACATCGGGTTTCTAAAAAAAGTCGGTTTATCAGATGGAGCGTGTGGGGTCCGGCATTGTGCCTGGCGACATAAAAAAGACGGCGCTATTAATGTGAGGAAACGCCACCATTGTGTGAGGAATGACACCCGGTTCGGCCCCAGACCCCTCGTCTCTGGCCAGACCTCTCCCTGGAATTCCTCGGCGCCACCCTCTCCTTCCAGCTACGCACCCCCCCTTTAAACAAATTATCTTAGCAGGGGCCCAGCGGGATTCGGGGGTGGCTCTATTATGCGGCCGGGCAGTCGGTGGGTGTGTGCGCAAGCATGCGCCCGGAATGCTTTGGAGGAAACTGTTGACCCGGCTTCTAGGAATGGCCTATTGTGTGGAGGGTGGAACAGCCCTTCTTCTTTTGTTGTTCCTCGGCGTGCCGAACTTCAAGGCGGCTTCACATCTGGGCCCGGAGTTTAAAAGAAAAAACCCAAACAATTGCTGTTTAGGAAATGCGCCCGTCGGTAGCAGGGGAATGAGTGCAAACGGAGAAGCGTCCATTTTTATCAATGTCTTGGGAGTCGAGGCAGGGAGGAAACCCTTATCAACTTCGGAGGGAACAGAGGGGGGAGGAGAGACAGCAAACGCACGGAGAGGACAGGAATAAAATTCAAAGTGACCTTGAGATACGTTGGGCAGCGGCACTGGAACTAACAAAACGAAATCTGACAGAGCTCGAGAGCCAGCATAAGAACATAAGAACATAAGAGAAGCCAATGTTGAATCAGGCCAATGGCCCATCTAGTCCAACACTCTGGGTCACACAGCGGCCAAAATATACCAGGTGCCATCAGGAGGTCCAGCAGTGGGGCCAGGACACTAGAAGCCCTCCCACTGCTGCCCCCTCCAGCACCAAGAATAGAGTGCATCACCTGCCCCAGACTGAGAGTTCCCATCTATACCCTGTGGCTGATAGCCACTGATGGACTTCTGCTCCATATGTTTATCTAATTCCCTCTTGAAACTGTCCATGCTTGTAGCTGCCACCACCTCCTGGGGCAGTGAATTCCATGTGTTAATCACTCTTTGGGTGAAGAAGGACTTCCTTTTATCTGTTCTAACCCGACTGCTCAGCAATTTCATGGAGTGCCCACAAGTTCTTGTATTGTGAGAAAGGGAGAAAAGGACTTCTTTCTCAACCTGCTCAATCCCATGCATAATCTTATAAACCTCGATCATGTCACCCCTCAGCCGTCGTTTCTCCAAGCGTTTCTTCATAGGGAAGGTGTTCCAACCCTTTTATCATTCTAGTTGCCCTTCTCTGCATTTTTTCCAATGCTATAATATCCTTTTTGAGATGTGGTGACCAGAACTGCACACAGTATTCCAAATGAGGTCGCACCAATGATTTATACAGGGGCATGATGATACTGGCTGATTTGTTTTCAATTCCCTTCCTAATAATCCCCAGCATAGTGTTGGCCTTCTTTATTGCAGCTACACACTGTCTAGACATTTTCACTGAGTTATCTACTACGACTCCAAGATCTCTCTCTTGGTCCGTCTCTGCCAGTTCAGACCCCATCAACGTGTATTTATACATGGTGCAGGGGGATAGAGAGTCAAGACTAGGAGCTGGAGGTCCCAGGTTCGAATCCCCACCAATGCTCCCTCTAAGCTGCGGAGTCTCGTGAGCAAAGATTCTACTTTGTGAGCGACTGGCAATAATGTTGTGAGCGAGTGATTTGGCTGCTGCATAAATTAGTCTGTCCTGAAGCCCTCCTTCCTGAGCTAAGGCAAAAATGTGTGAGCCAGAGGCTAAAAAACGGTGGCTCAAATGGTTAAGATGCTGAACTGCAGGCTGTGGAAGGTCAGTTGTTCAGCTGTTCAAGACCCAGGTGACGCATGACGGAGTGAGCCCCTGTCTCTACTTCCAGCTCCTGCCAACCTAGCAGTTCGAAAGCAAGAAATTGCAAGTAGATAAATAGGTACCACTTCTGTGGGAAGGTAACAGCGTTCTGTGTGCCTTGGTGTTTAGTCATGCCGGCCACATGACCACGGAAACGTCTTCGGACAGTGCTGGCTCTTCGGCTTTGAAACGGAGATGAGCACCGCAACCCTAGAGTCGGATTCGACTGGCTTTCGAGCAAGGGAACCTTTACCTTTACTAGCTCACACTGACTCTGCTTAGAGGGAGCACTGATTCCCCACTTGTGCCGCAGAAGCTCGCTGGGCGACCAGGGGCCAGTCACATGCTCTCTCGGCCTAGCCCACCTCCCTGGGTTGTTCTGGGAAGAAAGGCGCCGCCAGTCTGAAAAAAGTAACCTTGGTGGACTGACGGTATGATTCAGTGAAAGGCAGTTCCGTGAACGTTCAGCAAGTTCAAAGGCAAACATAGATGGTTGAGGAGTTTAGGAAACAAGTCCTTTGAAGAAGATTCAGAAGGATTTACAGTAGAGAAGATGGAGGGCAGAGGAAGACGTGCTTCGGACAGCTTGAAGGGCTGCCCTCTGGACAAAAGCGAGGGCTTGTTTGAAGAAGAAGAAGAAGAAGAAGAAGAAGGAGAAGAAGAAGGAGAAGAAGAAGAAGAAGGAGAAGAAGAAGGAGAAGGAGAAGGAGAAGGAGGAGGAGGAGGAAGAGGTGGAAATTGGATTTATACCCCACCCTTCACTATCCGAAGGAGTCTTAGAGCGGCTTACAAACTCCTTTCCCTTCCCCTCCCCACAACAGACACCCTGTGACCAATGCTCCACACTGTGGAGTCTTGTGAGCAAAAATTCTACTTTGTGAGCTACTGGCATTAAAGTTGTGAGCCAGCAATTTGGCTACTGCATAAATTAGTTTGCTCTGGAGCCATCCCTTCCTGAGCTGAGACAAACATCTGTGAGCTGGAGGCTAAAAGTTAGCTCACACTAACTCAGCTTAGCGGGAACACTGGCTGTGAGGCAGGTGGGGCTAAGAGAGCTCAGAGAGAACTGCCCTTGCGAGAACAGCTCTGACCAGAACTACGGCTTGCCCAAGGTCATCCAGCAGCTGCAAATGGAGGAGTGGGGAATCAAACCCGGTTCTCCCAGACTAGAGTCCCCAAACATCTCCAAGAATTTCCCAACCCAGAGCTGGCAAACCCTGATTTAGGCATTTTTCAGCTTCAGAAACCTCTCTGGGGCAAACCTGTATGTGTGCGGTGCCCAGAAGTCCTCCCACTCTTGCCCCCCGAGCACCAAGAAGACAGAGCATCACTGCCTGAGGCATAAGAACATGAGAGAAGCCAACGTTAGATCAGGCCAGTGGCCCAGTCAGTCCGACACTCTGTGTCACACAGCGGCCCAAATCCAGAGGCCATCAGGAAGCCCACCAGTAGGGTCAGAATTCCAGAAGCCCTCCCACTGTTGCCCCCCCAAGCACCAGGAATACAGAGCATCACTGCCTCAACACTGTTCCATCTATACCTTGAGGTTAATAGCCACTCATGGACCTCTGCTCTTAAGAACCTGAGAGAAGCCCTGTTGGATCAGGCCAGTGGCCCATCCAGGCCAACACTCTGTGTCACACTGCGGCCCAAACCCAGATGCCATCAGGAGGTCCACCAGCAGGGCCAGAACTCCATAAGCCCTCCCACTGTTGCCCCCCCTCCAAGCACCAGGAATACAAAGCACCACTGCCCCAGACAGAGCGTGCCCAACACTGATGGGCCTCTGCTCCACAGGGGTCATTTTGTAGAAAAAGACGTGCAGGAGCTCATTAGCATAACTCATTTGCATATGCCACACCCCCTGGCTTCACCAGAAGTGAGACAGAAGGCAACACCCACCGCTCTGTCTCCACCCCAAAATATCCAGGTATTTCCCAACTCAGGTTCAAACCTGGGTCTCCCAAATCCTTGTCTGGAACACTAACCACTACACAACACTTCATGGGGCAGCAGCTGTTGGGCAGTAGCAACTGCATGAGTTATGCAAGTTGCATGGTCTCTGCTGTCAGGCCTGACATGCTCTCTCCCCCTACATTTTACTGACAGAAACAAATGCTTGAAAGCTGGGAGCCATTGCAGGAAGTCAGGGGGGTGGGGCGGGCCTGTTACTCCCGGAACGCCGTTCCCGCACGTTCCTGCTCGAAATGACCCCTGTTGCTCCGTCTGTTTCTTCAATCCCGTCAGGTAGCCGCCGCCACTTCCTGCAGGGAATCCTGCATGTTCACTGCTCTCTGAGTAAAGATGCCCTCCTTGGAACTAAAAAAAGGAGGATTTTCTGGCTGGGTTGTACAAAGTGGGACGCTCAATGGGCTGTGAATGGACCTGCCTACAGGAGAGATTTATTACGTATTACATGCCCGCTTCAGTCCCTCGCCTCCGCCCCTCTTTTACTAATCTAAGCAGCAATAACGAAAAGAGTCGTGTTATCGCAGAGGCCACGCGGGAACACTGCTCTCTTTAAAATTGCTCCAGGGAGAAAATAATCCCAAAAGGATTGTTCCTCTACTGCAATACACATTCTCTCCCTCTTGCTCTCATTGTCCTTTAATTTTCCTCTTATTGTCATTCACTCTGGAGGATTGCCGGCAGGCAGAAAGAGGGTATATAAATACTTTAAATAAATAGCTTCAAAGAAGAAGAGATTGGGTTTATACCCTGCCCTTCACTACCCAAGGGAGTCTCAGCGCAGCTTACAGACTCCTTTCCCCTCCCCTCCCCACAACAGGCACCCTGGGAGGTAGGTGAGGCTGAGAGAGCTCTGACAGAAACTGCTCTTTTTCAAGGACAGCTCTTGTCAGAACCACAGCTTGCCCGAGGTCATCCAGCCAGGTGCAAGTGGATGAGTGGGGAATCAAACCCGGTTCTCCCAGATTAGAGTTCGTGCACTTCACCACTACGCCAACCTGGCCACGGTCCCCTGGGATTTCTTGCAATGGAATACCAAGGGCATTGGGGTGGGCGAGTGGAGGGGAACACGCTTCTGTTCTTTCCACTGGCACCTAATCCATTTGCACCCCATCCTTCCGCAAAAGAGCTGGGTGTCCACATATCTGATTCTCCCTTCCCTATTTCATCCGCACAACAGCCCAGGGAGGTAGGCTGAGAGTATGTGGCTGGCCCCAAACCACCTAGCCAGCTTCACAGCAGGGTGAGGATCTGAACCCAGTGCAGTGTGGGGACTCAAGGGACAGGCTGGGATTTGGGAGACCCAGGTTCGATTTCCCGCTCTCACGTGGAAGCTCGTTAGGTGACCTTGGGCAAGCCGCAAGTCACACCCTGCCAGTCTAATCTACCTCACAGGGTTGTTGGGAGGAAAAAGCAGAGGAGAGGTGAATGATGTAAGTTCCTTTGAGCCCTAAGAATGTAAGAACATAAGAGAAGCCAATGTTGGATCAGGCCAATGGACCATCCAGTCTAAACCCTCTGTCTTACACAGTGGCCAAAACCCAAGCCCCATCAGGAGGTCCACCAGTGGGGCCAGAACTCCAGAAGCCCTCCCACTGTTGCCCCCCAAGCACCAAGAAGACAGAGCATCACTGCCCCAGATAAGAACACCAGAGAGGCCATGTTGGCTCAGGCCAATGGCCCATTTAGTCCAATGGCCCATTCAGTCCAACACTCTGTGTCACACAGTGGCCAAAACCCAGGGGCCATCAGGAGGTCCACCAGCAGGGCCAGAACTCCAGAAGCCCTCCCACTGTTGCCCCCCCAAGCACCAAGAAGACAGAGCATCACTGCCCCAGACATAAGACCACCAGAGAAGCCATGCTAGATCAGGCCAATCGACCATCTAGTCCCAACCCTCTGTGTCACATAGTGGGGCCATCAGGTGGTCCACCAGTGGGGCCAGAACTCCAGAAGCCCTCCCACTGTTGCCCCCCCAAGCACCAAGAAGACAGAGCATCACTTGCCCCAGACATAAGACCATAAGAGAAGCCATGTTGGATCAGGCCAATGGCCCATCCAGTCCAACACTCTGTGGCACTCAGTGGCCGAAACCCAGGGGCCATCAGATGGGCTACCAGTGGGGCCAGAACCCTAGTAGCCCTCCTCTCACTGTTGCCTCCCCCAAGCACGAAGAAGAAGAATGAATGAATTTATACCCTGCCCTTCACTACCCGGAGGAGTCTCAGAGTGGCTTACGATCAACTTTACCTTCCCCTCCCCACAACAGACACCCTGTGAGGTAGGTGGGGCTGAGAGAGCTCTTTCGAGGACTGCCCTTGAGTGAACAGCTCTGAGAGTACTTGTGACTGACCCAAGGCCACGCCAGCAGCTGCAAATGGGGGAGCGGGGAATTAAACCCAGTTCTCTCGGATTACAGTCCGCCCTCCTAACCACTACATCAAACGCAGGCACCTTTATTGTAGGTGCCAACACTCAGGTAGACCTGGAGTTCTCCAGAAATCAGAACTGACCTCCAGTTCCCCTGGAGGAAATGGCAGCTTTTGGAATGTGGGCTCTATGGTATACCATAGAGTCTAGGATAAATGTACGTCCCTCCAGAGGCACTGCTCATAAAACCTCCAGGAATCCCCCAAGCCGCAATCCAACAGCCTGGGAGGAGACAGTCATCTTTACCTACATGGAATGTTAAGAATGTTCCCCACTGCACACTGCCCCCTCTGCAAAATTTGCATCAAGACAAGAGAACATCTACTTGTACGTACTTCGCCCTCCAAAGCCTGCTTAAGTAACCAGAACAGATTCTCCTCCTTGCCGTCTTCTCAGCCTACGATTTACACAAACAAACAGAAAGGACATGGAGGGAGGAAGTAATCCCAGCTAATACCAGCAAAGCCCTTTGAGCTCTGGGCACAAAATGCTCTCTCTCTCTCTCTCTCTCTCTCTCTCTCTCTCTCAGCACCATTCATTCTCTCTCATTCATTAGCTCCCCAGTCAAATTACGGAGCTCCTTCAAGAGCCAGTTAAGTGCATGGACTCTAATCTGGGAGGACCGGGTTCAATTCCCCCACTCCTCCACTTGCACCTGCTGGATGACCTTGGGCAAGCCATAGTTCCGTCAGAGCTGTTCCTGAAAAAGAGCAGTTTCTCTCAGAGCTCTTTCAGCTCCGCCTACCTGACAGGGTGTCTGTTGTGGGGAGGGGAAGGGGAAGGAGTTTGTAAGCTGCTCTGAGACTCCCTTGGGTCGTGAAGGGCAGGGTATAAATCCAATCTCTTCTCTTCTTCTTCTTCTTGACACCCCCATGCTCTCTAGCTAAGGGAGGCACTCTGGAAACTGGAGACATAGTGCGTAGCAGTAGTGGACGATGCTTCCTCTAAGCTGAGGAGTCTCGTGAGCAGAAATTCTGCGTCGTGAGCTCCTGGCACTAAAGTTGTGAGCGAGCGATTTGGCTACTGCATAAATTAGTTGGCTCTGGTACCGTCCTTCCTTAGCTAAGGCAAAAATGTGTGTGCCGGAGGCTAAAAAACTGTGAGCTAGCTCACACTAACTCAGCTTAGAGGGAACACTGGTAGTGGAGTATTCTGACAGGCCCCCCCTCCTCTGGAAGTTCTTAAGCAGAGGTTCATTTGTCCGGAATGTTCTAGCTCGGGATCGCCTGCACTTTGCAGAAGGTGGGGCGGACGGTCTGGACCCGGGTTCCCCAACGTGGTGCCCATGAGAAGAAGAAGAAGAAGAAGAAGAAGAAGAAGAAGAAGAAGAGGAGGAGGAGGAGGAGGAGGAGGAGGAGGAGGAGGAGAAGGAGAAGGAGAAGGAGGAGAAGGAGAAGGAGGAGAAGAAGAAGAAGAAGAGGAGGAGGAGGAGGAGGAGGAGGAGGAGGAGGAGGAGATTGGATTTCTATCCCGCCCTTCACTTGGGAGTCTCAGAGTGGCTTACAAACTCCTTTCCCTTCCCCTTCCCACAACAGACACTCTGTGAGGTTCATCAACACTTGGTTGATATTGAGGTTCAAACTGATGGAGCACTTTACCCAAGATGTATAGTAGCCTAAAATCTTGGCCTGGATTTGCAGCAGCGCCATATCTCTCTAACATTCCATATGAAAAGTATAGACGGGCTATTTCCAGAGTGCGTTTTGATGCCTTCCCTTCTAACTTACCGCAAGGAAGGTATCTCCATTGGCCTACCCATCAAAGACGTTGTCTATGTGCAGATAAAGAAGCTGAAACAATCGAGCACATTCTTTTACACTGTAGACTCTATGTTAGAGAGAGACACCAGCTAATTTTTCCTTTACTCGCCCAATTTAAACCCTTGGATAACTACCTGAAATTTGCAGATACTGTGCTGCTGAAATATTTGTTGGAAGATACCAAGAAGTCGGTAACTCTGGTAGTAGCAAAATATTGTTTTTCTAGTAATAAATAAGCAAAAGTTTTTAACAAAAAAAAAACAGACTAAGACAAAACTTAGAATTTGGGGAACAGAATTACAGTTTTCATAGGGGTTTGTGGCTTTAGAATATGGAGAACAGAATTACAGTTTTCATAGGGGTTTGTGGCTTGTACGATGATGGTACTATTGTCTGTGATTGTACCATTTTACTATTGTACCATTTTACTGCACTGCTGGTCCATTGGCCGTAATAATAAATTTGGTTTGATACCCTGTGAGGCAGGTGGGGCTGAGAGAGCTCTTTCGAGGACGGCTCTTGAGAGAACGGCTCGGAGAGAACTTGTGACTGACCCAAGGTCACACCAGCAGGTGCAAGTGGAGGAGTGGGGGATCAAACCCCGGTTCTCCAGAATAGAGTCTGCCGCTCTTAACCACTATACCAAATTGAAGAGAGAGGCCAACTGGGAATCTGAGATGGTAGGAGAGCAAGAATGCCAGAAAGATCTCAGCACGGGAAGGCGAAGGAGGGGAAGAGGAACAAGAAGAGATTGGATTTATGTCCCGCCCTTCACTCGGAGTCTCAGAGCGGCTTACAATCCCCTTCTCCTCCCCACAGCGGACACCCTGTGAGTGAGGCGGGACTGAGAGAGCTCTCTCGAGGACTGCTCTTGAGAGAACAGCTCGGACAGAACGTGGCGCCAGCACGGTGCAGTGGTTAAGAGCGGCGGGCTCTAATCTGGAGAACCAGGTCCCTATGCTCCACCACGACAACTCTGGTCATCTGAACCGGGCCTTCCACAGGCGCCAACCATGCAAATGGGCAAAATCAGCAACTGCCCGTCCAGGTGCCTCCTCCTTTACGGCCGCCACCTTGTGGAACGTCCTGCCTAAGGCGGTGAGGAAGAGTCACAGCTCCCTGGCTTTAGGCAAACTATGCAAAACTGAATTGTTCAAGACCGCTTTTTTACACAGGCGATAGGGAAGCACTGCACCAAAGACTTTGCAAAGTGAACTGGGCCAATTATTAGGGACTAGGGTCTATACTTCTGCACATAGTCTGTTGTAAGCTGAACTCTACTATGTAATTTTGCCTCATTCCGTGCGTCCCGTCGCTCCGCCTCGATTCTGTTTCTGAGATTTCTTGGTTTCTCACCCGCAACGTCAAACTACTTAACAGTCACATGGAGTCCGGCGCCAAGGCCTGCAACAAACCAAGATGCCAACTTTGGTCTCGTATAGATCCTGTAGCAACCTGAGCGGCAGCGTTGGGAGAGTCAAGTAACGAATAAATCTACACTGCGAGAAACTTTCGTAAATTAATGTGTTCTGTTTATAACTATCATTCTATAAAGTGCATGGTGTGCTGTTATAACATCCTAAAGGTAAAGGCAAAGGTTCCCTTGCTCGAAAGCCAGTTGAATCCGACTCTAGGGTTGTGGTGCTCATCTCCGTTTCAAAGCTGAAGAGCCAGCGCTGTCCGAAGACGTTTCCGTGGTCATGTGGCCGGCATGACTAGACACCAAGGCGCACGGAACGCTGTTTCCTTCCCACCGAAGAGGTACCTATTTATCTACTTGCAATTTCTTGCTTTCGAACTGCTAGGTTGGCAGGAGCTGGAACTAGAGACGGGAGCTCACTCCGTCTTGCGGCACTCTCAGGTCTCGAACTGCTGAACTACTGACCTTTCACAGCCTGCAGTTCAGCGTCTTAACCACTTGAGCCACCGCAGCTCCTATAACATCCTAGTCGGGTATATATATATATATATATATTCAGTACATTCAATATAACAATAACATTCAGTTCATTCAGTTTAACAACTACCAGGTCAGTTTTGCATCAGTATTTGGGGCTTGACTTTTAAAATACTGATGCAACATTGGTAGTTGTTAAATTGAATGAACAATGTTATATATATATATATATATATACCCGACTAGGATGTTATAATAGCACACCATGCACTTTATAGAATAATAGTTATAAACAGAACACATTAATTTACAAAAGTCTCTTGCAGTGTATATCTTATTCATTACTTGACTCTTATAGCTCCTATCGACACCATCAGTGGACCCGGCAACATCATAGAATGTTAGAGTTGGAAGGGACCTTGAAGGTCATCTAGCCCAACCCAACCCAGCCAAGCCATCAGCCAGCCAAGCCAGACCACCTCAGCTTCCGTCTCCCGCTCATCCTCTAATGTGATTCATGCCGTCACGTGTCTGCAATGCCCTTCCACCTTCTACACTAGACAAACAGGCCAGTCCCTTCGACAAAGACTCAACGGGCATAAGTCTGACATTAGGAACCACGACATTCAAAAACCAGCGGGGGAACATTTCAACCTGCCAGGACGTTCAGTTGCTGACCTAAAAGTAGCCGTTCTCTTACAAAGGGATTTCAAAGGGAGATTAGAAAGAGAGACTGCTGAATGGCAACTGGTAACGAAGCTCAAGACAATGCGTCCTCCTGGACCAAAGCGAGACCTCGGTTTCCTGTCTCACTACCGATGCCGATTTCTTCACGCGAATTAACCCTCTGCATATCACACCTAAATCCAATCGCACCTGCTATTGTCATTTGCCTGCTGATGTCATTCGGCATCTGAAATCACACCACTTTCCGATATATGGGACAGATGGCCTCACATTCCATCTGCATCTGAAGAAGAGAGCCGTCACGAAAGCTCCTCCCCTGCCACAAAATCCTGTTAGTCTTGAAGGTGCTCCGGGATTCTGGCTCTGTTCTACCGCTGCAGACGGACTAACACAGCGACCCGTCTTGGTTGGTCCTACAACCCTAATCCTATTGCGTTGTTCACTGAATGACCCATTCTGTTTAATTGCATTGACTCGCTCTATGTAATCCGCCTTCAGTCTCAGTGAGAAAAATCAGACTATAAATAATGCATTTTTAAAAAAAATAAATGTTTGCTTGATCTTTAAGTGGGCAGTCATGAATCACGCATGAAGCTAACTCATACTGAATCAGACTCTTTGTCCATCAAAGCCAGTATTGTCTAATCAGACTAGCAGAAGCTGTCCACTGTCTTTCCCTACTACACGGTCCTTTTAGCTGGGGATGTCGGGGACTGAACCTGGGACCTTCTGCATGCCCATTAGCACCACTGAGCCCATCACCTACTGCCTGGTCCTTTCAAACAGAGATGCCGGGGATTGAACCTGGGACCTTCTGCATGCCAAGCAGAGGCTCTTCCACTGAGCCACAGCCCCTCTTTACAGTTCTCCAGGGTCTCAGGCAGAGAGGTCTTTCACATCACCTCCTGCCTGGCCCTTTCTTAACTGGAGGTGCTGGAGACTGAACCTGGGACCTTCTGCATGCCAAGCAGAGGCTCTGCCACTGAGCCACAGTCCCTCTTTACAGCTCTCCAGGGTCTCAGGCAGAGGTCTTTCCCATCACCTCCTGGCCAGTCCTTTTATGTGGAGATGCTGAGGATTGAACCTGGGACCTTCTGCTTGCCAAGCAGATGCTCTTTCACTAAGCCACAGCCCCTCTTTACAGCTCTCAAGGGTCTCAGGCGGAGTTCTTTCCCATCACCTCCTGCCTGGCCCTTTTTTAACTGGCGATGCCGGGGATTGAACCTGTGACCTTCTGCATGCCAAGCAAATGCTCCGCCACTGAGCCACAGCCCCTCTTTACAGCTCTCCAGGGTCTCAAGTGGAGGTCTTTCACATCACCTCCTGCCTGGTCCTTTTAACTGGAGATGCCAGGGATTGAACCTGTGACCTTCTGCATGCCAAGCAAATGCTCCGCCACTGAGCCACAGCCCCTCTTTACAGCTCTCCAGGGTCTCAAGTGGAGGTCTTTCACATCACCTCCTGCCTGGTCCTTTTAACTGGAGATGCCAGGGATTGAACCTGGGACCTTCGCCATGCCAAGCAGAGGCTCTAGCACTGAGCCACAGCCCCTCATTACAGCTCTCCAGGGTCTCAGGCAGAGGTCTTTCCCATCACCTCCTGCCTTGCCCTTTTTAAACTGGAGATAGCAAGGATTGAACCTGGGACCTTCCGCATGCCAAGCAGAGGCTCTACCCCTGAGCCACATCCCCTCCCACCTACATCGAGCTACCTGGCATTCCTAGCAAATGTGAGACCCCCTTAGCCACTGAACACTGGAAAAGACCCTGGTTTGCAAAGCAATGCGACAAAACAGGAGTGGAAGAACAGGAAAAACAGAACCCTCTGATGATGAGATACAGGTGAAAGGGAGGCCCGTGAACTCCGTCAGGCACCTCCAGAACGGCTCCTGTCTAATCGTGGAGACGGACGCGTCTGTTCCCTCACACGCATCTAGTCTTGCAAAAAACTGTCAACTGCCTGGGTTGGCTGGTGACATTCTACAGACCTGAGCGAGGGCTCCATGCCGTCAGAGGAGTGCGTCACCAGAGTCTTTTCTTGCAGGGGCGCCTCCAGGCGCATACCAAACCCTGCTTCTCTCCTGGCCCTAAAACATTAGCGCCAAAAGGGGACCGCTTGCGCGACCATGCAATGAGGCACCTGTGGTTTTTAGCAGGAGCATTCTTTATCTACTTATTCAGACATTTAAACCCCACCTTTCTTCTTAGTTCCAAGGTGGCTTATGATATAACACCCCCAGCGAAAGCCAAAGAGAAAACAGCAAGCCCCCGTTACACAAGGAAGGCGGAAACGCTTTCGTTCCTCACTAGGAAACTCTCTTAGACCAAAGGTTCCTTGGAGGAGGAGGAGAGGAGGAGGAGAAGAGATTGGATTTATATCCTTACAAACTCCTTTCCCTTCCCCTCCCCACAACGGGCAACCTGTGAGGTAGGTGGGGCTGAGAGAGTTCCTTCGAGGACTGCCCTTGAGAGAACAGCTCTGAGAGAACTTGTGCTCGCTCTAAGCTGTGGAGTCTTGTGCATAAAAGTTCTACTCTGTGAGCTGCTGGCATTAAAGTTGCGAGCAAGCGACCGGTGCAGTGGTTAAGTGCGCAGACTCTAATCTGGGAGAACCGGGTTTGATTCCCCACTCCTCCATTTGCACTGGCTGGACGGCAAACCATAGTTCTGGCAAGAGCTGTCCTTCAAAGGGCAGTTTCTGTCAAGAGCTCTCTCAGCCCCACCTACCTCACAGGGTGTCTGTGGTGGGGAGGGGAAGGGAAAGGAGTTTGTAAGCCGCTCTGAGACTGCCTTTGGGCAGTGAAGGGCAGGGGGAATAAATCCAATCTCTTCTTCTTCTACTGCATAAATTAGTTGGCTCTGGAGCCATCCTTCCTGAGCTAAACAAAAATGGGTGCGCCGGAGGCTCAAAAGCTGTGAGCTAGCTCACACTAACTCAGCTTAGCAGGAACACTGCTCCTAACCACTACACCAAGCAGGCTCTCACCAGTGGGGAATAAAACCAATGCTTCTCTTTTGCCTCCTTGAGAGCCAGTCTGGTGTAGTGGTTTAAGTGTGCTGACTCTCACTCCTCCACTTGCACCTGCTGCTGTGACCTTGGGTCAGTCACAAGCTCTGGCACAGCTTGTCCTTGAAAAAAAGAGCAGTTTCTGTCAGAGCTCTCTCAGCCCCACCTCCCTCACAGGGTGTCTGTTGTGGGGAGGGGAAGGGGAAGGAGTTTCTAAGCTGCTCTGAGACTCCTTCGGGTAGTGAAGGGCGGGGTATAAGTCCAATCTCCTCCTCTTCTTCTTCTTCTTTTTCCTCCTCCTCCTCCTCCTGTGACTGGTCCAAGGTCCCACCAACAGCTGCACGTGGAGGAGTAGGGAATCGAGCCCAGTTCTCCCAGATTAGAGTCTGCACTCTTAACCACCAATCCAAACTGGCTATACCCTGGTAACTAGCTGCCACCACCCAGTACCTCCTGAGAACATCCAGACTGACCCCCAAACCCCAAACCCCTCCTTAAAAGATGCCTGCCAATTCAAACTCCTCCCAAAGCCCTGGCAAACAGGCAGGCCTCGAAGCACCTCCTGAAGGTCTCCAAGGAGACCACCGCACCTCACCTCTTCGGGGAGCCGATTCCACCGGGCTGAAGCCACAACGGAAAAGGCCCTGCTTCTGGTCGATGCCAGAGCGGATGCACAGGGGCAAACGGAAGGAGATGGCCCTTCAAGAACACGTGGGTCCTGAGGTTTGACACTGTCATAAACCACGGGCATCTAACTGTCTTGGCACATCACGCAGACACCTGGGTCTTTGCCAAACCAGCTGCACTTCACACACAGGCTGACACTCTCTCCATAGCTGCGGCAACAGATGAAGGGGCAGTTTACGCTCCACGCAACAGCTGCCTGTTGTTAAGCTTTCTAGCCTACCTCACCTGTGAGTCGGAAACCGGCAGGCATCAGCATGTCTCCTTCCGGCCATGAATCAGCCACGAAAAGCCGGACTCCCCTCTCCACCGGGGCCTCCAAAAGAACCATAGGTGCCAAACGGAAAGCTGGAAGACCTCAATATATCCTTGGCAGACGACGCGCGGTCCTTCGTCATCCTCAAAACCTTGCGGAGGAGTTATTTAATATTAACTTTCTTTGTTTTGCGTCCAGTCCCCATTAAGTAGGCTCTGCCAACCGTATCTCCAAAAGGACATTGCAGCTATTGCTGGAAAAAGTACAGAAGAGGGCAACCCGGATGATTGAGGAGTTGCAGCACCTTTCCTGGGAGGAGAGGCGGAAGAGTCTCTGGGACTTTCCAGTTTAGAAAAAAGACGACTGAAGGAGAACGTGGCAGAGATTTATAAAGTTACGCATGGGGTAGAGAGAGCTGACAAAGAGACATTTTCCTCCCTTCCCCAAAATATTAGAACTCGAGGGCATCCAATGAAGCTGACGAGCAGTAGGTTCAGGACGGACCAAAGGAGATAATTCTTTACACAGAGAGTGATGAAAAAGCCACATTCGCTGCTGGAGAATGTAGTGATGATGGCTACAGGCATAGATGGCTTTAAAGGGGGATTGGAAAGATTCAAGGAGGAGAGGGAGGTCTATCAGTGACTAGTAGCCATGGCGACTAAAGGGAACCTCCATGTTCAGAGGCAGTCAACTTCTGAAATTCAGTGCCAGGAGGCATCATTTGGGAAAGCCTCAGCCTGTGACCAGTTGTTGGCTGTCCAGAGGAACTGTCTGGCCACAGTGTGAGACAGGATGCTGGACTAGATGGACCCTCACTGGTCTGACCCAGCAGGGCTCTTCTGATGTTCTTATGAAGGCCTCACCCTCTGTGCCCTGTTATTGACCCTCCAGAGGAACTGGTTGTCCACTGCGTGAGACAGGATGCCGGACTAGATGGGCCACAGGTCTGATCCAGCAGGGCTCTTCTGATGTTCTTATGAAGGCCTTGGTCTCTCTGCCCTGTTATTGACCCTCCAGAGGAACTGGCTGGCCACTGCGTGAGACAGGATGCTGGACTGGATGGACCCTCTCTGGTCTGATCCAGCAGGGCTCTTCTGATGTTCTTATCAGGGGAAGGCCTCGGCCTCTCTGCCGTAACAGTGGGCTTCCAGAGGAACTGGCTGGCCACTGTGTGAGACAGGAGGCTGGACTAGATGGGCCACAGGTCTGATCCAGCAGGGCTCTTCTGATGTTCTTATGAAACATCAGTGCCCTGTTATTGACCCTCCAGAGGAACTGGTTGGCCACTGCGTGAAACAGGATGCTGGACTAGATGGACCACTGGACTGATTCAGCAGGGTTCTTATGTTCTTACAGCATGAGTCCTAATCAATTTTTTTCCCCATGATTTAAACAGTCAGGCGGCCTTGGCAACTGGTCATCAAGTTCACCCTGGCTGACCAAGAGGCAAAGGTTCCAAACATGCACAAAAATTGAAGACTCAGGAAAATCAACCCCCAACTAGTTGTGAGTTCTTGCACTCAGGGCTGATAATACCAGAAAACACCCTCTTTAGGGGATCTGAAAGCGCTGCTTGTGAAAATGCTTGCCCGTACACAGGGTGCATTCTCTCTCTCTCTCTCTCTCTCCCTCCCTCCCTCACTGACCTCACTGATGGCAAGTGAGGACACTGGCCCACCAAATCTGGTCAGCAGGGTAACTGTTTGGGTTGCCAATCTCCAGATGCCAATCTCCTAGAATTACAACTGAAAACGTCAAGACAGTGTGTGACTGCAATAAAAAAAAAGGCCAACGCTATGCTAGGGGTTGTTAGAAAGGGAACTGAAAACAAATCAGCCAGTATCATCATGCCCCTGTATAAATCGATGGTGCGACCTCATTTGGAATACTGTGTGCAGTTCTGGTTGCCACACCTCAAAAAGGATATTATAGCATTGGAAAAAGTGCAGAGAAGGGCAACTAGACTGATAAAAGGGTTGGAACATTTTCTCTATGAAGAAAGGTTAAAACGCTTGGGGCTCTTTAGCTTGGAGAAACGACGGCTGAGGGGTGACATGATCGAGGTTTACAAGATTATGCGTGGGATAGAGCAGGTAGAGAAAGAGGTCCTTTTCTCCCTTTCTCACAGTACAAGGACTCGTGGGCACTCACTGAAATTGCTGAGCAGTCGGGTTAGAACGGATAAAAGGAAGTCCTTCTTCACCCAAAGAGTGATTAACGCATGGAATTCACTGCCACAGGAGGTGGCAGCGGCTACAAGCATGGACGGCTTCAAGAGGGAATTAGATACGCATATGGAGCAGAGGTCCATCAGTGGCTATTAGCCACAAGGCATTGATAGGAACTCTCAGTTTGGGGCAAGTGATGCTCTGTATTCTCGGTGCCGGGGGGGGGGTCAACAGTGGGAGGGCTTCTAGTGTCCTGGCCCCACTGCTGGACCTCCTGATGGTCCCTGGTATTTTTGGCCACTGTGTGACAGAGTGCTGGACTGGATGGGCCACTGGCCTGATCCAACATTGGCTTCTCTTATGTTCTTATGAAGGGACCAGACAATCATCTGGAGCAGAGGTCCATCAGTGGCTATTAGCCACAAGGTACAGATAGGAACTCTCAGTCTGGGGCAAGTGATGCTCTGTATTCTTGGAGCTGAGGGCAGGGACAACAGTGGGAGGGCTTCTGGTGTCCTGGCCCCACTGCTGGACCTCCAGATGGCCCCTGGTATTTTTGGCCACTGTGTGACAGAGTGCTGGACTGGATGGGCCACTGGCCTGATCCAACATTGGCTTCTTGTAGGTACTTATGACCTCCACACTGCATAAAAATCACTTATTGATGTAGTGTTTATTTATTTAAAACATTTATCCCACTTCTCCTGGAGAAAATGGCTGTTTTGGAAGGCGGATGGCGTGGCATTGTATCCTACCATGGTCCCTCCCCTCCCCTCCCTAAACTCCGCCCTCCGAGGCTCCGCCCCCAAATCTCCAGGTATTTTCAAACCTAGTAACTCCACGGTTCCCGATTGGTCAGAACTTCCATGCAGCGACCCAGGAAGAAGCTTCAGAAGCCAAGAAAAAAAAATAAAGCGATCCCAAGCGGGATTCTTTTGTTTTTCTCCCTCTCCAAAGATTCTAGTTTTCACAAAAGGAGAACTACTCGGTGTCGAGATAAATGATAAACGGCCCCGGCCTGGATCACCCCCCAGGGAAGCCCAATCTCGTCAGATCTTGGAAGATAAGCAGGGTCGACTCTGGCAAGTGCTTGGATGGGAGGCCTCCAAAGAATACCAGGGTCAGGAAGCAGAGGCAGGCAATAGTCAGCCACTTCCCTGGAACATCCAGGCATGCACACACAGAGACCCACATACACAGGGGCGGATTAAGGCTCACTGGTGCCCTAAGCCCTGACCAATCTTGGTGCCTCCCCTCTTGGTGCCCTAAGCCCTGACCAATCTTGGTGCCTCCCCTCTTGGTGCCCTAAGCCCTGTCCAATCTTGGAGCCCCCCTCTTGGTGCCCTAAGCCCTGACCAATCTTGGTGCCCCCCCTTGGTGCCCTAAGCCCTGGCCAGTCTTGGTGCCCCCCCTGGTGCCCTAAGCCCTGACCAATCTTGGTGCCCCCCTCTTGGTGCCCTAAACCCTGACCAGTCTTGGTGCCCCCCCTTGGTGCCCTAAGCCCTGACCAGTCTTGGTGCCCCCCTCTTGGCGCCCTAAGCCCTGTCCAATCTTGGTGCCCCCCTCTTTGGTGCCCTAAGCACTTGACCAATCTTGGTGCCCCCCTCATTGAAATGACTGTCATGACAACTGAATTTGGCTCCATCATTTTACTTTTAAACACATGCATTTGACTTTTAAACAGAGCCTACAACACTGCACCTTGCCAACAAAAAACAGAAGATAACCCTAGGGTGACACCATGATCAATTTGCACTAGTTTTATCAATTTGTTATTTTTTTTTACAAATCTTCATTCGTTGTTTTCTTTTCTTTTCACCCTTTTCCCAACTTTGTGGTGCCCCCTTTGGCCCTGGGGCCCTAAGGCCCGTGCTCAGTCTGCCGAATGGTTTATCTGCCACTGCACATACAAACACAATAATAATAACAACAAACAACAACAAAAACAACCATTTTAAAAAGATAAATGATAAATTTAATTTAATGGCAAACTTTGTCAGCAGCCTAAATGGCAACAGCAACAACAATTTTTAAAGAGATAAAGGATAAATTAATTTCACGGCAACTCTGTCGGCAGCCTAAAGGGCATTTTCGTAAGCGGCGGGAGCGATATTCAAAGAGCTCTTGCTCGTCAACTAAAGGAAACATGCCGTAATCCAAACTTCAGTCACATTTTCAAACCGCTCTTCTGTTGTCGGCCACGTACAAACAACTTGGAAGCAATACCCGGGAGATGAAAACATGTGCTGTAAGCATCAACGCCATGACAAATTCCTATCTGAGCAAACCCTCAGCAGCTGGGGGTGGGCGACTTATTTTCTATGCACATGGGGTGGGGGTGGGGGCATTTAAATTTTTAATTTTTCCCTGCTGCAAATTAACACTTTGTTTATCTCAGTTCAGCCTCTGGGACGTGTATGCTGTAGTGCAAGTCATTCCCGATAAATGCACTCTCGGGATCAGGCTAAGAGATGAGGGATTTTACCTATTTTCCAGGTAATTCAACTTGCATTTAGGAGCAGGAAAATTTGAACACGGCACTTGGGATCAGGAGGACGGGACCGACGAAGTTAACCAGACTCCCTGATAAATACCCTTTCTGGGCCTCTTCCCACAAGACTTTTTTCTTCAGTTTTTTGTGTTGGAAAGCCAGAGTGCCCTGAATAGTAAACCCTAAAATAGGGGTCTACATCCTATGGCTTTACAGCCAAATGTTGCTCGGTATTCTGTTTGCCAGTTGCCTGGAAACTGGTGGGAGGGCTGTGGGGAGGCCACGATGATATCTGTGGTGTCACGTCACTTCTGGTAAAAAAAACAGAAGTGAAACAGGTAACCCTAGGAACTGCCGGACACTCTATGGTTTTGCCATAAAGTTTCCAGCAATTCCTAGAGTTACCTATGTCACTCCCTTTTTTTTACCAGAAGTGAAAAACCCCTGCAAAGCCAGCTACAGCACTGCATCGCTTCCAGTTTTTTTAAAACAAGGAAGAAACATGGAGTAGCTCTAGGAATCACTTGAAACTTTCATGGTAAAGCCATAGAGTTTGCAGTGATTCCTAGAGCTACTCCATGTTTTTTCCTCTTTTTAAAAAACTGGAAGTGATGGATGCTGTAGCTGGCTTTGCAGGGGGGTTTCATTTTGTTCCCAGTGGCAGCATGCGACTGTTACTGGGAGTGGGAGACGCCCTCCCCGACTGGGGCTTAACCACCCTACTTGGTACAGAAGCTAATATGGATCTCGATGAAAGAAAACAGAATCTTTTAAGGTTAAGGTATACTGGGGAGGCAGGTAGGATCCTGGAATAACCAGAATGGGAAGGGAATAATAGATTTTCATGGGACTAAACTGCTTCTTAGAGATTGTCTATGGGGAATGCCCGAAGTGAACGGCTGCTGGTAATCCAGATCTAACGCCCAAGCCGATTTATCCCAGTGCACTAAAACAATCGGGCTGGGTGCTATTGTGTGCATTTCTCAATTGTGTGCCCTCGTGCACCCCACGTCCTAACAATAGACTCACAAGAGCTAATACCTGGGCTGTAGAAGCTGGTTATTAATCAACAAGCCAATTATCAGTCGCGTTGAGTTGTATCTTCTCGGCGCTACAACAAGCTCTCTGTTGACTTCTCGCTCCAAATTTTCACTTAGTTTAACTCTTTGACGAATTGGCTGAGGCCCGGACCTAAGGGGCTGCTCTAAGGCAGGGGTCGCCAACTTTTTTGAACCTGCGGGCACCTCTGACACTCCAACGCAACATGGTAGGTGCCACCACAAGATGGCTGCAGAAGGAGGCGGAGCCAGCCACAAAATGGCTGCTTCAGCTCACTTTCAGTCACACGGCGACCATCTTTGTGCTGTGGTGGCAGCTGTTGCCAGTTGAGAGGCCAGTTCGACGTAGTGGTTAAGTGTGCGGACCCTAATCTGGGAGAACCGGGTTTGATTCCCTACTCCTTCATTTGCAGCTGCTGGATGACCTTGGGCGAGCCATAGTTTTGTCAGAGCTGTTCTCTCAAGGGCAGTTCTCGAAAGAGCTCTCTCAGTCCCACCTCCCTCACAGGGGGTCTGTTGTGGGGAGGGGAAGGGAAAGGAGTTTGTAAGCTGTTTTGAGACTCCAAGTGAACGGTGGGGTATAAATCCAATCCCTTCTTCTTCTTCTAAAGCAACATTTAAAAAAAAACACGCATGGCCAATTCAATCTCCAATGGCCAATAAAAAGCCTTGCTGGGTACAATGCCCCCTTGCTCTGTCCCCTTTCTAAAAACACTTGGCAGGCAACAGAAAAGGGGGTCGGCGGGCACCGTGTTGGAGACCCCTGCTCGGGGGGCTCTCTCTTGAGGAAGGAGTAGGGGGTTGCGTGCAGCACTGGTCCTAACAGAAGGCGGCACATTTCTAGACGGTCGTTGGCCGCAAAGCGGTCACCTTCTGTGCACTGTCCCCCCCCGACACATAATGTTTTCACAGAAGAGATGGGAGGTAGGTAAACAAGACGGGAGGCGGGTAAACATCTGCAGCTTCTAAAAACGGCACGGGAAACAGCCCTAGGCAAACTGAAAGGGGGGGGGAGAGGGGGAAACCCTTCAAGCAAGATGCACGCAGGCACTATTCATTCCAGCTGGGTGTTTTCTCTGGCGCTGAACAATGGCATTCGGCGGGGCAAGAATTTCCAAATAGCCCGGAGGCACAGAATGGCACGATCGATCACGTAAACAGAAAAAAAAGCAAACACTCCGGCACAGCGGGAGCACAATAAGCGGCACCCCCGCACTCCCCCGCCCCAGTCTTGATGTCGCAAGAAGCTAAATTTAGATACTGCAAGCCTGGGCTCATACCCCCTGGGGCTCCCCTCCCTTCGGTTAACATGAACATATCCCCCCCCCCCCAAAGTATTTCACATTTCAGAGATAAAAACAAATACTTTGATGTACAGTAAGAAAAGCTTAACTGGTATATTTGATGGATGTTTCAAAGACCTGCAGATAGTTTTGATGGAGGATGGGGGAATGCAGCAGGCACTATTAAAAGGGAGTCAGAAATGGGGTTTGTTTTGCTAGAGTGGCAATGCCAGGCCTTCTGGGGATGGTGGAACAAACGGGATATAATGAAAAGGCCCATTTTGGTCTCTCCATGGGAATCTTAGAAGGCCGCTACTATGGTGCAGGGATGGTATAAGCCATGGGTGGCCGAACTTGCTTAACGTAAGAGCCACGCAGAATAGAACGTCAGATGTTGGAGAGGGGCAAGACATGAACAAATATCACACACACATTTTCACTGGACAATATGCAAATTTGCTTTTTAAATTAACATTAAATGAGACTGCAAAAAATAAAAACAAAAGGGGTAAAAACAGATATTGATAATATTTACTTTTCCAGCGATTTGTATTTGTTTGCTAATGATATTTATTTGTCTAAGAGAGAAGTGGAAAGAAAGAGAGGGAGGGAGGGAGGAAGCAAACAGATAGGGAGAGAGAAGGATGGAAAGAAGGAAGGAAGAGAAAGAGAAAAATGGAAAGGAGAGAGAGAGAAAAACAGAAACAAAGAAAGCAAATGGGGGGAGGGCAGGAGGAAGAGAGAGGTTGAGGAAGGAAGAAACAACAGAAAGCAAACAGATATTGATAATATTTATTTCTCTAGTGATTTCTATTTGTTTGCTAATTATATTTATTTGTCTAAGAGAGAGGTGGAAAGAGAGGGAGGAAGCAAACAGGTGGGGAAAGAGAAGGATGGAAAGAAGGAAGGAAGAGTAAGAGAAAAACGGAAAGAAAGGAGAGAGAGAGAAAAACAGAAACAAAGAAAGCAAATGGGGGGAGGGTAGGAGGAAGAAAGAGGTTGAGGAAGGAAGAAACAACAGAAAGCAAACAGGTATTGATAATATTTATTTCTCCAGTGATTTCCATTTGTTTGCTAATGATATTTATTTGTCAGAGAGAGAGAGAGAGAGAGATGTAGAGAGAGAGAGAGGCAGCAAATAGATGAGGAGGGAGGAGGATGGAAAGAAGGAAGGAAGAGAAAGAGAAAAGTGGAAAGAAAGGAGAGAAAGAAAAACAGAAACAAAGAAGGCAAATGGAGGGACGGCGGGAGGAAGAGAGAGAAAGAGGATGGAAGAAACAAAGAAAGGAAATAGATGAGGGAAGAGGAGGAAGGAAGAGTGAGAGAGAAAGAGGAAGGAAGGGAGAAAGAGAAAAAAGGTGAAAAGAAAGAAAGGAGGTAAGAAAGCAAATAGATGGAGGAGGGAGAAAGGAAGGGGCAAAAAAGAAAAATAGAGAGAGGTGGAAAGAAAGCAAATAAATGGGGAGGGAGGGAGAGGTGGAAAGAAAGCAACTTTAACTTTCACACTGGCTGGGGAAGGGAAGACCGAGTGGGGAGGCATCGCTTCCCCAGCGGCCCTGCTGGTGTGAAAGAGCCACATGCAGCTCCCGAGCCACAGTTTGGCCACCCCTGGTATAGGCCAAGGGCCCCCAACGTTTTTATGTCTGTGGGCACCTTTGGAATTCTAACACGGTGTGGTGGGTACAACCATAAAATGGCCACTGTGGGCTACAAAATGTTTCCCATGTAAGGCAGAGCCAACCACACAAACACAGAGGAAGAAGAGGAGATTGGATTTATACCCTGCCCTTCACTACCCGAAGGAGTCTCAGAGTGCCTTGCAATCTCCTTTCCCTTCCCCTCCCCACAACAGACACCCCACAACAGACACCCACAACAGACAGGTGGGGCTGAGAGAGCTCCTTCGAGGACTGCCCCTGAGAGAACAGCTCTGAGACAACTTGTGACTGACCCAAGGTCACACCGGCAGCTGCATGTGAAGGAGTGGGGGATCAAACTCTGTTCTCCCAGATTATAGTCCACGCTTTTAAGCACTACACCTAACTGGCTCAAGTGCAGCGGACAAGATACAGCAGGAAGAGTCAGAGAGAGAATAAAACCAACACTGCCATGGCCATCGCTGAATGCCACTTTTCTAAAAACTACTGGTGGGCACCAGGAAAGGTTTTGGTGGGCACCATGACACTCCCAGGCACTGCTCTGGGGACCCCAGTACAGGCCGTGACAGCTAAAGTGGGCTGCTTAGTTAGCACGCTCAAAACATGGCAGTGTGGTGGGCTGTGTGTGCCTGAGCACTGGAATGCGCATGTGCATTTTGCTGGCCTTTTTCCACATCGAGAGCTCCAAAACTCACCAGACCTCTGACTGAAGGGCCACTGCCGGACTCCAATCTGGCCTAGTGGTTAAGAGCGGCGGACTCTAATCTGGAGAAACAGGTTTGATTCCCCACTCCTCCACATGCAGCCAGCTGGGTGACCTCGGGTCAGTCACAAGTTCTCTTAAAGCAGTTCTCTCAAGGGCAGTCCTCGAAAGAGTTCTCTCAGCCCCACCTGCCTCACAGGGTGTCTGTTGTGGGGAGAGGAAGGGAAGGAGATTGTAAGCTGCTCTGAGACTCCTTTGGGTAGTGATGGGCAAGGTATAAAAACCAACTCTTGTTCTTTTTTGTTCATCCCATACACGCTCTGTTCAAATATGGCACCTCCTTGCCAATAATCCAGAGCCAGCACAGTATAGGGGCTAGAGTGTTGGACCAGGATTTGGGAGACCCGGATTCGAATCCTCACTCTGCCATGGAATCTTGCTGGGCGAGCTTGCGTGAATCACACACTCTATCGGCCTAACCTACCTCACAGCACTGTTGTGAGGATAAAATGGAGGGGAGCAGAATGATGCACCTTGGGTCCCCCCCCCCACGGTTGCCAGGTGAGGCCGACAAAGGGGCGGAGGACTAACCCAGAGGCTCCGGGAGAGGGAACTCCAAAGTGAGTTCCAGGTGAGCTGACTGCTGCATTTAAAGGGCCCACATTCCTTTTAGATGTCAGTTTCTTTTGGGGCTCATAAAATTGGGGCCCCGGTCTGATCTTCTTGAAATTTTGTGGGGGTTTTGAGGAAAGGAACCGGCAGCAATGCTGAAAATTTGGTGCCTCTAACTCAAAAAATAGCCACCACAAAGCTCCAGACACCCACAGATCGATCCTCCATTATACCTACGGGGACCAGTCTCCATGGGGTATAATGGAGGGCCCAGCAGCTATTCCCCACCCCCGCTTTCTGAGAGCCCTGAAGTACGGGAGGGGCTCCAACCTGGGGACTGGCAACCTTAGTCCCCACTGGAGAGAGACAGGTGGGATATGAATTAAATAAATAATACATCATAATAATCATCCACAGGTGGCTGCATTCTTATTCGTTTCTTGCTCTCCTACGGTGAGCCTCGCTCGGGCACTTCTTGCTATGTGGAGGCTGCCAACAGACTGGCAGGTGGAAATTATTTTAATTTTCTGGTAACACTCCAGCGGTCTCACCCGTTGTGCCTCGGCTGGGCTGGTGCTGGACTTCTCTGTTTACACGATCAACTCCGCCATTCTACGCCTTATTGAGTATACGCGATGCACAGACAGTTTTAAGTTTTAAAAAAAAAAACCCACCAAACCAAGGCCGCCTTACTGTTGCGACACAAGTGGCTTCAGTTTCCAAAAACAAGACTTCGGAAAGGGCACGACCGATGCCTATCTGACAATTGATGGCCCTGAAAACTGCACAAATTGTTCTGTGAAGTTCTAGCGTTTCAGAGGCAAACTCTGTTTTCTTGGCTCGTGCAAATCTACTTCTGAAGATCTAAATGCTCGGGAAAGCGCAACCGGAGAACGCAGGAGCAAGCAGGAGGCGGCGTTTTACCCCACTGTGCGCTCTCTCTCTCCCTCTCTCTCTCTGGCCCTGTGCACAGATCTCCATGTTACTGGCTCGGGGGAAAAGGCACTGTTGTCTCTACATTGGCAAGAGCTGCAGCTTGGAGTTCACTATTTGGTTAGCAAACAGTCCCGTCTTCTAGACTTGTTCTACTTGGCCGCACTGATCCTCACTTCTGCAACCACCAGTCTAGATTACTGCAATATGCTCTATGCGGGGCTGCCCTTGGAGACAGTTCACACAATTCAACTTATGCAAAAGACAGACCAATGGCCCCCCTCTTCCTGTACCAAGCCATACACCAGTTATGGCCCTCACACCAATTCCCTGTCTCGGTTCCCCCCAAATTTGGCCACGGTCTGTTCTGGAACATTTTAGTCACGGCCCCTAAGCTATGGAACAGTCCTCCAGAGTCAGTCTAGAAGTTACCCATGCCAATGACCATCTGCAGGGCTTGCAAGACAGTTCTGGTTTCAATAGGCCATTCACCTGAAGGGTATGTGCAACTACATTGGATCCAAAATCGCAGTTTGGTGTAATGGTTAAGTGCACAGACTCTAATTTGGGAGAACCGGGTTTGA
Source organism: Gekko gecko (assembly GCA_029375565.1). Lineage (NCBI taxonomy): Eukaryota > Metazoa > Chordata > Lepidosauria > Squamata > Gekkonidae > Gekko > Gekko gecko. The sequence continues at coordinate 121,421,313 of JAPDNY010000010.1, forward strand.
TTCCCCACTCCTCCACATGCAGCTGCTGGTGTGACCGTGGGTCAGTCGCAAGTTCTCTCAGAGCTGTTCTCTCAAGAGCAGTCCTCGAAAGAGCTCTCTCAGCCCCACCAGTCATGGGGTGTCTGTTGTGGGGAGGGGAAGGGAAAGGAGATTGCAACCCCTCTGTGACTGCTTTGGGTAGGGAAGGGCAGGGTATAAATCCAATTTCTTCTTCTCCCCCCAAGCTGTAATAAATTTATATCAGCCTGTGCTTTTTGGAACTTTAACAAGTGCTACACTGTGAGATGCTTGGTAGTATCTTTAGAAACAAAATTGAGTGCTAGAAAAATTCAAAGAAAAAACACAGAAAATTTTTTAAAAATTGTCGTGCATCAGGTTGTGTATTATCTTTCGAACCTGGCAGCCAGCCAGTTCAACCATGCGTGAGGCAGAAAGGAGAGCACACACAGGGCTCAGGTCCTTAGGACACCCTCGCGATGCTCTTCGATCGTGCAATCAAGAAGAAGAAGAAGAAGAAGAAGAAGAAGAAGAAGAAGAAGAAGAAGAAGAAGAAGAAGAAGAAGAAGAAGAAGAAGAAGAAGAAGAAGAAGAAGAAGAAGAAGAAGAGGAGGAGGAGGAGGAGGAGGAGGAGGAGGAGTTTGGATTTATACCCCGCCCTTCACTGCCCAAAGGCGTCTCAGAGCGGCTGACAAACTCCTTTCCCTTCCCCTCCCCACAACAGACACCCTGGGCGGTAGAAGAAGAAGAAGAGTTTGGATTTATACCCCGCCCTTCACTACCCAAAGGAGTCTCAGAGCGGCTTACAAACGCCTTTCCCTTCCCCTCCCCACAACAGACACCCTGTGAGGTAGAAGAAGAAGAGGAGTTTGGATTTATACCCTGCCCTTCACTACCCAAAGGTGTCTCAGAGCGGCTGACAAACTCCTTTCCCTTCCCCTCCCCACAACAGACACCCTGGGCGGTAGAAGAAGAAGAAGAGTTTGGATTTATACCCCGCCCTTCACTACCCAAAGGAGTCTCAGAGCGGCTTACAAACGCCTTTCCCTTCCCCTCCCCACAACAGACACCCTGTGAGGTAGAAGAAGAAGAGGAGTTTGGATTTATACCCTGCCCTTCACTGCCCAAAGGTGTCTCAGAGCGGCTGACAAACTCCTTTCCCTTCCCCTCCCCACAACAGACACCCTGGGCGGTAGAAGAAGATGAAGAGTTTGGATTTATACCCCGCCCTTCACTACCCAAAGGAGTCTCAGAGCGGCTTACAAACGCCTTTCCCTTCCCCTCCCCACAACAGACACCCTGTGAGGTAGAAGAAGAAGAGGAGTTTGGATTTATACCCTGCCCTTCACTGCCCAAAGGTGTCTCAGAGCGGCTGACAAACTCCTTTCCCTTCCCCTCCCCACAACAGACACCCTGGGAGGTAGAAGAAGAAGAAGAAGAGTTTGGATTTATACCCTGCCCTTCACTACCCAAAGGAGTCTCAGAGCGGCTTACAGACTCCTTTCCCTTCCCCTCCCCACAACAGACACCCTGTGAGGTAGAAGAAGAAGAGGAGTTTGGATTTATACCCTGCCCTTCACTGCCCAAAGGTGTCTCAGAGCAGCTTACAAACTCCTTTCCCTTCCCCTCCCCACAACAGACACCCTGTGAGGTAGAAGAAGAAGAAGAGATTTGGATTTATACCCCGCCCTTCACTGCCCAAAGGTGCCTCAGAGCGGCTTACAAACTCCTTTCCCTTCCCCTCCCCACAACAGACACCCTGTGAGGTAGAAGAAGAAGAAGAGATTTGGATTTATACCCCGCCCTTCACTGCCCAAAGGTGCCTCAGAGCGGCTTACAAACTCCTTTCCCTTCCCCTCCCCACAACAGACACCCTGTGAGGTCGGTGGAGCTGAGGGAACTTCTGAAGAAACAGTCCTTGAGAGAACAGCTGTGCCAGAGCTTGTGACTGACCCAAGGTCACACCAGCAGGTGCAAGTGGAGGAGTGGGGGAATCAAACCCGGTTCTCCCAGAGCAGAGTCCACGCACTTAACCACTACACCAATCAAGCCCTCCACAGGAGCATGACGAACCACCATGCAGAGGTCTACCCAACAGGTACCGTTCTCCGGGGCAAATAAAGGAACGAAGGGTCGAAACTGTCCCAGGCGCATGAAAGGCCCTGTGCCAAAGACCGAGACCGTGGCCCGATTGGCCCGTCCAGAAAGCCGAGCCCGTGGCCCCCTTACCTGTCACATTCTGTTGGACGTCCAAGTTGACATTCACAAAGAACCTGATGCTGTCCCCGGAAACGATGGAGGAGTTGACCGTGTCGAAGAGTTCCTCCCCGCCGCCTTCTTCCTTGTTCTCGCAGCCATCGTCCGTATCGCATTTAAGGTAACCTGCAACGAAAGAGAGAGAGAGGTTATTGTCTGTGTGCCGAGATGCCAAGGCAAAAGATGTACAAAAGGGCTGCCTTATCGAACTAGACTGTTGCAAGCAGAGCCAAATGGGGGCTTTTGTCCTCCTCTGGGCCACCTTCTTCCCCAGGTACATTCTCAAGATTTATCTTCCAAGCGAGTCAAAAGAAACTTGGATTGAAGGGGGCTGAGGATAATGCTCCCTCTATGCTAACCCTAACCCTTGTAAGCAAAAATTCTACTTTGTGAGCTACTAGCATTAAAGTGGTGAGCGAGCCGTCAGGCTACTGCATAAATTAAGTTGGCTCTGGAGCCCTCTTTCCCGAGCGAAGACAAAAATGGGTGAGCCGGAGGCTAAAAAAGCGTGACCTGGCTCACACTAACTCAGCTTAGAGGGAACACTGGTCATGGGAGAGGAAAATGTTGTCGAGTCACAGCAGACGCAGGGGAACCTATAAATTGATGGTGTGACCCCATTTGGGAGTACTGTGTAACAGTGTTCCCTCTAAGCTGAATTGGTGTGAGCTAGCTCACTGTTTTTTAGCCTCCAGTTCACAGATTTTTGTCTTAGCTCAGGAAGGATGGCCCCAGAGCAAACTAATTTATGCAGGAGCCAAATCACTTCCTCATAACTTTAATGTCGGTAGCTCACAAAGTAGAATTTTTGTTCACAAAACTCCACCGCTTAGAGGGAACATTGCTGTGTATGGTTCTGGTCACCACACCTCAGAAAGGATATTATAGCATCGGGAAAAGTGCAGAAAAGGGCAACTAGAATGATAAAAGGGTTGGAACACTTTCCCTATGAAGAAAGGTTAAAATGCTTGGGGCTCTTCAGCTTGGAGAAACGATGGCTGAGGGGTGACACGATCGAGGTTTACATGATTATCTATGGGATAGAGCAGGTAGAGAAAGAAGGACTTTTCTCCCTTTCTCACAAGACAAGAACTCGTGGGCACTCCATGAAATTGCTGAGCAGTCGGGTCAGAACGGATAAAAGGAAGCCCTTCTTCACCCAAAGAGTGATTAACGCATGGAATTCACTGCCACAGGAGGTGGTGGCGGATACAAGAATGGGCAGCTTCAAGGGGGAATTGGGTAAACATTTGGAGCAGAGGTCCATCAGTGGCTATTAGCCACAAGGTATAGATAGGAAATCTCAGTCTGGGGCAAGGAATGTTCTAAATTCTTGGTGCTTGGGGGGAGCCAACAGTGGAAGGACTTCTAGTGTCCTGGCCCCACTGCTGGACCACCTGATGGCCCCTGACATTTTTGGCCACTGTGTGACAGAGTGTTGGACTTGATGGGCCATTGGCCTGATCCAACATTGGTTTCTCTCCTGTTCTTATGTAACCTCGAAGGGTTTTCAAGGCAAGAGACATTCAGAGATGGTCGACCTTGCTTAGTTTCTGCGATCTGATGAGAAGAAGCTAGCCTGGGCCATCCAGGTCGGGGTGAGGGGTGGGGAAAGCGCTAGCGTAAAAGTATTAGCAGCTCAGAAGCCATGTTACCGTTTATTCTTTTAATTCAAGACATAGAGAATTGAATCTGGGCCTTTTTAGGCACAAAATCTGGGCTCGAAGAACAGCGCCCACTCAATTCGGCAGCACTGTTAAGAGCTACGGGGGGCCTCAGACAAAGATCCCGTTCCTCTCACCTCTGAAACCTGGCCTTGTAGATCATTTGGAAACAAATCAAGTAAAAGTTTTGGAAAAGCCCTGCTGGATCAGACCAGTAGACCATCTAGTCCAGCATCCTGTCTCACACAGTGGCCAACCAGTTCCTCTGAAGGTCATAAGAACATCAGAAGAGCCCTGCTGGATCAGACCAGTGGACCATCTAGTCCAGCATCCTGTCTCACACAGTGGCCAACCAATTCCTCTGGAGGTCATAAGAACATCAGAAGAGCCCTGCTGGATCAGACCAGTGGTCCATCTAGTCCAGCATCCTGTCTCACACAGTGGCCAACCGGTTCCTCTGGAGGTCATAAGAACATCAGAAGAGCCCTGCTGGATCAGACCAGTGGTCCATCTAGTCCAGCATCCTGTCTCACACAGTGGCCAACCGGTTCCTCTGGAGGTCATAAGAACATCAGAAGAGCCCTGCTGGATCAGACCAGTGGACCATCTAGTCCAGCATCCTGTCTCACACAGTGGCCAACCAGTTCCTCTGGAGGTCATAAGAACATCAGAAGAGCCCTGCTGGATCAGACCAGTGGACCATCTAGTCCAGCATCCTGTCTCACACAGTGGCCAACCGGTTCCTCTGGAGGTCATAAGAACATCAGAAGAGCCCTGCTGGATCAGACCAGCAGTCCATCGAATTCAGCATCCTGTCTCACACAGTTCCTCTGGATGGGCCAATAACAGGGCAGAGAGGCGGAGGCCTTCCCCTGATGTTGCCTCGAGGTTTACTGCCTCTGAATGTGGGGGTTCCCTTCAGTCACCGTTAGGCTAATAGACACTGATAGATAGATCTGTTCAGTCCCCGATATCTCTGGTTAAAAGGATCAGGCGGCAAGTGATGTGAAAAGACCTCCTGAGTTTATTCCATGGTTTGAACATAACAAGGGAGGCAGTCTGGTTCAGAAGAAATGGTGCTGGTTTATAGAACCACAGAGTTGGAAGGGACTTCCAGGGTCATCTAGTCCAGCCCCCTCCAAAATGCAGGAAAATCACAAACACCTCCGCCCCACACACCCCCAAGTGACCCCTGTTCCATGCCCAGAAGATGACAAAAAACCTCCAGGATCCCTGCCCAAACTGGCCTGGAGAAAAATTGCTTCCTGACCCACAAGAAGTGATCAGCATTTCCCTGGGTGTGTAAGAAAGGGCCACGAGAACTAAGCCCCGATGCAACCCTTCCTACCCTCCCTTCTTGTGATCTTCCTATAGGGGAAGATCCTAGTTCATATCTGTGCCACAGATCAAGGTGACCTTCAGGCCCTCTCCCTTGTGACTCAACCTACAGACAACAAGCACCGCTGGCAGACAGAGGAGACTACGGGTCACTCTGATCCCGGATGGGGAAGGCAGGTCGAGGGAACGCGAACAGGCATTTGACCTGACAACGAGCACCAATTCCCAAAAGAAGAAGGATGCTGCAGACGCGAGACAAAACGCAATTAAGCAGACAATACCGTCTTAATTTAACCGAGCCCACACAAATGCTCCAAAAGCATAAAAATTGGCTGGCTGAGACGTGATCAGCGATACTTCTAGGCATTATTATGTGCGCGCAGAGCGCCGGCAAGGGTGGGGGGGAATGGAGCTCGATTCTGATCCTCGGGGAAAAAGAAGTCTTGGCTGGTGGAAGAGGAGGAGGAGATTGGATTTATACCCGTCACTCGGAGTCCCAGAGCGGCTTACAAACTCCTTTCCCTTCCCCTCCCCACAACAGACACCCTGTGGGGTAGGTGGGGTGGAGAGAGCTCTGACAGAAAGTGCTCTTTTTCAAGAACAGCTCTGGCAGAACTATGGCTTGCCCAGGGTCATCCAGCAGGTGCAAGTGGAGGCATGGGGAATCAAACCCAGTTCTCCCAGATTAGAGCCCACGCACTTAGCCACTCCACCAAAAACTGGTGTTCCATTGTGTGGCTTCAAAAGCAGTGGCTGGCTTCTGGCATCGCCAGTCTGGGAGAGGGGGATACAGAAAACCTCTCATGGGAGTCCTAGAGAGCAGCTGCCAGTCTGAGTAGACAACCCTGAATCTGACGGACCACGGGTCTGAATCAGTAGAAGGCAGCGTCATGCGTTCATGTGCTTAATGCACATTCGCTCGTCTGCTTAAGGACAGCAAGCTCTGGGGGTGGGGAATCCTTCCTAGTGCTCCTGCTGAACTGTGTCGTAGAATTGTAGAGCTGGAAGGGACCTCCAGGGTCATCTAATCCAACCCCGCCGCACAATACAGGAAATTCACAAATCCCGTCCCCTCCACACCCGCAGTGACCACTGTTCCACACCCAGAACATGACAAAAAAACCCTCCAGGATTTCTTCCTGACCCCAACATGGCGAGCCGCATCTCCCTGGGCGGGTAAGAAAGGGCCATGAGAACTTAGCACTGAGGCAACCCTCCCTGCCCTCCCTCTTGTGACCTGCCCCAGTTCACAGAATCCCCATGGCTGCCAGGTGGCCATCTAGCCTCTGTTTAGAAAACCTCCAAAAAAAGGAGAGCCCACCACCTCCCGAGGAAGCCTGTTCCACTGAGGAACTGCTCTGTCAGGAAGTCCTTCCTCATGTTTAGCCGGAAACTCTTCTGATTTCATTTCAACCCATTGGTTCCAATGCTCCCTCTAAGCCGTGGAGACTTGTGAGCAAAAATTCTACTTTGTGAGCTGCTGGCATTAAAGTTGTGAGCGAGTGATTTGGCTACTGTATAAATTAGTTTGCTCTGGAGCCACCCCTTCCTGAGCTGAGACAAAAACGTGTGCGCTGGAGGCGAAAAAACTGTGAGCTAGCTCACACTAACTCAGCTTAGAGGGAACCTTGGTTGGTTCTGCTCCGACCTTCGGGGGCAACAGGAAAAGCAACCCCGTCCCATCCTCTGTATGACAGCCCTTCAAGTACTTGAAGATGGTTCTCATATCACTTCTCAGTCGTCTCCTCTCCCGGCTAAACAGACCCAGCTCCTTCAACCTTTCCGAAACCACACACACAAGAATATTTTTGCAGACTGATACATCAATCGCAGCCAGAACATTTGACACTCACAGGAAGAAGAAGAAGAAGAAGAAGAAGAAGAAGAAGAAGAAGAAGAAGAAGAAGAAGAAGAAGAAGAAGAAGAAGAAGAAGAAGAAGAAGAAGAAGAAGAAGAAGAAGAAGAAGAAGAAGAGGAGGAGGAGGAGGAGGAGGAGGAGGAGGAGGAGGAGGAGAAGGAGAAGGAGAAGAAGAAGAGGAGGAGGAGGAGGAGGAGGAGGAGAAAGAGAAGGAGAAGAAGAGGAGGAGGAGGAGGAGGAGAAAGAGAAGGAGAAGAAGAGGAGGAGGAGGAGGAGGAGGAGGAGGAGAAGAAGAGGAGGAGGAGGAGGAGGAGGAGAAGGAGAAGGAGAAGAAGAAGAAGAGGAGGAGGAGGAGGAGGAGGAGAAAGAGAAGGAGAAGAAGAAGAAGAGGAGGAGGAGGAGGAGGAGGAGGAGGAGGAGGAGGAGATTGGATTTATACCCTGCCCTTCACTACCCAAGGGAGTCCCAGAGCGGCTGACAAACTCCTTCCCCTCCCCACAACAGACACCCTGTGAGGTCGGTGGGGCTGAGAGCAACAGTCCCTCTCAGCTGTGGGGTCTTGTGAGCAAAAATTCTACTTTGTGACCTACTGGCATTAAAGCTGTGAGTGATTTGGCTACTGCCTAAAAGAGTTTGCTCTGGAGCCCATCCATCCCGAGCTAAGACAAAAATGTGTGAGCCAGAGGCTAAAAAAGTGTGAGCTGGCTCACGCTCACTCAGCTTAGAAGGAGCACTGGCAGTAGGGTGAGATCCTGAGAGAGCCGCCGCCCATCTGAGCGGATAATACCGACTTTGATGGACCAGTAGTCTGGCGGCTTTATGTGTCCATGTGACTTATAGCAACCTTCTGGGGAGACAGTGTGCGACGGCAATAAAGAAGGCCAACGCTATGCTGGGGATTATTAGGAAGGGAACTGAAAACAGATCAGCCAGTATCATGATGCCCCTGTATAAATCATTGGTGCGACCACATTTGGAATACTGTGTACAGTTCTGGTCACCACATCTCAGAAAGGATATTATAGCATTGGAAAAAGTGCAGAGAAAGGCAACTAGAATGATCAAAGGGTTGGAACACTTTCCCTATGAAGAAAGGTTCCATTTCTCACAATACGAGAACTCCATGAAATTGCTGAGCAGTCGGGTTAGAACAGATAAAAGGGAGTCCTTCTTCACCCAAAGAGTGATTAACGCGTGGAGTTCACTGCCACAGGAGGCGGTGGCGGATACAAGCATGAACATAGATAAGCATATGGAGCAGAAGTCCATCAGTGGCTATTAGCCACAGGGTATAGATGGGAACTCTCAGTCTGGGGCAGGTGATGCACTCTATTCTTGGTGCTGGGGGGGGGGGCCAGCAGTGGGAGGGCTTCTAGTGTCCTGGCCCCACTGCTGGACCTCCTGATGGCACCTGGTATATTTTGGCTGCTGTGTGACAGAGAGTTGGACTAGATGGGCCATTGGTCTGATTCAACATTGGCTTCTCTTATGTTCTCTTATGTTCTTATGACGGCTTCAAGAGGGAACTGGATAAACATCTGGAGCAGAGGTCCCTCCGTGGCTATTAGCTGCGGCTCAAGTGGTTCAGACGCTGAACTGCAGGCTGTGGAAGGTCAGTATTTCAGCAGTTCGAGACCCGAGAGTGCCGCATAATGGGGTGAGCTCCCGTCTCTAGTTCCAGCTCCTGCCAACCTAGTAGTTCGAAAGCAAGAAATTGCAACTAGATAAATAGGTACCACTCCAATGGGAAGGTAACAGCGTTCTGCGCGCCTTGGTGTTTAGTCATGCCGGCCACATGACCACGGAAACGTCTTTGGACAGCACTGGCTCTTCGGTTTGGAAACGGAGATGAGCACCGCAACCCTAGAGTCGGATTCGACTGGCTTTCAAGCAAGGGAACCTTTACCTTTTATAGATAGGAACTCCCGGTCTGGAGCAAGTGATGCTCTGTATTCTTGGTGTGGGACAGTGGGAGGGCTTCCAGTGTCCTGGCCCCACCGCTGGACCTCCTGATGGCCCCTGGTATTTTTGGCCGCTGTGTGACACAGAGCATTGGACTGGATGGGCCACTGGCCAGATCCAACATTGGCTTCTCTTATGTTCTTATATTCTTAACCCTGGACTTCGTTGGTGGTCTCCCATCCAAATACTAGTCCTGTTTAGCCTCCAAGGTCTGACAAGATCAGACTAGCCTTGATCACCCAGGTCAGGGAAACATCACTGGGTGGGGGGGCAGTATACCCTCTAAGCTGAGTTAGTGTGAGCTAGCTCACAGGTTTTTTTAGCCTCCAGCTCACACATTTCTGTCTTAGCTCAGGAAGGATGGGCTCCAGAGCAAACTAATTGATGCCGCAGCCAAATCGCTCGCTCACAACTTTAACGCCAGCAGCTCACAAAGAAGAATTTTTGCTCACAAGACTCCACAGCTTAGAGGGAGCATTGCTGGGGGGGGGATTATTTCCCCATTTTTTTGCCGCTTCACGTGCAAGGAATATTTCACTTGGAGCAGCAAAAACAGGGAAATAACTCTCCCCCCTCCCGTGCTGTTTTAGAATGGAAAATGGGGGGGGAGACCCCCGCCCCAGCGGCACTATTCCAAGCCCAATTGTCTCTGCTTTTTCAGCGTTAGGTTCTGGGGAACCCTACGAGCTAAGTTTGTCACTTATAAGGGGTCAGTGGGGGTGTGGAGGGGGAGTTTATTTGTGGATTTCCTGCATTGCGCAGGGGTTTGGACTAGATGACCCTGGAGGTCCCTCTCAACTCTATGATTCTATGCTTCCTCAGTTTAAATCACCCAGCAAAGAGAGAAGAGAAGAGAAGAGAAGAGAAGAGAAGAGAAGAGAAGAGAGAGAAGAGAAGAGAGAGAGAGAAGAGAGAAGAGAGAGAAGAGAAGAGAGAGAAGAGAAGAGAGAGAAGAGAAGAGAAGAGAAGATTGGATTTATACCCCGCCCTTCACTTGGAGTCTCAGAGCAGCTTACAAACTCCCTTCCCTTCCCCTCCCCACAACAGACACCCCATGAGGTAGGAGGGGCTGAGAGAGCTCTGACAGAAACTGCTCTTTTTCAAGCACAGCTGTGCCAGAGCTTGTGACTGACCGAAGGTCACATCAGCAGGTGCAAGTGGAGGAGTGGGGAATCAAACCCGGTTCTCCCAGATTAGAATCCGCGCACTTAACCACTACACCAAACTGGCTGTACACCAAACCCAGCAAGCCTCCCTGGCGTAGTGAGGATTCAAACCTGGGTGGTGATCACGCCAGGTTTTGTTAGAAACCAGTATGACTTGGCTAATTTCCTTTTATTTGTGGGCTGGGTTTTTTATTAAAAAAATATTTATTTACTTCAGTTTATGCCCCAATGGGGACCCAAAGGGGACCATTCCCCTTTCCTTTATTTTATCCTCATAACAACAACCCTGCAAGGTTGGTTAGGCTGAGGGAGTATGGCTTGCTCAAGGTCACCCAGGGAGCTCCCAAAGCTGAGTGGGGATTCAAATCTGGAGCTCCCAAATGCTTGATCGACACTCCAACCACTATACCACTCCGGTTCTGATCCGAAAACCAACCTTTGGGGTTGCCAGTCTCCAGGTGGGCAACAAATGGGAAACACGGCAAGGTTGAGTAAACATAGAAAAACACTGTGTTCACACAAAACACACAATATGTTGTCAAAGGCTTTCACAGCAGGAGTTTATTAGTGGTTGTAGATTTTCCGGGCTGTATGCTACTATGCCTTCATATATTCGTTTAAATCATACCCTTCCCTATTATATAAAAGAGTAGTGGTCAGCCAGCTTGACCATATAAGGGGAAAATGCGCGGCAGAATCCATTGGCCACAGGGGCTGCCACTCAAACCTGGGACCCTGGCCATTGGCTGCCGTGCCTGGTTGCGTGGGCTCGACACCGCCCACGCAGCCAGCAGCCAGCCTCCCAAACTCAGTCTGCAGCCAGTCACCCCACACAATGCAAACCCGCCAGGGGCGAGGACGGGACCTTCGAGGCGGCGGCTGGCGGGCCGAGTGTAGGCCCGCCGCCACTGGACAGAGGCGGGGCGCCGACGGAGGGAGCCAAGGGGGACGATCGGAACTTCATGTTGCAGGCCAGCGAGGGGAGGATGGGGCCCTTGGCGCCGCGGCACACACGGGGCCGCCACAACTGGCCAGTGGTGGGGAGCCAGCAAGGGGAGCACAGGACCTTCGGCGTGGCGGCTTGCGGGGCGCGCACAGGGCCGCCGCGAATGGCCAGTGCTGGGACACCGAGGAAGGGCGGCAAGGGGGAGGACAGGAACTTTCTGCCGGCGGCAGCAGTCTCGCCCTGATAGGGCCTTAGGCAGGGACTCAGCTAGCACCTGTTGCATATGATACCACAACGGGCTTTGCCGCAAGTACTTAAATATACAATAAAGAGCCTAGTCTATCTCATTAATTATAATACACTGATAACAAAAACCTGAAGAAAAAAATATATTTCGTAGAAAAGTCCACAGCTACAGAGTCGAATATGCAGACAGGATTCGATGCCGTAGACTACCTTGCTTTCATATGAGAGACGCAACAGTCGTCAATGCCAATGCTGTAGGCTGTTTTGCTTCCCGAAAAGAGATGCGGCAAGCGTCAATGCAACGGCGCCTCCCAGGCAAAACTGGCACGTTTCGAGAAATTCTTCCTCAGGCAAATTATTCTTCCTGGAACCAACGCTCACAATGCTACAATGCACAAGTCAAACAACTCTGCAGAAGCTGTCGAAGGTTTTCTCGGCCGGAGTTCGTTAGCTGTTGTAGATTTTCCGGGCCGTATGGCCGTGGTCTTGGCATTGTAGGACCTGATGAAAACGTCAAGACCTACAATGCCAAGACCACGGCCGTACAGCCTGGAAAATCTACAACAGCTAACTCTCCAGAAGGCTTCTCTGGTCTTCGTTTAAGTATATGATTTAAACAAATATATGAAGGCAGAGTTGCGTACCAGTATTGTGTGTTTTGTTTGAACACGGAGTTTTTCTATGTTTACTCCATCTCCAGGTGGGGCCTAGAGATCCCCCAGAATTCCAACCGCTCTCCGTACCCCAGAGATTGCTTCCCCTGGAGAAAACGGCTGCTTTGGAGGGTGGACTCTGGCATTCAATCCTGCAGTGGTCCATCCACGGCCTCCACCCCCAAATCTCCGGGAATTTCCCAACCCGAAGCCAGCAACCCTGCCGACTGCGTGAACCACGAAATGCACTGTCAATAAACGGCTGACCGTTGGCTGAGATGCCAGGAACGTATGAGCAAGAGATCTGACCCCGCAGCCCGCTCTGCACATTTTAATTACACAAATGCCTTTCTGAGTTGCCGCCATCTGCTCCGGCGTTAGCTGACCCGGAGAGTCATCCGTTCCCGTTCTCGGCCCCGCCCTCCCGTCCGTTTGGAGCCCTGCGCCAGGATCCCTGCCGCCCGCTCTCCGATTTCCCCTTCAAGCGGATTATTCCTGCTTTCCCTCCTTGCTACGGTTTGGCAATTACGAAAAGTGTACTTATATGCTGGCCCGTCGCCCAAAAGTCAAGAATGAGGCTTCCCGTCCTGTCCACAAGAATCTACATGACGCGGCAGGAGGCAAATCAATGTATCGAACTCAGGGTTTCCTCTAAGCTGAGTTAGTGTGAGCTAGCTCACAGATTTTTAGCCTCCGGCGCACACGTTTTTGTCTCGGCTCAGGAAGGATGGCTCCAGAGCAGACTAATTCATGCAGTAGCCGAATCACCCACTCACCACTTTAATGCCAGTCGCTCGCAAAGTAGAATTTCTGCTCACAAGAGTCCACGGCTTAGAGGGAGCATTGAAAAACCCTTCTGTGCCGAAAGATGGATGTGCGTGGGTTTCAGAACTGAAAGTGGCTGCGGCGTTTTTGAAGAAGAAGAAGAAGAAGAAGAAGAAGAAGAAGAAGAAGAAGAAGAAGAAGAAGAAGAAGAAGAAGAAGAAGAAGAAGAGGAGGAGGAGGAGGAGGAGGAGGAGGAGATTGGATTCATACCCCGCCCTTCACTACCCAAAGGAGTCTCAGAGCGGCTTACAAACTCCTTTCCCTTCCCCTCCCCACAACAGACACCCTGTGAGGTAGGTGGAGCTGAGAGAGCTCTTAACAGACACTGCTCTTTTTCAAGAACAGCTCTTATCAGAACTATGGCTTGCCCAAGGTCATCCAGCCAGGTGCAAGTGGAGGAGTGGGGAATCAAACCCGGTTCTGCCAGATTAGAGTCCGCGCGCTTAACCTGTACACCAAACTGGCTCTGTAGGCAGGCAATAGAGCTGCACTGTACTATATGGATTCGGGAGGGTAACCTGACTGGTAACTTCCTTTTCAATGTACCTGAAGAAGTGTGCATGCACAGAAGAGCTTATCCCCTTGAATAAAACTCCGTTGGTCTTAAAGGTGCCCTTGGATGGAAACTTTGTTCTACTGCTTCAGACTAACCTGGCTACGCACCTGAATCCCCCTCATTCCGTCTGCGTATTCAGATCTGACCTCAATTCACTGTATCTAAAGAAGTATGTTGGCACACGGAAACTTACGCTTTGAATAAAACTTCGTTGGTCTTAAAGGTGCCCCCACTGGACTCCAACTTTGGTCTATTGTTTCAGACCAACGCTCCCTCTAAGCTGTCGAGTCTCATGAGCAAAAATTCTACTTTGCGAGCTCCTGGCATCGAAGTTGTGAGCGAGCGACTTGGCTACTGCACAAATTAGTTTGCTCTGGAGCCATCCCCTTCCTGAGCTGAGACGAAAATCTGTGAGCCGGAGGCTAAAAAACAGTGAGCTGGCTCACACTCACCCAGCTTAGAGGGAACACTGCTCCAGACCAACACGGCTACCCCCCCCCCGAATCCACCTCATTCTGTTGCGTATTTCGATCTGGCCCCAATTCACTATATCTAAAGAAGTGTGCGTGCACACGAAAACTTATCCCTTGAATGAAACGTTGTTGGCCTTAAAGGCGCCGCTGGATTCGAACTTTACCATATGATTACCTGGAAAAAATTATTTGGGACTTGCCGTCTCCCTCTCTCTACTGCTGTGTATAGCTTGCTGAAACTAGGATCCTGCTACGGAAATTTGGCATCGTTTAATGTGTCATGTTAAAACTGAATGCTGTGTTTCAGTTCGGTCTTCAGATTCCTGGCTGGTTCTACAACCTGAATCCTATTTCGTTGTTTGCCGAATGCCCCAGCCTGTTGATTCTATTGACTTCCTCTGCCTTGAGCCTAAGTTTGGTGTAGTGGTTAAGTGCGCAGACTCTAATCTGGGAGAACTGGTTTGATTCCCCATTCCTCCACTTGCAGCTGCTGGATGACCTTGGGCAAGCCATAGTTCTGATAAGAGCTGTTCTTGAAAAAGAGCCGTTTCCGCCAGAGCTCTCTCAGCCCCGCCTACCTCACAGGGTGTCTGTTGTGGGGAGGGGAGGGAAAGGAGTTTGTAAGCCGCTCCGAGACTCCTTCAGGTAGTGAAGGGCGGGGTATAAATCCAATCTCTTCTTCTTCTTCTTCTTCTTCTAAGTGAGAAAGGTAGGCTATACTACACTTCATTGGGGGGGGGCGCCAGCCAGGACCGAAAGCCCATTACCATGCTATGGTATCTTTCTGTCAATTCAGAACTATTTTTTCCTCTTGTAACCCTCCAGACCTTATGCCTCGCAAGCAGTGTTCCCTCTAAGCTGAGTTAGTGTGAGCCAGCTCACAGTTTTTGAGCCTCCAGCTCACAGATTTCCATCTTACCTCAGGAAGGATGCTCCAGAGCAAACTAACTGACGCAGTAGCCTAAATCGCTCGCTCACAACTTTAACGCCAGTAGCTCACAAAGTAGATTTTTTGCTCACAAGACTCCACAGCTTAGAGGGAACATTGGTTACAAGAGAGGGAACCGGGGGGGGGAGTATACTGGGTGTGGAGAAAGGATGCTTGGGCCTTAAGGGGGACGACGACAAAGGAAAAAAGAGTAGCCCTAACCTGTCGCCTGCCCTCTGCCTGAGTCATCTGTGCGAAGAAGAAGAAGAAGAAGAAGAAGAAGAAGAAGAAGAAGAAGAAGAAGAAGAAGAAGAAGAAGGAGGAGGAGGAGGAGGAGGAGGAGGAGGAGGAGGAGGCTGGATTTATAGCCCGCCCTTCACTCGGAGTCTCAGAGCGTCTCACAAACTCCTTTCCCTTCCCCTCCCCACAACAGACACCCTTTGAGGTAGGCGGGGCTGAGAGAGCTCTGACAGAAATGGCTCTTTTTCAAGGACAGCTGTGCCAGAGCTTGTGACTGGCCCAAGGTCACAGCAGCAGCTGCAAGTGGAGGAGTGGGGGAATCAAACCCGGTTCTCCCAGATTAGAGTCCGTGCACTTAACCACTACACCAAACTGGCCTTGCGCTCAATGAACCAACACCTTTTGGTTGTCCCTGGCCTGAAGGACGTCCGACTAGTCTCAACTAGGGCCAGGGTCTTTTCAGCCCTGGCCCCAGCCTGGTGGAACAAGCTACTTATTGAGGTCAGGGCCCTGCGGGACCTCTTGCAATTCCGCAGGGCGTGTAAGATGGAGCTCTTCCGCCAGGCTTTCAGTTGAGGCAGTGGGTGTCTGAATTCTTCCCTCTTCAGCCTCCCCTATCGGCAGCCCTGAACTGGCGTCCAGTGGCCAATGTTCGCCGGCACCGCTCCAAAGAAGTACAACATAACACCGCTACCGAGGCAATGCCTTATGCTGGTTTTATTATCGTTCCTTTAACTTTTAAATGTCTAATTTCGGTAATAGTTATGACACTCTACTGTCTTATTGTCTCATTTTATCTGACCTGTAAGCCACCCTGAGCCTGCTTGCGGGGCGGGCGGGATTTAAATTGAAAATCATCACCACGTCATAAAATCATAGAGTTGGAGGGGAATATGAATCGAATAGAAATTTGTTTGTCTTTAGGCATAAGCAGGGCTTCTTTTGTTGAAAAAGCCCAGCAGGAACTCATTAGCATAACAGGCCACACCCAACAACAGAAACTCATTAGCATATTAGGCCACACCCCTGACAGCACAGCTCGTTAGGCCACTCCCCCATGTCGCCAGAAGTGTGGTCATCCAGCCACACCCACCTTTTGCTTCTTATTCTGTTTACCTTGTTTGTTTTCAAGACCCAGGGCTTTTTTTTGTAGCAGGAACTCCTTTGCATGTTAGGCCACACACCCCGCACGTAGCCAATCCTAGTGAGTTTCTGCTGTTGGGTGTGGCCTATTATGCTAATGAGTTCCTGCTGGGTGTGGCCAACTCGGGAGCCAGCCGGAACTCCGTTCCTGTGCATTCCTGCCCAAAAACAGCCCTGGGTATAAGCCCTTACAAACCAAGGATTAGAGTAAAATTTAAGATATAATAAAACCACACAATCAGAATACAACTGAGTCAAAAGGCGTCTGCTAAGATCAATATTAATTAGTTCCCGTAAGGACAGCGTTAGCCTGTATTTTCTTTGCAGCCAAGGCATATAAAGACATTCTATATAGAGAAATAAACTCAGAGATGCAATCTAAGATGATGTTGGGGAAGTATTTAGCCATGTTAGTCATGTTAGAATTTATGATGTGGCGGTCTTCGTTTTTGTGTATTTGTTTGATGTTCATGTATTGTTGATGCTTGTTTTTCTTTTCGTGTTGCAAAATCAATAAAAATATTGTTTTTTAAAAAAGACGTTCTATAGGATACGTTGGTGTTGAAATCAGCGAACAAGAATACAATCTTCTCAGAATCTGGGTAGTAGAGTTGGAAGGGACCGCCAGGGTCATCTAGTCCAACCCTACTGCACAATGCGGGGAATTCACAAATGCCTCCCCCTCCACACACCCCAGTGACCGCTGTTCCATGCCCAGAAGATGACAAAAAACCTCTAGGATCCCCAGCTAGCAAGAGGGCACAGAGGCTGAGGCCTTCCCCTGATAAGAACGTAAGAAGACTCCAAGTCTTATGAGGAAAGGCTGAAAGAGTTGGGTCTGTTTAGCCTGGGAAAGAGAAGGCTTAGAGGGGACATGATTGCAGTCTTCAAGTATCTGAAGGGCTGTCATGTAGAAGATGGAGCAGATCTATTCTCTCTCGCTGTGGATTGCGAGACTAGATCGAATGGGTGGAAATTACAAGGGAGTCATTACCGGCTAGGTATCAGGAGAAACTTCCTAACTGTAAGAGTGGTGGAGCAGTGGAACAGACTACCTCGGGAGGTGGTGGATGCTCCCTTGCTAGACATTTTCAAGCAGAGTCTGGACGACCATCTTTCGGGTAGGTTGTAGGGCTATCTTTCGTCTCTGCTCCTGCAGAGTGCAGGGGGTTGGACTAGATGACCTGCAAGGTCCCTTCCAACTCTAACATTCTATGATTCTGAGATTCTAAGAGCCCTGCTGGATCAGACCAGTGGTCCATCAAATTTAGCCTCCTGTCTCACATAGTAGCCAACCAGTTCCTCTGGAGGGCCAACCACAGGGCAGAGAGGCCATGGCACTCCCCTGACGTTGCCTCCTTAGTTGCTTAGTTGCTCTGAATGTGGAGGTTCCTCTCAGCCACCACGGCTAGTAGCCATTGATAGACTTATCCTCTATGAATCTATCTAATCCCAGTTGTAAAGTCATTTATTTCTGTGGGCATCACGACATCCTCAGGCAGCAAATTCCACATTTTAATCACTCCCAATGTAAAGCACTATAAGCTCCCGAGACCAACGTGCCTTGTATGTGATGAAGGGAACTCTCAAATGCTTATGCCTCGAAAATCTGGTTGGCTTCCCAAGTGCTAGCAGAAGCTAGTATCTCAGATACTTCTTAAAGTAGATTCCATTCCAGCATGGTGTCGTGGTTAGGAGCATGGACTCTAATCTGGGAGGACCGGGTTTGATTCCCCCACTCCTCCACATGCAGCTGCTGGTGTGACCTTGGGTCAGTCACAAGTTCTCTCAGAGCTGTTCTCTCACGAGTGGTCCTTGAAAGAGCTTTCTCAGCCCCACCTACCTCACGGGGTGCCTGTTGTGGGGAGGGGAAGGGAAAGGAGATTGTAAGCCCCTCTGAGACTCCTTCGGGTAGTGAAGACCAGGGTGTAAATCCAATCTCTTCTTTTCTTCTTCTCTCTCTTTTTTTTTAAACATTTTATTATAGGATATGTTTCACATAGTTAAAATTCCATCTTATAGATATCACATACCTTTTTTCTTTTCTCCCCACTCCCCCCAGTACAAGGCTTCCCGCAATGCTCTTACCCCCTTATAAACTCTATTATCTAATTACCATTCACAAAATATGTCATTTCCATTATCAAATTAGGTAACATTTTAGCAATCTTCTTTTCTTCTTCTCTCCAGCAAAAGGCCAAAGTGGGTCTGGTGACTTAGCCTGAACCCCCCTCGCCAAAGAAAACCCTTCAAGCCAGACTTCGCCCTGCCCACACACACCCATAATGCTCCAGTTCTGCCTTGACGTGCCTCCCCTTCTGACTCGTGTTCACCTCGCGCCATGCCCCCTTCACCCCGAAAGAGGAGCCAAATCTGTTTCTGAAATTATATACAAGCTGTGCCTCCAAAGCATCTTGTACGGCAGCCAGAAAGAGCCCGGATTACATATTTAAAAGGCGAGGCATTTCTGAACAGCTAGCACGCTGGCAGAACATATGGCCGCCCGTGCTTTGAATGTCATCGCGGGATATACATATCGCAAATGTCATTAATATTTACGCCAGCTATTTCTCACCATTCCTTTCAAGTTGCCTCTTATCCCCCCCCCCCAAGCATTCCCAAAAAATTGATTCTGGGCAAGGGGTGGGGAATCATCCATTTTCTATAAAGGAGGAAGCAACAGAGCTGAGAACGGACTGTGACATGATGGCACAGCGCCTGCTGAGCGTGCAGGGGGTCCCAACCTCCGTCGTTGGCCTCTCTGGGGTGTGGAGCTGTGGCTCAGGGGAAGAGCCTCTGCTTGGCGTGTAGAAGGTCCCAGGTTCAATTCCCGGCATCTCCAGTTAAAAGGAGCAGGCAGGAGGTGATGGGAAAGACCCGTATCTGAAATCCTGGACAGCTACCACCAGCAAGAGTAGACAAGATTGGCCTTAAGAACATAACATAAGAGAAGCCAATGTTGAATCAGGCCAATGGCCCATCTAGTCCAACACTCTGTCATACAGCGGCCAAAATATACCAGGGGCCATCAGGAGGTCCAGCAGTGGGGCCAGGACACTAGAAGCCCTCCCACTGCTGCCCCCTCCAGCACCAAGAATAGAGGGCATCACCTGCCCCAGACTGAGAGTTCCCATCTATACCCTGTGGCTAATAGCCACTGATGAACTTCTGCTCCAGATGTTTATCTAATTCCCTCTTGAAACTCTCCATGCTTGTAGCTGCCACCACCTCCTGTGGCAGTGAATTCCTTACATAAGAACGTAAGAGAAAATAAGAGAAGCTGATGTTGGATCAGGCCAATGGCCCATCCAGTACAACACTCGGTCACACAGTGGCCAAAAATACCAGGTGCCACCAGGAGGTCCAGCAGGGGGGCCAGGACACTAGAAGCCCTCCCACTGCTGCCCCCTCCAGCACCAAGAATAGAGGGCATCACCTGCCCCAGACTGAGAGTTCCCATCTATACCCTGTGGCTAATAGCCACTGATGAACTTCTGCTCCAGATGTTTATCTAATTCCCTCTTGAAACTCTCCATGCTTGTAGCTGCCACCACCTCCTGTGGCAGTGAATTCCTTACATAAGAACGTAAGAGAAAATAAGAGAAGCTGATGTTGGATCAGGCCAATGGCCCATCCAGTACAACACTCGGTCACACAGTGGCCAAAAATACCAGGTGCCACCAGGAGGTCCAGCAGGGGGGCCAGGACACTAGAAGCCCTACCACTGTTGACCCCCCACCCCCAGCACCAAGAATACAGAGCATCACTTGCCCCAGACTGAGAGTTCCCATCTATACCTCGTGGCTAATAGCCACTGATGGACCTCTGCTCCATATGTTTATCCAGTCCCTTCATAAGAACATAAGGGAAGCCAATGTCGGATCAGGCCAGTGGCCCAACCAGTCCAACACTCTGTCACACAGTGGCCAAAATACCAGGTGCCACCAGGAGGTCCACCAGTGGGGCCAGGACACCAGAAGCCCTCCCACTGTTGACCCCCCCCAAGCACCAAGAAGTACTGAACGTACCAGGCACTGAAAATCTACCGGCTGCTGATTGGGAACCCGGCATTTTTGCAATTCAGCTCAACACAGTATGACCGAAATACCAAGTTGGCTCTCCGTTTGCTCTAATTCAGAAGTCCATTCCGGCTTTTCTACGAGACACCGCTCTGTGCCTGCGCGGCTATGCGGCACTACAGGGCAGATTCTTTCTGAAGGAATATTGTTCTTGAACCATTTTAATGACCTAACCCTGATGGCCTGGGCTATCTCATCGGATCTCAGAAGCTAAGCAGGGTTGGCTCTATATAAGAACGTAAGAGAAGTCAACTTTGGGTCAGGCCAACAGCCCATCCAGTCCAACACTCTGTCACACAATGGACAAAAATACCAGGTGCCATCAGGAGGTCCAGCAGTGGGGCCAGGACACTAGAAGCCCTCCCACTGTTGCATCAAGAATACAGAGCATCACTTGCCCCAGAGTCCCTATATAGACCTTGTGGCTAATAGCCACTGATGGACCTCTGCTCCATATGATTATCCAATTCCATCTTGAAGCCATCCATGCTCGTAGCCACCACCTCCTCCTGTAGCAGTGAATTCCAGGTGTTAATCACTCTTTAGGTGAAGAAGGACTTCCTTTCATCCGTTCTAGGCCGACCGCAGCAATCTGTTCTAACCTGACCCAGAAGATAGTAGATAAGGCTACTTTATTTGGGGAGGGGCTGTAGCCCAGTAGTACAGCCTCAGTCTGAGGACCAGGACAGCCGTCACCTACCTGAGTACACAGCACTGACACTGATGATCAGCCAAGATTTAGTATTAGGCAGCTTCATGTGAATGTGTTCACATATATGGGGTTTAAAGGGAAAGACTGTGGCTCAGTGGAAGAGCCTCTGCTTGGCATGCAGAAGGTCCCAGGTTCAATCCCCAGCATCTCCTGTTAAAAAGGACCAGGCAGGAGGTGATGGGAAAGACCTCAGCCTGAGACCCTGGAGAGCTGTAAAGAGGGGCCGTGGCTCAGTGGCAGAGCATCTGCTTGGCAAGCAGAAAGTCCCAGGTTCAATCCCCAGCATCTTCAGTTAAAAGGACCAGGTAGGAGGTGATGGTAAAGACCTCTCTGCCTGAGACCCTGGAGAACTGTAAAGAGGGGCCGTGGCTCAGTGGAAGAGCCTCTGCTTGGCAGGCAGAAGGCCCCAGGTTCAATCCCCGACACCTCCAGTTGTAAAGGACCAGGCAGGAGGTGATGGCAAAGACCTCCGCCTGAGACCCTGGAGAGCTGTAAAGAGGGGCCATGGTTCAGTGACAGAGCTTCTTCTTGGCATGCAGAAGGTCCCAGGTTCAGTCCCCAGCATCTCCAGTTAGAAAAGACCAGGCAGTAGGTGATGTGAAAGGCCTCGCTGCCTGACACCCTGGAGAGCTGTAAAGAGGGGCTGTGGCTCAGTGGTAGAGCATCTGCTTGGCATGCAGAAGGTCCCAGGTTCAATCCCCGACACCTCCAGTTGTAAAGGACCGGGCAGGAGGTGATGGCAAAGACCTCCGCCTGAGACCCTGGAGAGCTGTAAAGAGTGGCTGTGGCTCAGTGGCAGAGCATCTGCTTGGCATGCAGAAGGCCCCAGGTTCAATCCCCAACACCTCCAGTTGTAAAGGACCAGGCAGGAGGTGATGGCAAAGACCTCCGCCTGAGACCCTGGAGAGCTGTAAAGAGGGGCCATGGTTCAGTGACAGAGCTTCTTCTTGGCATGCAGAAGGTCCCAGGTTCAGTCCCCACCATCTCCAGTTAGAAAAGACCAGGCAGGAGGTGATGTGAAAGACCTCGCTGCCTGACACCCTGGAGAGCTGTAAAGAGGGGCTGTGGCTCAGTGGCAGAGCATCTGCTTGGCATGCTGAAGGCCCCAGGTTCAATCCCCGACACCTCCAGTTGTAAAGGACCGGGCAGGAGGTGATGGCAAAGACCTCCGCCTGAGACCCTGGAGAGCTGTAAAGAGTGGCTGTGGCTCAGTGGCAGAGCATCTGCTTGGCAGGCAGAAGGTCCCAGGTTCAGTCCCCAGCATCTCCAGTTAGAAAAGACCAGGCAGGAGGTGATGGTAAAGACCTCGCTGCCTGAGACCCTGGAGAGCTGTAAAGAGGGGCTGTGGCTCAGTGGTAGAGCATCTGCTTGGCATGCTGAAGGCCCCGGGTTCAATCCCCGACACCTCCAGTTGTAAAGGACCAGGCAGGAGGTGATGGCAAAGACCTCCGCCTGAGACCCTGGAGAGCTGTAAAGAGGGGCCATGGTTCAGTGACAGAGCTTCTTCTTGGCATGCAGAAGGTCCCAGGTTCAGTCCCCAGCATCTCCAGTTAGAAAAGACCAGGCAGGAGGTGATGTGAAAGACCTCGCTGCCTGACACCCTGGAGAGCTGTAAAGAGGGGCTGTGGCTCAGTGGCAGAGCATCTGCTTGGCATGCTGAAGGCCCCAGGTTCAATCCCCGACACCTCCAGTTGTAAAGGACCGGGCAGGAGGTGATGGCAAAGACCTCCGCCTGAGACCCTGGAGAGCTGTAAAGAGTGGCTGTGGCTCAGTGGCAGAGCATCTGCTTGGCAGGCAGAAGGTCCCAGGTTCAGTCCCCAGCATCTCCAGTTAGAAAAGACCAGGCAGGAGGTGATGGTAAAGACCTCGCTGCCTGAGACCCTGGAGAGCTGTAAAGAGGGGCTGTGGCTCAGTGGTAGAGCACCTGCTTGGCATGCTGAAGGCCCCGGGTTCAATCCCCGACACCTCCAGTTGTAAAGGACCAGGCAGGAGGTGATGGCAAAGACCTCCGCCTGAGACCCAGGAGAGCTGTAAAGAGCGGCCATGGTTCAGTGACAGAGCTTCTTCTTGGCATGCAGAAGGTCCCAGGTTCAGTCCCCAGCATCTCCAGTTAGAAAAGACCAGGCAGGAGGTGATGTGAAAGACCTCGCTGCCTGAGACCCTGGAGAGCTGTAAAGAGGGGCTGTGGCTCAGTGGTAGAGCACCTGCTTGGCATGCTGAAGGCCCCGGGTTCAATCCCCGACACCTCCAGTTGTAAAGGACCAGGCAGGAGGTGATGGCAAAGACCTCCGCCTGAGACCCTGGAGAGCTGTAAAGAGGGGCCATGGATCAGTGACAGAGCTTCTTCTTGGCATGCAGAAGGTCCCAGGTTCAGTCCCCAGCATCTCCAGTTAGAAAAGACCGGGCAGGAGGTGATGTGAAAGACCTCGCTGCCTGAGACCCTGGAGAGCTGTAAAGAGGGGCTGTGGCTCAGTGGCAGAGCATCTGCTTGGCATGCTGAAGGCCCCGGGTTCAATCCCCGACACCTCCAGTTGTAAAGGACCAGGCAGGAGGTGATGGCAAAGACCTCCGCCTGAGACCCTGGAGAGCTGTAAAGAGGGGCCATGGTTCAGTGACAGAGCTTCTTCTTGGCATGCAGAAGGTCCCAGGTTCAGTCCCCAGCATCTCCAGTTAGAAAAGACCAGGCAGGAGGTGATGTGAAAGACCTCGCTGCCTGAGACCCTGGAGAGCTGTAAAGAGGGGCTGTGGCTCAGTGGTAGAGCACCTGCTTGGCATGCTGAAGGCCCCGGGTTCAATCCCCGACACCTCCAGTTGTAAAGGACCAGGCAGGAGGTGATGGCAAAGACCTCCGCCTGAGACCCTGGAGAGCTGTAAAGAGGGGCCATGGTTCACTGACAGAGCTTCTTCTTGGCATGCAGAAGGTCCCAGGTTCAGTCCCCAGCATCTCCAGTTAGAAAAGACCAGGCAGGAGGTGATGGTAAAGACCTCGCTGCCTGAGACCCTGGAGAGCTGTAAAGAGGGGCTGTGGCTCAGTGGCAGAGCATCTGCTTGGCATGCTGAAGGCCCCAGGTTCAATCCCCGACACCTCCAGTTGTAAAGGACCAGGCAGGAGGTGATGGCAAAGACCTCTCTGCCTGAGACCCTGGAGAACTCTAAAGAGGGGCTGTGGCTCAGTGGTGGAGCATCTGCTTGGCATGCAGAAAGCACTAGGTTCAATCCCCAGCATCTCCAGTTAGAAAAGACCAGGCAGTAGGTGACGTGAAAGACCTCTCTGCCTGAGACCCCGGAGAGCTGCTGCCAGCCTGAGTAGACAACTCTGACCT
Source organism: Gekko gecko (assembly GCA_029375565.1). Classification (NCBI taxonomy): domain Eukaryota; kingdom Metazoa; phylum Chordata; class Lepidosauria; order Squamata; family Gekkonidae; genus Gekko; species Gekko gecko. Next base: position 121,445,678 of record JAPDNY010000010.1, read on the forward strand.
TGATGGACCAATTAATGGTCTTATTCGGTAGAAGGCAGCTTCATCTGAGAGAAGATCACCCTCTGTCCAAGTCCCTTGCGAGCATCTGCCTGTCAGAAGAGATGGCTTCGGGCTCGATGGACTCAGTACAAGGCTGCTCCAAGTGTTCACGTGCTTCCAGAAATTCATGGACAAAGCATAATGATGAAGGCTACCGTGCATCTCTGCATAGCATGGAATACACACAGTCCCTCTTTGTGGGAGTTCTTTGTGGGGGAGGCTGTGGCTCAGTCCCCAAGAACTTAACATGCATGAGGTCCCATAAGAACATCAGAAGAGCCCTGCTGGATGAGACCAGTGAGGGTCCATCCAGTCCAGCATCCTGTCTCACACAGGGGCCAGCCAGTTCCTCTGGAGGGCCAACAACAGGGCAGAGAGGCTGAGGCCTTCCCCTGATAAGAACCTCAGAAGAGCCCTGCTGGATGAGACCAGGGAGGGTCCATCCGGTCCAGCATCCTGTCTCACACAGGGGCCAGCCAGTTCCTCTGGAGGGCCAACAACAGGGTGGAGAGGCGAAGGCCTTCCCCTGATAAGAACCTCAGAAGAGCCCTGCTGGATGAGACCAGTGAGGGTCCATCTAGTCCAGCTTCCTGTCTCACACAGGGGCCAACCAGTTCCTCTGGAGGGCCAACAACAGGGCATAGAGGTCGAGGCCTTCCTAAGAACCCAATAAGAGCCCTGCTGGATCAGACCAGTGGTCCATCTAGTCCAGCATCCTGTCTCACACAGTGGCCAGCCAGTTGCTCTGGAGAACCAATAACAGCTTATAGAGGCCAAGGCCTTCCCCTGATGTTGCCTCCTGGCTCTGGGATTCAGAGATTTAGCGCCTCAGAGTGTGGAGGTTCCCCTCAGTCACCACGGCTAGTAGCCGTTGATAGACTCCTCCTCCACGAATCTACCTAGTCCTCTTTTTAAACTGTCTGTTCCTCCAGCCATCGCTACACCCCCGGCCAGCCAATTCCCCCTTGTAATCACTCTCTGTGTAAAGTAGTATTTCCTTTTGTCCACCCTGAACCTACTGCCCAGGTTCAATCTCCAGCACCTCCAACTAAAGGGGTCTTAGGTACCAGGTGCTGACAAAGCCATTTCTCTGCACGAGATATTGGAGAGCTCCTGCTGGCCAAAGCAGACAGATACTGGCGTGAGATGGACCAATAATTTGATTCAATAGAATGCAGCTTTTTACTCGGCGTGTCCCGTGGTAGAGCATGGGCTGTCCACACGGAGGGCCCCAGGTTCAATCCCTGGCATATCTACGTAAAAGATCACGGTGTGGATATCAGGCGACGGCAGAGACCGTCCTCATTCTCAGAGCTCAACAGCTTCGTATCAGGAACCAAGCTAAGCAGGGTTGGCATTGGTGGGCACTTGGATGGGCGACCACCAAGGAAGTCCAGGGATGCTACGCAGAGGCAGGCAACGGCAAACCCGCCTGTGAACGCCTCTTGCCTTGCAAACCCTTGAGGGTCGCCATAAGCCAGCTGACACCTGACGGCACATTCCACCACCCAGACAGGGGGGCCCTGACCTGGACGGCTCAGGCTACCCCAAGGTCGTCGGGTCTCGGAAGCTAAGCAGGGTCAGCCCTGGTTGGTACCTGGATGGGAGACCACCAAGGAAGTCCAGGGTCGTTCGGCAGTGGCCAGCTAACAAAAGATGTGGCGGGGGAGTCACCGCTCACTCCTACAAACACCGTACCCGAAGAAGACTAACAAAACGGGTGGCAGGGGAGGAGCTGTTGTGAGTCACCGCGCACTGCTTCACACACCGTATCAGAAGAAGTGAGCGATTATTGCCGCTGCCACCATGATCTTGGATGCAAGTGGGTGATTTATGTTGGGTCGGTGGAGCTCCTGTGGGCTAATGAGCGGCAGGCGCTTTCGGGCTTCTATCGAACCATGCGTTCGATGGAAGCCCTCCACAATTTAAGGACCACGGGACAATTGTTGAATCTCCCCCTAGACAATTTCTCTCCCACCCAGACATTGCCCATTTCTGTGGGAAACGCTAAGGGCCACTGAAGCCAGGAAGAAGAAGAAGGAGGAGGAGAAGAAGAAGAGGAGGAGGAGGAGAAGAAGAAGAAGAGGAGGAGGAGGAGACTGAAACCAGGAAGAAGAAGGAGGAGGAGGAGGAGGAGGAGGAGGAGACTGAAACCAGGAAGAAGAAGAAGGAGGAGGAGGAGGAGGAGGAGACTGAAACCAGGAAGAAGAAGGAGGAGGAGGAGGAGACTGAAACCAGGAAGAAGGAGGAGGAGGAGGAGGAGGAGACTGAAACCAGGAAGAAGGAGGAGGAGCAGGAGGAGGAGACTGAAACCAGGAAGAAGAAGAAGGAGGAGGAGGAGACTGAAACCAGGAAGAAGGAGGAGGAGCAGGAGAAGAAGAAGAGGAGGAGGAGGAGGCGAAGAAGAAGAAGAAGAGGAGGAGGAAGAGACTGAAACCAGGAAGAAGGAGGAGGAGGAGAAGCAGGAGGAAGAGGAGACTGAAACCAGGAAGAAGAAGGAGAAGGAGAAGAAGAGGAGGAGGAGGAGCAGGGGGAGGAGGAGGAGGAGACTGAAACCAGGAAGAAGAAGGAGAAGGAGGAGAAGAAGAGGAGGAGGAAGAGAAGGAGGAGAAGGAGGAGGAGACTGAAAGCAGGAAGAAGAAAGAGAAGGAGAGGAGGAGCAGGAGGAGGATGAGACTGAAACCAGGAAGAAGGAGGAGAAGAAGGAAAAGAAGAAGAGGAGGAGGAGGAGATTGGATTTACACCCCACCCTTCACTACCCAAAGGAGTCTCAGAGCGGCTTACAATTTCCTTTCCCTTCCCCTCCCCACAACGGACACCCTGTGAGGTAGGCGGCGCTGAGAGAGCTCTTGACAGAAACTGCTCTTTTTCAAGAACAGCTCTTATCAGAACTATGGCTTGTCCAAGGTCATCCAGCCAGGTGCAAGTGGAGGAGTGGGGGAATCAAACCCGGTTCTCCCAGATTAGAGTCCACGCACTTAACCACTACACCAAACTGGATTGGGTAAGGAAAACCACCGCAACGCTTATTTCTCCTCTTCCTGAGATCAGAAGTCCACAGGAGGGACACTGGGAGCTCTTCTGGTTTGACTGCGGGAACCCAGCTGAGCAGCTTATGAGATTTTCTGGGATGCTGGAAAGCCCCTGTGTAGTACTGATGTGGCCAAATTCAGTGAGGACTGGGGGGGGAGGAGGGGAGGAGAAGCGGAAACGGAGTGAGAAAAAGAGACTTGACGGGAGGGCCTGAAGGAGAGGATGGCAGTGAAGCCGGAAGGGAAGATCAGAGCTGGGAGAACAGATGTTTGCACAGAAAGGAGGAAGAAGGACTGGAGAGGCAATGCGGAGTCTGGCTTGTGTCTGTCTCTGCCACAGGAAGGTTTTCGCCCGTGGGTTCTCCAGCACAGAGACTTTGGCAGCCTTGCGCTGGGACATTATGCGTCCATGTGGGAAACACGGTTATCTGTGCACGACAACCCCTCCCAGTTAGAATTTTTTTACGGAGCCAGCAAGGTAGACTGGCCTCTGGGCGTGAGAAGCCCTCCGGCAGACTAAACAAAAATAACCCGTGCGCACGCTTTTGCGTCGAGACTTGTGCGCCTGCGTTCAACATGCGCCAACGGGCAACGTGGCAGAGAAAACATCCCCAGCCCCATCTTGAAAGGATTTAGTTCAGAAGAGCATCTGGATTAATTTCGTTGTCGGGCAAAGCATTCCGGAGAGTTATAAACAAGGCGCTGCATACCGAACTCGACAACAAAGCCAAAAACAACAATTCGGGGGGGGGGGGGGAGACGAGGACCGCGGACAAGAACAGCAACTGCCTAGAGACCGCCATGCCCTGGAGCGGAATGGGCAGCTCGGTCTTGCCAACAAAACCAATTAAGGGGTCCCTAGAGCTGACATAGAAAGAGAGGCGGCTTTGAAAGCATCACCCATTTCGAAAGAACATGGGCACGAGGGATGCCTTTCTGAAGTTCCAGCTGCCGGAAGAAGCTCATGTCCTCTTCTGGGTAACGGGTACGAAGTTGCCTTGACCCCCCAACCCTCCTGATGGTGCAGACAGTTACCCGAGTGGAAGAGCAGGAGGAGATTGGATTGAGATTGGATTGATACCCCGCCGTTCACTACCCAAGGGAGTCTCAGAGCGGCTTACAAACTCCTTTCCCTTCCCCTCCCCACAACAGATACCCTGTGAGGTAGAAGAAGAAGAGGAGATTGGATTTATACCCTGCCCTTCACTACACTACAAGGAGTTTGTAAGCCGCTCTGAGACACCTTTGGGCAGTGAAGGGCGGGGTATACATCCAATCTCTTCTTCTTCTTCCTCTTCTTCTCAGAGCAGCTTACAAACTCCTTTCCCTTCCCCTCCCCACAACAGACACCCTGTGACGTAGGCGGGGCTGAGAGAGCTCTGAGAGAACTGCCCTTGAGAGAACAGCTCTGAAAGAACTTGTGACGGACCCAAGGTCGCCCAGCAGCTGCATGTGGAGCAGTGGGGAATCAAACCCGGTTCTCCCAGATTAGAGTCCGTGCTCCTAACCACTACACCAAACTAGCAAGAAGGTGGTGAACTGTTTCAAACATATACGTGAACACAGGACATTGCTTTGTCGTGGATCAGGCCCTTGGTCCATTGAAGTCAGTGCTGTCTACTCGGACGGGCTACAGCTCTCCAGGGTCTCAGGTGGAAGACTTCCGCACCATCTGTTATCCGACCCTTTTAATGGAGATGCCAGGGATTGAACCTGGGGCTCTCTGCATAGACAGCCAACGCTCTACCGCCAAGCTACAGCTCTTGTCAGAACTACAGCTTGCCCAAGGTCATCCAGCAGGTGCAAGTGGAGGAGTGGGGGAATCAAACCCGGTTCTCCCAGATTAGAGTCTGCACACTTAACCACGACACCGAATTGGCTCTCTGCTTGGCACGCAGAAGGTCCCAAGTTCAATCCCCGACTTCTCCAGTTAAAAGGACCAGGCAGGAGGTGATGGGGAAGGTCTCTGCCTGAGACCCTGCTGCCTGTCTGAGTGGGCAATACTGACCTTTATGGACCACAGGTATGATTCAGTATAAGACAGCTTCATGTGTCTGTGACCTTCCACACGCCAAGCAGACGCTTTGCCCCCGTGCCTTTCCCCATTTTACATGAGCAAAGCCTTTGGGGTGGGGAGGGGGAGAGGCACCTATAGATTTTGAGTGACTGTGGTGTAGACGCACAATCCCTGGCCGCTTGTGGGTCCCCCACAAAAAACCTGGTAAGAACTGCCCCAATGATTTCACAAACAAGTCAACATGGGGATGGTACGCACCACAAGCTATGGAGACCTGGCGCTAGAACAGCCCCACTGAATGTATGTGAAAATATCAGCCACGAAGCCGGCTGATATGGAGTCAGAACACCAGCCAATCTAGTACAGAGTCGTCTACTGCAGTCTGGCATAGTGGTTAAGTGTGCGGACTCTTATCTGGGAGAACCGGGTTTGATTCCCCACTCCTCCACTGGTACCTGCTGATGTGACTTTGGGTCAGTCACAAGCTCTGGCACAGCTGTCCTTGAAAAAGAGCAGTTTCTGTCAGAAGTTCTCTCAGCCCCGCCGACCTCACAGGGTGTCTGTTGTGGGGAGGGGAAGGGAAAGGAGTTTGTAAGCCGCTCTGAGACTCCAAGTGAAGGGCAGGGTATAAATCCAATTTCTTCTTCTTCTTCTCCTTATTCACCAGGGAAGCCCAAGTGCTATTGATAAGAGGAGTAAATTCTTAAACATTCTCCGACTCTTCTTTCCCAGAGAATAAAACCAACACCGTAGTGGCGGCTGTCACTGAAAAGTTATTTTAATTTTTACAGCCAATCACATTTCAAAGGGGCAATCAGAAGGCAGTGCGGTCTAGTGGTGGAGCCAATGCAGTGTAGTGGTTAGGAGCAACAGACTCTAACCTGGGAGAACTGGGTTTGATTCCCCACTCCTCCACTCGCAGCTGCTGATGTGACTTTGGGTCAGTCACAAGTTCTGTCAGAGCTGTCCTTGAAAAAAGAGCCGTTTCTGTCAGAGCTCTCTCAGCCCCACCGACCTCACAAGGGTGTCTGTTGTGGGGAGGGGAAGGGAAAGGAGTTTGTGAGCCGCTCTGAGACTCCTCTGGGTAGTGAAGGGCAGGGTATAAATCCAATCTCCTCCTCCTCTTCTTCTTCTACTCTGACTAGCAGCAGAGATCCCAGGAAGTGATTTTGCAAGGCCCCGCACCGGACCACAAAGCCAGGGGTCCCCAACCTCTTTGAGCCTGGGGGCACCTTAGAAATTCTGACAGCGTGGTGTGCTCAGCCACAAACTTATTTATTTATTCATTTCCAATTTATATCTCGCCTTGCCTGCACCTTTTGCGGTCGACCTTTAGCGACAGAGCAATTGTGGCGCCAGCGGCTGCTGCCATAGCAACGCTTTTAAGAATCTGCACACAGCCAATCAAATCGCCAACGGCCAACCAGAAGCCTTGCTGGGCAAACGCCCCGCCCACTATCTTAAAACACACGGCTGGCACCAGGAAACGTGGCAGCAGGTGCCACCGACGCCCACGCGGGCACCGTGTTCGGGATCCCCGCGCTCAGCCACAGGCCCCTTCACCGAGCTGCAGGCATCCCCCTCCTGCTGGATCGGCAAGGTGCTTTCTACTTGCCGCCGCTTCAAATCCCTGTATTAATTAAAGGCAGAGTGATCCTCAAATTAAATGGGCTTTGCGGGTGGCTAATCGGCGACAGCACAAGAGGCTTCTAAGCGGGGGAACGACAGGGCCGATCGCCAAATTCAAAACACTTTTCCTCACAGAAACACTTGGGAACCATTATCTTTCAAGGAAGAACAGAAGAAGAAGAGAAGAGATTGGATTTATCCCCCGCCCTTCACTACCCAAAGGTGTCTCAGAGCGGCTTACAAACTCCTTTCCCTTCCCCTCCCCACAACAGGCACCCTGTAAGGTAGAAGAAGAGAAGAGATTGGATTTATACCCCGCCCTTCACTACCCGAAGGAGTCTCAGAGCGGCTTACAAACTCCTTTCCCTTCCCCTCCCCACAACAGACACCCCGTGAGGTAGAAGAAGAGGAAGAGATTGGATTTATACCCCGCCCTTCACTACCCAAAGGTGTCTCAAAGCAGCTTACAAACTCCTTTCCCTTCCCCTCCCCACAACAGACACCCTGTGAGGTAGAAGAAGAGAAGAGATTGGATTTATACCCTGCCCTTCACTACCCAAAGGTGTCTCAGAGCAGCTTACAAACTCCTTTCCCTTCCCCTCTCCACAACAGACACCCTGTGAGGTAGGTGCGGCTGAGAGAGCTCTTGACAGAAACTGCTGTTTTTCAAGAACAACTGTGCCAGAACTATGGCTTGCCCAAGGTCATCCAGCCAGGCGCAAGTGGCGGAGTGGGGAATCAAACCCGGTTCTCCCAGATTAGAGTCCGCACACTTAACCACAACACCAAACTGGCAGACCAAGCTATTGAGCGTGAACTGCCGGGAGAGGAGACGGAATTCTACTTGCCTGTTTCTTCAAAGAAGTATCCATTTCTGGACATCGCTGCCGGTGGGCTTTCTGAAAAGAAGAGAGGAAATGAGAGGAAAATTAACGAGACAGCAGCTGAAAGGGTCTGATTTTTTAAACATTAAATACTCAGGATGTTTCAACTCACTCCAGAATGTCTCAGAACGTTCTATGTCAGCCATCACGTGCGCAATGAGCCAATTTGAAAGTGCTGATTTTCACAAGTCTGTAAGCCTGAACTCTCCCTAAAAGCTAAAATGACTAAATTGAGGCTATTGTACTTTGGGCGCATTATGAGAAGACAAGGACCACCGGAAAAGACAATCATGACTGGAAAAGTCGAAGGGAGCGGGAAAAGACGAAGACCCAACATGAGATAAGAACATAAGAGAAGCCCATGTTGGATCAGGCCAATGGCCCATCCAGTCCAACAGTCTGGGTCACACAGTGGCCAAAAATACCAGGTGCCACCAGGAGGTCCAGCAGTGGGGCCAGGACACTGGAAGCCCTCCCACTGTTGCCCCCCCATGCACCAAGAATACAGAGCATCCCCTGCCCCAGAGTTCCTATCTGTACCTTATGGCTAATAGCCACTGATGGACTTCTGCTCCATGTGTTTATCCAATCCCTTCGTAAGAACATCAGAGAAGCCAATGTTGGATCAGGCCAATGGCTCATCTAGTCCTACACTCTGTCACACAGTGACCAAAAATACCAGGGCCCATCAGGAGATCTACCAGTGGGGCCAGGACACTAGAAGCCCTCCCACTGTTGCCCCCTCCCATTATTAGTCTAAATCTCTTTATCAACCTGCCTGACCGATACGGTCATCTTTGGACACCTCGCTTCAGCTGCCCCGCCTCTGCGGCCGGTGGGTGGCAACCCAGGAGAGCGCCTCTGTAGGGATGCCAGCCTCCAGGTGGAACCTGGAGAATCCCACGGAATTACAGCTCATCTCCGGATCACAGAGAACACAGATGCTTTGGAGGGTATACTCCGTGGCATTGCAACCCACTGATATCCCTGTCCTCCCTGGGCTCCATCCCCAAAATCTTCAAGTGTTTCTCAACCTGGATCCAGTAACCTTATTCCCCACCAGTGTTTGAACCTGTTGAACCTAGGCCTTTCTTTCCACACCCCACAATCATGTGAATGTAACTGAGATCAACACGGAGAAGAAGAAGAAGAAGAAGAAGAAGAAGAAGAAGAAGAAGAAGAAGAAGAAGAAGAAGAAGAAGAAGAAGAAGAAGAAGAAGAAGAAGAAGAAGAAGAAGAAGAAGAAGAAGAAGAAGAAGAAGAAGAAGAAGAAGAAGAAGAAGAAGAAGAAGAAGAAGAAGAAGAAGAAGAAGAAGAAGAAGAAGAAGAAGAAGAAGAAGAAGAAGAAGAAGAAGAAGAAGAAGAAGAAGAAGAAGAAGAAGTAGTAGTAGTAGTAGTAGTAGTAGTAGTAGTAGGAGGAGGAGGAGGAGGAGGAGGAGGAGGAGGAGGAGGAGGAGGAGATAGGATTTATATACCACCCATCACTACCTGAAAGAGTCTCAGGGCGAGTAACAAACTCCTTTCCCTTCCTCTCCCCACAACAGACACCCTGTGTGAGTTAGGTGGGGCTGAGAGAGCTCGGAGAGAACTGCCCTTGAGACAACAGCTCTGACAGAGCTATGGCTTGCCCAAGCTCATCCAGCAGCTACACCAAACTGGCTCTCACCTCTGCCATAGAGTTTTACTCAAATACCAGAGCATCCATGAAGCAACGACGTCACTTCGAGGTGATATCATCGCGTTAGGGACGGCACACGACCTCCCCGCCCCCTCAAACGCCCCCCCCCCATTGGAGTGACAAGGGGGCCTGGGGACCCTAGCTGGGACAGAGGTGTCCAGTCTTCCAGACGTGAGGGCGAAAAGCAGAGACGATCGAAGTGCCCACCTCTCTGTGCGTGGTTTGGCCAATGAAGAAGGCAGCGCAGAACAAGACGGAGAGCAAAGATTACCCGTCCTGGTCTGAATAGAAACCAGAGGAGAGAAAGAGGGATCCCGTGTGTGCTGGGGGGGGCGTCTCTGTTGCAGTTCCACGGGCACCAAAGATCGGAGTCCGATTCCTGCCTCTGAAGCCAGGGCAGTCGCACTGTTTTTGGCCCAGAGTATAAAAACAGACTTCACGTTCCTGGGATCCCAGATCACTGCACATGGCGACTGCAGCCATGAAATTAAAAGACGCCTGCTCCTGGGGAGGAAAGCGATGGCAAACCTAAACAGCATGATAAAAAGCAGAGACATCACCCTGCCAACCAAAGTCCGTATGGTCAAAGCAATGGTATTCCCCGTAGTAATGTATGGCTGCGAGAGCTGGACTATAAGGAAGGCCGAGCGCCGAAGAATAGATTCTTTTGGACGATGGTGCTGGAGAAGACTCTTGAGAGTCCCTTGGACTGCAAGGAGATCAAATCATTCAGTCCTAAAAGAAATCAACCCTGATTGTTCCCTGGAAGGCCAGATCCTGAAGCTGAAGCTCAAATACTTTGGCCACCCAATGAGAAGGGAGCACACGCTGGAGAAGACCCTGATGCTGGGAAAGACTGAAGGTCAAAGAAGAAGGGGACGGCAAAGGATGAGATGGTCAGACAGTGTCATCGATGCAACGAACATGAAATTGAGCAAACTTCAGCGGACAGCGGAAGACAGGAGGGCCTGGCGTAATCTGGTCCATGGGGTCGCGAAGAGTCGGACTCGACTGTGCGACTGAACAACAACAATAAAACCTTGTTCTTCTCAGGAAACAAAAGACAGAGGATAAAGGAATACCTGAGAACTGGGCAACTTATCAGGAGAAAACCAGAGGACGGAACGGCACCGGGAAAGGGTAACAGGAAGGGAAGCTTTCGGTTGAATTATAATTCAGGGTTGCAAAACTGGAGAGACGGGGCTGAATTGTCTATTCGGCAGGCGCTTCGGGGTCAATGGGAAGATTTGAACCAGAGGTTGCAGGCGGTCACCGTTAACGTCAGAATTGTGTTAATGTTCAGCGATATCGCGTAAAAGACAATACAGGGAGAGGCATCTTTTGTCTTCCACCCCGGCACGGCTTAATTGCTGTCGTCTTTTCGGCACTCCCCGGTTCCCCCCCAAACGGGCTTCCTTGGAGGCATTCGCTGTGGTCATTGTCTCAAGATCTTCCACCGTGTTCACCGCTTCGACGCCTGCTATTCTGTTCCTTCCTTAAGCACTGGAAATTCAGTGCCCGAGAAGCCTTCGAAGGAGACGCACAAGAAATCCCCGAGTATCACTTAACCCGCTACGGACGCCACATCGCTGATGAAGCACAATCGACGCACGACGTCACAGGGAGGGAGGCATTCCGGAGCGTTTCTCTCCAGTGACGAAAATCAGGTAGCCTTGCCGTTAAAGACGCCTGGGTCCACCGGGTTGCAAAAGGCACAGCGTGAAGCGTTTTGGGAGGGCGGGGACCTCCACCCCCATAAATACCTCCCGAACATCACTTGGTGCTAGGGGTTGCTAGAGATGAGGGAGTAGGGTTGCTAGATCCAGTTTGGGAAATTCCTGGAGGTTTGGGAATGGAGCCTGCGGAGGACAGGGACTTCAGTGGAGGCACAATGCCATAGAGTCCACCTTCCAAAGCATCTATTTCCTCCAGGGAAACGGATCTCTGTAGTCTGGAGATGAGCTGTAATTCCTGGGGGTCCCCAGGTCCCACCTGGAGGATGGCATCCCTACTTGGTGCTCAGAACTATGCTATGCTGAGGATTATTCGGAAGGGGACTGAAGACAAATCAGCCAGGATCATAACGCCCCTGTATAAATCTACGGTGCGGCTTCATTTGGAATAGTGTGTACCAGTGTTCCCTCTAAGCTGAGTTAGTGTGAGCCAGCTCACAGCTCTTTAGCCTCCAGCTCACACATTTTTGTCTCAGCTCAGGAAAGAGGGGCTCCAGGGCAAACTAATTAATGCAGCAGTCAAATCACTCGCTCATAACTTTAATGCCAGGAGCTCACCAAGTAGAATTTTTGCTCACAAGACTCCACAGCTTAGAGGGACCGTTGCTGTGTACAGTTCTGGTCACCGCGCCTCGAAAAAGAAATTATAGCACTGGGGAAAAGGGCAGAAAAGGGCAACCAAAATGATTGAGGGGATGGGACACCTTCCCTATGAAGAAAGGTTAAAGAGGTCGGGGCTCTTTAGCTTGGAGAAACGACGGCTGAGGGGTGACACGATCGAGGTTTAGAAGATTATGCACGGGCTAGAGCAGGTCGAGAAAGAAGTCCTTCTCTCCCTTTCTCACAATACAAGAAATCACGTGCACTCAGTGAAATGAATTAGCAATAGGAGTAGAACAGATTTTAAAAAGTACTTCTTCACCGGAAGAGTCATTAACACACGGAATTCACTGCTGCAAGAAGTGGCAGCAGCTACAAGCATAGACAGCTTCAAGAAGGGATTGTATGAATAAATGGAGCAGGGGTCCATCAGTGGCTGTTAGCCACAAGGAGACGTAGAAGGAACACTCTGTCTGGGGCAGTGATGCTCTGTATTCTTGGTGCTGGAGGGGGCAACAATGGGAGGGCTTCTGGAGTTCTGGCCCCACTGGTGGACCTCCTGATGGCCCCTGGTTTTTGGCCACTGTGTGACGCAGAGTGTTGGAAGGGATTTATAAAATCATGCACAGGATAGAGCAGGTAGAGAAAGAGGAACTTTTCTCCCTTTCTCACAATACAAGGACTCGTGGGCAACGTTCCCTCTAAGCTGTGGAGTCTTGCGAGCAAAAAATCTGCTTTGTGAGCTACCGGCATTAAAGTTGTGAGTGAACAATTAGTTTGCTCTGGAGCCCTCCTTCCTGAGCGAAGGCAAAAATCTGTGAGCCGGAGGCTAAAAAACTGTGAGCCTAGCTCACACTAACTCAGCTTAGAGGGAACACTGCTCGGGGGCACTCCATGAAATTGCTGAGCAGTCGGGTCAGAAAGGATAACAGGAAGTCCTTCTTCACCCAAAGAGTGATTAACACATGGAATTCACTGCCACAGGAGGGGGTGGCAGCTACAAGGATGGACAGTTTCAAGAGGGAATTGGAGAAACATCTGGAGCAGAAGTCCATCAGTGGCTATTAGCCACAGGGTATAGATGGGAACTCTCAGTCTGGGGCAGGTGATGCACTCTATTCTTGGTGCTGGGGGGGGGTGCCAACAGTGGGGAGGGGCTTCTAGTATCCTGGCCCCACTGCTGGATCTTCTGATGGCACCTGGTATTTTTGGCCACTGTGTGACACAGAGTGTTGGACTGGATGGGCCATTGGCCTGATCCAACATTGGCTTCTCTTATGTTCTTATGGATAAGCATATGGAGTGGCCATTAGCTACAAGGTATAGATAGGGACTCTGGGGCAAGTGATGCTCTGTATTCTTGGTGCTTGGAGGAGGGGGCAACAGTGGGAGGGCTTCTAGTGCCCTGGCCCCACTGCTGGACCTCCTGATGGCCCCTGGTATTTTTGGCCACTGTGTGACACAGAGTGTTGGACTGGATGGGCCATTGGCCGGATCCAACATTGGCTTCTCTGATGTTCTTATGTTATGCTCTTATGAGACCACTGCGATGCTTAGAATTCAGGAAGCAGGCATGGCGCTGCCTCATGCTGAATTAGACACTTAGTCCAGCAAAGCCAGTCTTGTCCAGCGTTCCCTCTAAGCCGAGTTAGTGTGAGCTAGCTCACAGTTTTTTAGCTTCCGGCTCACACACTTTTGTCTTCACTCAGGAAGGAGGGCTCCGGGGCAAACTCATTCCTGCAGCAGCCCAATCGCTCGCTCACAACTTTAATGCCGGTAGCGCACCAAGTAGAATTTTTGCTCACGAGACAACACAGCTTAGAGGGAGGATTTCTTGTCTGCTCAGACTGGCAGCGGCTCTCCAGGGTCTCAGGTTCTTTCACTTCGGCTCCTACCTGGTCCTTTACCTGGAGATGTTGGCGACTGAGCCTGGGGCCGTTTGCATAGACCAGCTAATGTTCTACCACTGACTCACCAGCTAAGAAGCCGCATACAGTCAGGTAACTGGCCCATCTAGCTTGGCATTGTCTGCTCTGTCTGACGGTGGACCCTCTGGGGTCTCAAACGGAGAGGGGTTTCCCCCTGAACCTCGGAGCTGCAAGCGCCACACCTTGAACCCAAGACCTCCTCGAACATACGAAACAGCCTTATCCTGAGTCAGACCACGGGGTCCACAGGGTCACGAAGAGTCAGAATCGACTGTGCGACTGAACAACAACAGAAAGACGGACTCACAGGGCCGCCCGTTTTGATCTACCTCACAGGGTTGTTGTGAAGAGGAGAGGAGAGGAAAGAACTCTGTTTGGCATTCTGGTCTCCTTGGAGGAAGAACTGGCATAAAAATGAGAGAGGGACAGAGAGGGGTGAGTGATCCGTTTGGGGCAGGCTGCTATAACCGCCACTACGCCATACGAAGGGAAGAGAATGTTTATTAGCCTGTGCAAATGAATCCAATATTGTTCTCTCTCTCACAACAGTGTCTGCGCACCAAGAAGAAGGGGAAGGAGGAGAAGGAGGAGGAGGAGGAGGAGGAGGAGAATGGATTTATACCCCTTCCCCTCCCCCTCCCCCCAACAGACACCTTGTGAGGTAGGTGGGGCTGAGAGAGCTCTTTCGAGGACTGCTCTTTCAAGAACAGCTCTGACAGAACTATGGCTTGCCCAAAGGTCATCCAGCAGCTGCAAGTGGAGGAGCGGGGGAATCAAACCCGGTTCTCCCAGATTAGAGTCTGCACACTTAACCACAAGCAATGTAAAAGGCTGCTCCGCACTGATTATAATTTTAAAAAACTCACTGCAAACGGCAAACTTATAACAGAACTACAAACGGCCGCAATCTATTTAGAAATATTTATCCGTTTCCCCTCTTCCGTATACAAATTGCTCAGTGACTTAAATGCATTCTGGCCCTCCTCGTTTTGCTCCGTGCCATGGACTTTATTTATTCCGGCACTGCGTGAACGGAGACCGTTTCTTGTTAAAACGGATCTGCGGCCATTTCTTCCTTTCCAGCATGCATTTTATAAGTTGTAATTTTATCCACTGATGTCATCTGGCCACATGCCCTGCAACCATGCCTCTCTTCCCCCGGCAAAGCTTGCCGTCTTCCTATCTGCGCTATCGCCATTCCTGCGGCAATTATTTATTACCAAACCTCTAGGCTCCTTTAAAAAAATTCTTTCTGAAAAAAATCGCCTAATCCAAGAGTTCTGGAGGGAGGGAAGCCGTGTTGGTCTTCGGTAGAAGACCTAGATTTGGCGCTGCAGTGGCTGAAGGGGTTAAGATGCTGAACGGCAGACCGGAAGGTCGGTAGTTCAGCAGTTCGGGACCCGAGTGCCGCGGGACGGAGTGAGCTCCCGTCTCTGGCCCCAGCTCCTGCCAACCTAGCCGTCCGAAAGCAAGACACTGCAAGCAGATAAACAGGTACCGCTTCAATGGGAAGGTAACAGCGTTCTGTGCACCTTGAATCTACTCATGTTGGCCACACGACCACGGAGTAGTCTTTGGACAGCGCTGGCTCTTCGGCTTGGAAACAAAGATGAGCACCGCATCCCTAGAGTTGGATTCGACTGGCTTTTGAGCAAGGGAAACCGTTACCTTTAGTTTAGCGGAAACCAATAAGATTTTCTAGGTATAAGTAACTTTGCCAATTGTGGTTGGGAGATTTCTGGAGATATGGGGTGGGACCCGGGGAGGGAAAAGTTTGGGGAGGGGTATAATGCTGTCCAGTCCACCTGCCCAAGCAGCCATTTTCTCCAGGAGAACTCATCCCTGTCATCTGGAGATCAGTTCCAGGAGATCTCCAGGCCTCGCCTGGAGGTTGACAGCCAGTGTTCCCTCTAAGCTGAGTTTGACCTAGATCAAAGTTTTTTAGCCTCCAGCTCACACATTTTTGTCTCAGCTCAGGAAGGATGGCTCTAAAGGTAAAGGTTCCCTTGCTCGATAGCCAGTCGAATCCGACTCTAGGGTTGCGGTGCTCATCTCCGTTTCAAAGCCGAAGAGCCAGCGCTGTCCGAAGACGTTTCCGTGGTCATGTGGCCGGCATGACTAAACACCACGGTGCACGGAACGCTGTTACCTTCCCACCAAAGTGGTACCTATTGATCTACTTGCAATTTCTTGCTTTCGAACTGCTAGGTTGGCAGGAGCTGGAACTAGAGACGGGAGCTCACTCCGTCATGCGGCACTCTCGGGTCTTGAACTGCTGAACTACTGACCTTCCACAGCCTGCAGTTCAGCGTCTTAACCACTTGAGCCACCGCAGCCCAGGATGGCTCTAGAGCAAGCTAATTTATGCAGGAGCCAAATCGCTCGCTCACAACTCTAATGCCAGTAGCTCACAAAGTAGAATCCTTGCTCACAAGGCTCCACGGCTTAGAGGGAGCATTGTTGACAACCCTTCGCTTTTGAAAGTCAGAGCCAGTTTGGTGTAGTGGTTAAGAGCGCGGACTCTAATCTGGGCGAACCGGGTTGGATTCCCCACTCGTTCTCCACAAGCAGCTGCTGGTGTGACCTTGGGTCAGTCACAAGTTCTATCAGAGCTGTTCTCTCAAGGGCAGTCCTCGAAAGAGCTCTCTCAGGCCCACCTACCTCTCTTGTGAGGAGAGGAAGAGAAGGAAATTGTAAGCCACCCTGCGGCTCTGAGTAAAGGGTGTGGTATAAATCCAATGTCTTCTCTTCTTCTCTCTTCTCCCTTAGGAAGCGTTGACTCTCAAAAGCTTACACCCCAAAAATCCAGTTGGTCTCTAAGGTGCTACTGGATTGGACTCAAATCTAGCCCGCCTAATAATTAGATTACGGAGAAATGTTCAGATTTCTGATGTATCATTTCTGCAATCTCTCTATATGCTCCAGTCTAGAACTTCCCCGCCCTAACACAATCCTTACTGCAATTTTTACGATTGCATCGTAATTATTTACAGAACGAGACCGCAGATGGAAATTTCTTGCCCAGGAAGCTGCCAAGAAAGGAGCGATTTGCCGAATTACTTCATACCTCTTAAAACTGCAGCGTTTTTAAGAATGCAAAAAATAAAAAATCATCCCTGCCGTGGTTCAAGAGGCAGAAAACTCAGGGAAAGAGGGAAGGAAAAAGTAGGGCAAAGACCGAGATTGTCAGATCAGAGGCAACCCCCGTGCGCTTTTGTGAGCGCCGCCGTCCTGGAATAAGAAACGCCGCCGGAATGCCACCGAAGCCCCGACAAAAGGGCAGAGGTCAACTTCAGCGGAATCGCACGACCAAAGGGGTCTTCATTGTTTGGATTTTTAACATTTCCACATTTGCATCGAATAACATTCCTTTATTAAATTCCGCCGAGAAAACCGGCTCGGCGGCTGTGCCAACCAATTCCAGTTTTCTTGATGGGGCGGGGGGGGGAATATACATAGTAATAACATCTCTGGAGCTTTACAATCTCTGCAACTTACAGACACACACCGCGCACCACCCCACATTCCCCAAATACTTGATAAAAAAAAAATTTCCATTTCAGAGGTATCCCTGAACACAATGCCTCCTTTCCCCCCTTTCCTCCTTTCTTACACACACTGTTGTCGAAAGAACAAAACCATCGTCTTATCTGGCCTCCAAAGGGCCGTGAAGATCAGCCTCAATTAAAACCGTATTTTATAGATTGGCGCGGGGTGGCGGGGGGAGGATAGGAACGGATGAGAGAAGAGGGAGGAGGAGGTGGGAAACAGACGGGGCGGGAAGACCAACTTGACCTATGTATGCCCATATGCTACAGCACTGCATTTTCAAGTGCGGTTCGGAACAATTTACACCCCTCCTTTCCCCCCGAAAGGGGACTCAACCCGGAGAGGTAGGCCAGGCTGGGAGTGTGTGTGACTGGCAGCCGTTTTCTCCGAGGGAGCCAATCTTTGTAGGGTTTTCAAGGCAAGAGATGAACACAGGGGATCTGCCGTTACCTGCCTCTGCGTAGCAACCCTGGACTTCCTTGGCGGTCTCCCATTCAAGTACTGACCGTGGTCGACCCAGTTTAGCTTCCAAGCTCTGATGAGACTGGGCTAGTCTGGGCCACCCAGGTTAGGGTATAATAACTGTATGCTGCCGTCAAGTCACATCTGACTTATGGAGACCCCTGGTGGCCAGGAGGGGCAGGGCAAATTCTGAGTGGAGCATCTGCCCCGGGGAGCACCACCGTGGTTACGGGCCTGCTTAGGAAGAGGAAGAAGAAAAAGAAGAAGAAGAGATTGGATTTATACCCCACCCTTCACTACCCGAAGGAGTCTCAATGCGGCTTACAAACTCTTTTCCCTTCCCCTCCCCACAACAGACACCCTGTGAGGTAGGTGGGGCTGACAGAGCTCTGAGAGAACTGCCCTTTCAAGGGCAGCTCTGCCAAAACTATGGCTTGCCCAAGGTCATCCAGCAGGCAGGTGCAGGTGGAGGAGTGGGGAATCAAATCTGGTTTTCCCAGATTAGAAACCGTCCACTTAACCACTACACCAAGCTGGATCTCTTCTCCCTACAGCCAGGAAGAAGAAGAAGAAGAAGAAGAAGAAGAAGAAGAAGAAGAAGAAGAAGAAGAAGAAGAAGAAGAAGAAGAAGAAGAAGAAGAAGAAGAAGAAGAAGAAGAAGAAGAAGAAGAAGAAGAAGAAGAAGAAGAAGAAGAGGAGGAGGAGGAGGAGGAGGAGGAGGAGGAAGAGGAAGAGGAAGAGGAAGAGGAGGATGTTGGATTTAAACCCTGCCCTTCACTACCCAAGGGAGTCTCAGAGTGGCCTACAATCTCCTTTCCCTTCCCCTCCCCACAACAGAAACCCTGGGAGGTTAGGTGGCACTGAGAGATCTCTCTTGAGAACTGCTCTTCAGAGAACAGCTCTGAGAGGACTTGCGACTGACCCAAGGTCACACCAGCAGGTGCAAGTGGAGGAGTGGGGAATCAAACCCGGCTCTCCCAGATTAAAGTCCATGCTCTTAACCACTACACCAAACTATCTCCAAACTGGAAACATACAATGCTCGATAACCAAGGGCCACAAAGCAGCTGCTGGACACTGTACATATCATACGCAAGGATTCCTCCATTAAACTGTTTCCAGCTCTCTGGGGGGGGGAAAGCCGGCTGAACAGGTCCCCAATGCGGGGCCCGTGGGCACCAGAATGCCAGTCAATACCTTTCCTGTCTCCTGCCAAGTGTTTTTTGAAAGTGGGTGGGGGCCGGGTGGGGCTTTTGACCAGCAAGGTTTCTGACTTCCTGCGCAGGTTTTTCAAAACTTTGGTTTGGTAGCAGCTGCCCCCACAGCACAAGGGTCTCCACCGCATGACTGAAGGTAAGTCGTGACAGCCATTTTGTGGCTGGGTCCACCTCCTGTGGCGGCCATTTTGTGCCTGCGCCCCCCCACCCTATATCAAAGCTCCGAAGGTGCCCACAGACTCACAAAGGTTGGGGAAAGCCTGACCTAGTGACTACCACCAGAAGAACACACTACAGCAGGGATGTCAAACATGCGACCCGGGGGCCGGATCTGGCCCCCGGAGGGCTTCCATCAGTCCCGCAGTGGAACCGGCCGTCTCCTGCTTCCGGTTCTGCTGCTGCTGCTGCATCGTAGCTTCCTTCGCCAGACTCTCTTAACCACTCAGCCATTTCATGTTTCCCCCAGGGTCCTAGACTCAGAACTCTGAACATGAGATTTCTGTGGTGAATATCAATAAATCCAAAGTGAGTTTGCGGCTTACAGAGCTAATGTCTTAAGCATGTTTTTATTTTAAGTTTTAAAAAATCCTTTGTGTTTGTGTCCTTAATAAAGTTCATATCTCCGCTACCTGGCATTACATTCTAATGACACACACGTGGCCCGGACCAACAAGGTCTCATTTATGTCAGATCCGACCCTCTTATCAAAAGAGTGCGACGCCCCTGGGCTACAGTATTAAGAAATTCCTATGCATAGGGGAGGGCCAGGGCTTTATTTCCAAGGGATTGTGCCAGAACGGAGTTCCGGAACCTCTTCGACAAGATTCTTTTTAAAATGCTTAAAAGTTCACGAGCTTTCGATATACAGATTGAAAGTTTCATTTCCCTATTGAGAGTTCCAGCACCTCTTCCCTCCTCCCCCCAAAAAAAATGCCCTGGGAAGAGCAGTCTATGAATTGAACGAATAGACAAATCTGGCCATCAGGTTAAACGTTGTGAACCAGCAACGGCTCATCCCCACTGACGGAAGCAGACAAAAATGGGCCGCGTCCACAAACAGAAAATAGTCTTTCCTTCAAAACGTTGCCGTTCAGTTCCTTTTCACTGAGCAGCTTCGGAAAGACCATTTCCTCCCGAAACTTTCTTTTTCGTGCTTCGGAGAACTGAAGATTCGCACGGACAGAAAACAAGCTTCCCTACTCTTTCACTGGCTAATTCGTTTTCCCGGTTTTCTGTGCGTTTTTCGAAAACATTACGCCTGTTTCTTTCTTCCTCTGAGTAGAGGAAGAGACCTAAACCAGCCAAGGAGCCCTGGGAGTTGGACGCATCTCCAGTCTACAAGAACTGCGATTACCTATACATTTTTTACTCTCCCTTCCATCTAAGGAGTTTGGGGTGGCTCACGTCCGTCTCCTCTCCTCCATTTTATCTTCACAACGACCCTGTAAGGTAGGGGAGGCTGAAAGAGTGACTGCTTTAAGCTCTTCCAGAGAGCTCCACAGCCAAATGAGGATTTGAACCTCGGTCTCCCAGATTCGAGCCCGACATTCCAATCACTATCCAGGGCTCTTTATTATAACCATGGGTATGGCGTTATGGTTAGAAGATTGGATGAGGATCTGGGAGAATTGCGTTCAAATGTCGTGGAAGCTAACTGGGTGGCCTTCGGCCAGTCACACACACTCAGCCTGACCTACCTCACAGGGCCGTTGCGAGGACAAAATGGAGGAGAGAAGACCGATGTAAGCTTCTCGGGATCCTCTCAGGGGAGAAAACCAGGATACAAATGAAGAAGAAAAAGAAGAGGAGGAGGAGGAGGAGACTGGATTTATACCCCGCCCTTCACTACCCAAGGGAGTCTCAGAGCGGCTTACAATCTCCTTCCCTTCCTGACCCCACAACAGACACCCTGAGAGGTAGGTGGGGCTGAGAGAGCTCTGACAGAAACTGCTGTTTTTCAAGGACAGCTCTGACAGAACTATGGCTTCCCCAAGATCATCCAGCAGCTGCGAGTGGAGGCGTGGGGGAATCAAACCCGGTTCTTCCCGATTAGAATCCGTACACTTAACCACTACACCAAATTGGCTCTCACAAATGAAGTAAAAATAAAAACCAATAAGATTACTTAAACACAAATGAAGTAAAATAAAAACCAGAAAGATTACGTAATACTGCAGGTCGCTGTCCTGAGAAGCATCCGGAAGGAGCTCAGCTCAAACAATATTTTTTCAAGCCTTGGATTTAAATACCTTCAACTCGTTGCAAGATAAAATTTCAGAAGCCCAACCCCGGTTGCCTGTTCTTCTATCACAAACTTTCCCCAGGCCATCCACACTTCTCTATCCCTCGACAACGTAAAAAGGAAGGACTGGATCTAGTGGGCCTTCTACACATGCCCAGGGAATGCTGATCGCCACTGTGGGGTCAGGAAGCCATTTTTCTCCAGGCCGTTTTGTCATCTTCCGGGCGTGGAACAGCAGTCACTGTGGGTGTGTGTGGGGGGTCGTTGTGAATTTCCTGCATTGTGAAGGGGGTTGGACTAGATGACCTTGGGGGGTCCCTTCCAATCCTATGATTCTAATTACCAGACAGGGCCTGGAAATCTCCCATAATCCCAACTGATCTCCAGACGGCAGAGATCCGTCCCCCTGGAGGAAACGGCTGCTTTGGAGGGCGGACTCTGTGGCATTATCATCTGCTGCATCCCCAGGCTCCGCCCCGCAAATCTCCCGGAATTTCCCAACCCGAGTTGGCAACCCCGGCTTGCTCCCCTCCCCACATAATGGAGCGGCGGGGGGGGGGGAGAGAATCCACGAACAACATCTTGACTTGGTTACCGAAGTTAAAAGCAGGAAAATGCCCTACGCTTTGCCAGGGTCAGGAAGCCGTCTTGGGTGTCTATAATTACATGCCTGCCAACAGATCGTCAACGCTCTGTACTTGAAAAATCCGTCAGCTCCTCTCCCCCTTGAGGCAACGAAGGCGTCTCCGGTGCCAACAGACGCTGAGCTCCTGTCCTGCATATGTCAAGCGCGGTGCCCGATCCTGGCGCGGCTTCTCTCTCCACGCGGAAAGAGCTGGCAAGGGGAAAATGCCGGATCAGGCACCCTAATGAGGAAGCGGCAACGCCGGACGAGTCGCCAAAGTAGGTCAGGCTTCCTTATGCTCTGCAGTGGAGCTCCGTGCGGAAGAGAACAGAAAGCCACCAAAGCCCCGCAATGAGCCAGCCCTGAGTAGGTCACTTCCCCCAAGGCGGGGATGAAGAAGAAGAGAAGAGATTGGGTTTATCCCCTGCCCTTCGCTATCCGAAGGAGTCTCAGAGCGGCTTACAATCCCTTTTCCCTTCCCCTCCCCACAACAGACACCCTGTGAAGCGGGTGGGGCTGAGAGAGCTCTCTCGAGGACTGCTGGTGAGAGAACAACTCTGAAAAAAACTTGTGACTGACCCAAGGTCACACCAGCAGCTGCATGTGAAGGAGTGGGGGATCAAACCCGGTTCTCCCAGATTAGAGTCCGCACTCTTAATCACTACCCCAAACCAGCTCTCCGGTGGCTCCAGAGCAAACTAATTTAT
Source organism: Gekko gecko (assembly GCA_029375565.1). NCBI lineage: Eukaryota > Metazoa > Chordata > Lepidosauria > Squamata > Gekkonidae > Gekko > Gekko gecko. Next base: position 121,468,020 of record JAPDNY010000010.1, read on the forward strand.
GCAGCAGCCAAATCCCTCGCTCACAACTTTAATGCCAGTAGCTCACCAAGTAGAATCTTTGCTCACAAGACTCCACGGCTTAGAGGGAGCACTGGTCCCCGGCATGATGACGTCACGATGATCATCGGTAGACTTATCCTCAGACGTTCTGAGTTTTTTGGCAAAAGCTCTATGGTTTTTTGGCTTCAAAACCACAGAGTTTGCCCCAAAACCAGAGTGTCACAGCACAACGATGTCGCTTCCGGGTGATCTCATCGCACCGGAAATGTCACACAACAACATCCCTGTTTAAGGGTAGGGTTTCCCCTGCCGGCCAGGTGGCTGGCACGGATCAGAGCCCCCGAAAGCTCCTGAGAGAGCAGCTCTGAAAGAACTCGTGATGGACCCAAGGTCACACCAGCAGCTGCATGGGGAGGAGTGCGGAATCAGACCCGGTTCTCCCAGATCAGAGTCCGCGCTCCTAACCACTACATCAAACTGGCTCTGCCGTTCAACCTCTCCCTCCCTATTCCAATCTTACCATGCACAAAGGCAGGATTTTAGTATTGGGGGGGGTCACCCATGAACACACACGAACCATCCTTATCCCGAATCAGACCACCAAGTCCATCGAGGTCAGCACTGCCAACTCGGACTGGAAGCAGCTCTCCGGGAACGCAGATAAAGGTTTTCCGTATCACCTACCGCCTGGGCCTTTTAACTGGAGATGCCTCGATCCACGGGGGGTTGAAATCACACATTCAGCTATATGCGCGCCAAACGCAGTTATGCAAAGCATGCCGAGAGCTGGAGGCACAGGCAGCGACGCAGATAACATCCCAGCGTCTTAGCTCCGCCCTGCCTTCAAGAACCTGCCGGCCCTTCCCGTTTTCCAAAGCCAAAAATGCGGGCGTGCCCCTCTTCGGTGACCCACCTGCAGCAGAGGTATCAGTAGGTGCTTAGAAAACCATCCCTGCCCACAAGTCTTTTGCTAAAACGGGACAAGGCGGCGGTGAAGTTAAACAGGGGCCACGCCAGAGGGCAGATGGGAAAGGGCTGAACTTTGGGAGGCTCTCCAAGGCAACCAGGACCAACCTTTGGGGGGCTCTCCGCAGCAGCTAGGGCTGACCTTGGGGGGGTCTCTGCTGCAGCCACGGCTGACCTGGGGGGCTCCCCACAGAAGCCAGGGCCGACCTTGAGGGGGTCTCTTCTGCAGCCAGGGCTGGCCGTAGGTGGGGGGCACTCCACAGCAGCCAGGACCACCCCTGGGGGGGCTCCCATGGCAGCCAGGGCCGCCTGTGGGGGGTTCCCCGCGGCAGCCAGGGCTGACCTTGGAGGGGCTCCCCGCAGCAACCAGGGCTGACCTTGGAGGGGCTCCCCGCAGCAGCCAGGGCTGACCTTGGAGGGGCTCCCCGCAGCAACCAGGGCTGACCTTGGAGGGGCTCCCCGCAGCAACCAGGGCTGACCTTGGAGGGGCTCCCCGCAGCAACCAGGGCTGACCTTGGAGGGGCTCCCCGCAGCAACCAGGGCTGACCTTGGAGGGGCTCCCCGCGGCAGCCAGGGCTGACCTTGGAGGGGCTCCCCGCGGCAACCAGGGCTGACCTTGGAGGGGCTCCCCGCAGCAGCCAGGGCTGACCTTGGAGGGGCTCCCCGCAGCAGCCAGGGCTGACCTTGGAGGGGCTCCCCGCAGCAGCCAGGGCCGACCTTGGAGGGGCTCCCCGCAGCAGCCAGGGCCGACCTTGGAGGAGCTCCCCGCAGCAGCCAGGGCCGACCTTGGAGGGGCTCCCCGCAGCAACCAGGGCCGACCTTGGAGGGGCTCCCCGCAGCAGCCAGGGCCGACCTTGGAGGGGCTCCCCGCAGCAGCCAGGGCCGACCTTGGAGGGGCTCCCCGCAGCAGCCAGGGCCGACCTTGGAGGGGCTCCCCGCAGCAGCCAGGGCCGACCTTGGAGGGGCTCCCCGCAGCAGCCAGGGCCGACCTTGGAGGGGCTCCCCGCAGCAGCCAGGGCCGACCTTGGAGGGGCTCCCCGCAGCAGCCAGGGCCGACCTTGGAGGGGCTCCCCGCAGCAGCCAGGGCCGACCTTGGAGGGGCTCCCCGCAGCAGCCAGGGCCGACCTTGGAGGGGCTCCCCGCAGCAGCCAGGGCTGACCTTGGAGGGGCTCCCCGCAGCAGCCAGGGCTGACCTTGGAGGGGCTCCCCGCAGCAGCCAGGGCCGACCTTGGAGGGGCTCCCCGCAGCAGCCAGGGCCGACCTTGGAGGGGCTCCCCGCAGCAGCCAGGGCCGACCTTGGAGGGGCTCCCCGCAGCAGCCAGGGCCGACCTTGGAGGGGCTCCCCGCAGCAGCCAGGGCCGACCTTGGAGGGGCTCCCCGCAGCAGCCAGGGCCGACCTTGGAGGGGCTCCCCGCAGCAGCCAGGGCCGACCTTGGAGGGGCTCCCCGCAGCAGCCAGGGCCGACCTTGGAGGGGCTCCCCGCAGCAGCCAGGGCTGACCTTGGGGAGGGGCCTCCCCCGTGGCAGCTAGGGCCACGCTCAGGGGGCTCCCCACTGCAACCACACCAGCAGAGCGCAAAAGAAGCCAGACTGTTCCACGGGACTGAGCGGCAGGCATTATGCAGAGGAGAAAAGAGAACCACGTAGTATGGAAAGAGGAAGCAGAGATCTATGAATGCCCCTACAAGTTCAAGCCCCGCGGGCACGCCTGTCAGAGGCACAAAGGAAATGAAGAAGATTGGGAAGAGAGGCTTCAAAAATCCTCCCGTGTAGGTGGGGGAGGAGAGAGACAACGGGGCCTGCTGAAATGCCACTGCAAAGGAGCAGATCTGAAAGCCGGTAAGGAAAACAGAAAAATCAGAACAACACAAACACACACACAATCTAGACCAGGGGTGTCGAACTCATTTGTTACGAGGGCCGGATCTGACATAAATGAGACCTTGTCGGGCCGTGTGCAATGCTCCCTCTAAGCTATGGAGTCTTGTGAGCAAAAATCCTATTTTTTGAGCTACTGGCATTAAACCCTATTTTTTGAGCTACTGGCCGATTTGGCTACTGCATCAATTAGTTTGCTCCGGAGCCATCCGTCCTGAGCAAAGACAAAAACGTGTGAACTGGAGGCTTAAAAAACTGTGAGCTAGCTCACACTAACTCAGCTGAGAGGGAACACCGCCCGTGAGGCAGGTGGGGCCGAGAGAGCTCTTTTGAGGACTGCTCTTTCAAGGACAGCTCTGACAGAACTGTGGCTTGCCCAAGGCCATCCAGCAGCTGCAAGCGGAGGAGTGGGGGAATCAAACCCGGTTCTCCCAGATTAGAGTCTGCGCACTTAACCACTACACCAAACTGGCTCTCTTAGATAGATTAAAATAGTTTTTCAGGTGTCTTCTGTGGTCGAGACAGATAATCTGGGAGCAGGGAATGCAAAGGAGAGAGCAGGGAAGGTATTTAGTGATAAGAAACAGCTCAGAGTCCAGCAGAACTTTAACAAATGGTGAGATATGCTTTTAGAACCCAATTTGTCAGATACATGAAGTAGTCCAATAAAGATTCAAAAATCCTAGAAATTCTGAGGCCATGGGGAGGAGCATAGGGTTTTTCCCGACTAATGGGGAGTCTGGAAATGGTTCCCATCTTTCAGGTGGTGTCTGGAGATCTCTTGGGATCTCTGGAGACAGACCTCCAGACCGTAGAGAGCAGTTCCCCTGGAGAAAATTGCTGTTTTGGAAGATGACCTCTACAGCATTATAACTTGCTGAGCTGTGTCCCTCCCAAAAAAACTTTAGGAATTTCCCAAGCCAGAGTTGGCAACCCCAAGGTCTGGAAAAGATAATATACTTTCCTAACAAGACTAAGCTTATTTTAGAACAGATAAAAGGAAGTCCTTCTTCCCCCAAAGAGTGATTAACACATGGAATTCGCTGCCACAGGAGGTGGTGGCAGCTACAAGCATGGACAGTTTCAAGGTGGGTCTTGATAAACCTACGGAGCAGAGGTCCATCAGTAGCTAAGAGCCACAAGGCACTGATGAAACACATGTGGGACAGTGATGCTCTGTCTTCTTGGTGCTTGGGGGGCAACAGTGAGAGGGCTTTTGGAGTTCTGGCCCCGCTGCTGGACCTCCTGGTGGCCCCTGGTATTTTTGGCTGCTGTGTGACACAGAGTTTTGGACTGGATGGGCCATTGGCCTGATCCAACATGGCTTCTCTTATGTTCTTATGTCTGGGTCAGTAATGTTCCGTCTTCTTGGTGTCTGGGGGGCAACAGTGGGAGGGCCTCTGGATTTCTGGCCCCGCTGATGGACCTCCTGATGGCAACTGGGTTTTGGCCACTGTGTGACACAGAGTGTTGGACTGGATGGGCCATTGGCCTGATCCAACATGGCTTCTCTTATATTCTTATGTCTGGGGAAGTAATGTTCTGTCTTCTTGGTGTCTGGGGGGCAACAGTGGGAGGGCCTCTGGATTTCCGGCCCCGCTGGTGGACCTCCTGATGGCAACTGGGTTTTGGCCACTGTGAGACACAGAGTGTTGGACTGGATGGGCCATCGGCCTGATCCAGCATGACTTCTCTTATATTCTTATGTCTGGGGAAGTAATGGTGTTTGGGGGGCAACAGTGGGAGGGTCTCTGGATTTCCGGCCCCGCTGGTGGACCTCCTGATGGCAACTGGGTTTTGGCCACTGTGAGACACAGAGTGTTGGACTGGATGCGCCACTGGCCTGACCCAACAGGGCTTCTCTTTATTCTTGGTGCTGGGGGGCCACAGTGGGAGGGCTTCTGGAGTTCTGGCCCCACTGGAGGACTTCCTGATGGTACCTAGGTTTCGACCACTGTGGGACACAGAGTGTTGAACTGGATGGGCCACTGGCCTGATCCAACAGGGCTTCTCTGATGTTCTGGAGTTCTGGCCCTGCTTGTGGACCTCCTGATGGCCCCTGGGTTTTGGCCACTGTGTGACACAGAGTGTTGGACTGGATGGGCCACTGACCTGATCCAACATGGCTTCTCTCATGTTCTTATGCCTGGGGCAGGGATGCTCTGTTCTCTTGGTGCTGGGGGGGGAAACAGTGGGAGGGCTTCTGGAGTTCTGGCCCCGCTGGTGGACCTCCTGGGTGGCCCCTGGGTTTTGGCCACTGTGTGACACAGGCTGTTGGGCTGGATGGGCCTGATCCAACATGGCTTCTCTCATGTTCTCACTGCTTCAATAGAAACCGCATCCTTTACGGCTTTGCATACCCAATTGCATGTCTTGGAGTGGGTAATGGCAAACCAGCTCTGAACGTCTCTTGCCTTGAAATCCCCACACAGTTGCCATATGTGAGTGATCAGACAGCACTTTCTGCCACCAGGATGGGTGGGCCCTGACCTGGACGGGCCAGGCCCCCCCAAAACTCATCAGATCTCAGAAGCTAAGCAGGGTCAGCCCCGGTTAGTTCTTAGATGGGAGACCAGCAAGGAAGCCCAGGGCTGCTACGCAGAGGCAGGCAACAGCAAACCAGCTCAGTTCGTCTCCTATGTTGAAAACCCTACAGGGTCAACCACAAGCCAGCTGAGACTTGATGGCCCTTTCCTCCACCAAGTGCTGTTCTATGGAGGGCAGGGAACCAAGCACTGGAGGAGGAGGAGGAGGAGGAGATTAGATTTATCCCCTGCCCTTCTCTACCCGAAGGAGTCTCGGAGGGGCTTACAAACTCCTTTCCCTTCCCCTCCCCACAACAGACACCCTTATGGGGTAGGTGGGGCTGAGAGAGCTCTTTCATGAGAACATAAGAGAAGCCAGTGTTGGATCAGGCCAACGGCCCCATCCAGTCCAACACTCTGTGTCACACAGTAGCCAAAAATACCAGGTGCCATCAGGAGGTCCAGCAGTGGGGCCAGGACACTAGAAGCCCTCCTACTGCTGCCCCCCTCAAGCACCAAGAATACAGAGCATCACTTGCCCCTATCTAAACCTTGTGGCTCATAGCCACTGATGGACCTCTGCTCCATATGTTTATCCAATTCCCTCTTGAAGCTGTCCATGCTTGTAGCTGCCACCACCTCCTGTGGCAGTGAATTCCATGTGTGAATCAGTCTTTGGGTGAAGAAGGACTTCCTTTGATCCGTTCTAACCCGACTGCTCAGCAATTTCATGGAGTGCCCACGAGTTCTTGTCTTGTGGGAAAGGGAGAAAAGGACCTCTTTCTCTACCTGCTCTATCCCATGCATAATCTTGTAAACCTCGATCGCGTCACCCCCTCAGCCAAGCTAAAGAGCCCCAAGTGTTTTAACCTTTCTTCACAGGGACCGCTCTTGAGAGAACAGCTCTGAGAGAACTTGTGACTGACTCAAGGTCACGCCAGCAGCTGCATGTGGAGGAGTGGGGGATCAAACCCGGGTCTCCCAGATCGGAGCCCGCACTCCTAACCACTGGCTGCACAGCGCTTGAAATTTGCTCCAAAACACTAAAAAATATAAAAGACGGCGAGCGAGAGAGGGTGAGGAAACACAAACACGTGGACTGCTGAACAACGGCTGTGTCGCCTGTCTCCTCCATCTACCCTGAACGCCAGAGAATCTCGATGTCATCTACAAGGAAAACGAGCAGAACTCCGGCAGAGTCCTGGCTATGTGCACCAGCCAGATGGCACCCAGACCAACTTCTGTGGTTCACATCCAAAAATTCCGGCTCGGGAATCCCCGAGATGGGAAATGTCATCCCCAGCGACAGCCTAGGACCAAACACACAAGACATCTGGCCAACACAGCCGCAGCCCAGAAGATGATTTTTAGGGAACTGACATCAATGAACGATGCTGAATTGGAGCCAACTGCAAGCCGCCAAATCAACTTCAGGCTGGCTCTCGACGGCAGCTGTCTTCCCTCCAGACAGACACCAGTGGACAGGAAGACTGAATTGGCCCAAAGAAGCCGGCCCATAAGAGAACATAAGAGAGATGCCCATGCTGGATCAGGCCAATGACTCATCCAGTCCAACACTCTGTGTCACACAGCAGCCAAAAATACCAGGAGCCAACAGGAGGTCCAGCAGTGGGGCCAGAACACCAGAAGCCCTCTCACTGTTGCCCCCCCCCCAAGCACCAAGAATACAGAGCATCACATGCCCCAGAATGAGAGTTCCTATCATAAGAACATAAGAGAAGCCAATGTTGGATCAGGTCAATAGCCCATCCAGTCCAACACTCTGTGTCACACTGTGGCCAAAAATACCAGGTGCCATCAGGAGGTCCACCAGTGGGGCCAGGACACTAGAAACCCTCCTACTGTTGCCCCCTCCCAAGCACCAAGAATACAGAGCATCACTTGCCCCAGACAGAGAGTTCCTAGCTGTAAGGTTTAAGATTAGAGATTCAGTAGCCGTTCCACACACAAAAGAACCTCCTCAGGAAACAGGAAACCTCCTCAGGAAACAATCCATAGACAAAAGAACCTCCTCAGGAAAGCGCCTCCATTAGCAGGTTCATAGCCTGGAGAACTCCTGTAAGATAATGACTCAGCCCTACCCCACCTTTCTGAGTAGATGTAAATTACCTACCATTTTTCTGCTCACCTTGACACAGGGAGTACTCCATCTTTCTGTGTTATACCTCTGAGTATGCCAGTCACAGCTACTGGCGAAACGTCAGGTCCCGCAATGCCAAGACCATGGCCACACGACCCGGGAAATCTACAGCAACTAATGAACTCCGGCCGTGAAAGCCTTCGACAACATATCGAAGCAATAATAGCTAACCGTCAAGATCTAGAATTCAATACTGTTATTTAAATAAAATTTAATGGCAAATTTAAAATGGCACGGCCGAGGCTGGCCTGATGCTGTCAGACCTGAGAAGCTAAGCAGGGTCGGCCCTGGTTGGTACTTGGATGGGAGACCACCGAGGAAGCCCAGGGTCCCTACGCAGAGGAAGGCAGTGGCAAGCTACCTCTGAATGTCCCTTCCCTTGACCTGGATGGCCCAGGTTAGCCCAATCTCACCTGACAGGCAAAGCAGGTCAGCCCTGGTTAGTAGTCGGCTGGGAGCACCAGCAAGGAAGTTGAGGGTTGCTACGCAGAGGCAGGTGATGGCAAACCAGCTCTGCTTGTCTCTTGCCTTGAGAGGCCAATGGGCTGGCCGTAAGTTGGCCGCGACTTGATGGCAAATAATAACAATAACATTATATGGTTTTCAGCGTGAACAAGTGATTGGCTTCAGTATCGAGAAGCTAGGTGAGCAGTTTCTGTCTGCTTGTTTTCTGAATTCCCATCTCGGGGTTTGACGTGGGATCGGGCAGGTCGAGAAGGAAGTACTTTTCTCCCTTTCTCACAAGACAAGAACTCGTGGGCACTCCGTGAAGTTGCTGAGCAGTCGGGTTAGAACAGATAAAAAGGAGTATTTCTTCACCCAAAGAGTGATTCACACGTAGAATTCACTGCCACAGGAGGTGGCGGCAGCTACAAGCATGAACAGTTTCAAGAGGGAATTAGATAAACATATGGAGCAGAAGTCCATCAGTAGCTATTAGCCACAAGGTATAGATAGGAGCTGCGGTGGCTCAAGTGGTTAAGACGCTGAACTGCAGGCTGTGGAAGGTCAGTAGTTCAGCAGTTCGAGACCCGGGTGCCACATGATGGGGTGAGCTCCCGTCTCTAGTTCCAGCTCCTGCCAACCTAGCAGTTCGAAAGTAAGAAATTGCAAGTAGATCAATAGGTACCGCTTCGGTGGGAAGGGAACAGCGTTCCGTGCGCCTTGGTGTTTAGTCATGCCGGCCACATAACCACAGAAACGTCTTCGGACAGCGCTGGCTCTTCGGCTTTGAAACGGAGATGAGCACCGCAACCCTAGAGTCGGATTCGACTGGCTTTCGAGCAAGGGAACCTTTACCTATAGATAGGAACTCTCAGGCTGGGGCAAGTGATGCTCTGTATTCTTGGTGCTTGGGGGGGCAACAGTGGAAGGGCTTCTAGCGTCCTGGCCCCACTGATGGACCTCCTGATGGCACCTGGTATTTTTGGCCACTGTCTGACACAGAGCATTGGACTAGATGGGCCACTGGCCTGACCCAATTTATTTATTTATTAGATTTATATTCCGCCCTTCCACATGGGCTCAGGGTGGCGAACAAGGGCAACAATGCCATAAAACCAGATTAAAACATAAGACAAACCATGAATAAATACAACCATAAAACTCCATTTCAGCTAACGATAAAACAACAGTAACACAAGAAAGCCATTACAGGGTAATCACCACACAATACACTAATACACACAGTTGGCGTTACTCCAATGGTGCCCATATAAAACTAAGAGCCCCATGCCAGGGCCAGAGTCCATCGAGTGGCTATACGCTGATGGTATCATAGCGTATGGCTTCTCCTATGTTCTTATAGATGGAACTCTCAGTATGGGGCAAGTGATGCTTTGTATTTTCGGTGCTTGGGGGGACAACAGTGGGAGGGCTTCTCGTGTCCTGGCCCCACTGCTGGACCTCCTGATGGCACCTGGTATTTTTGGCCACTGTGTGACACAGAGTGTTGGACTAGATGGGCCATTGGACTGATCCAACATTGGCTGCTCTGACGTTCTTATAGGTCCGTATGGCCCCTTCCGACGCTATGATTCTATGATCCTAAAGCTTCTAATTGTGATGCTGTTCCACAAAAGGCTGCAAGAGCTAAGATATACCTCCACAGTTCAGTGATGTGGAGTCAACGTCTTCTGAGCCAACGTCTTCAGGGAGGGGCTGTGGCTCAGTGGTACTGCCTACGCTTAGCATGCACGAGGTCCCAGGTGCAAGCCCTGGCAACTCCAGTTAAAAAAAACGGGTAGTAGGTGATGGGAAAGACCCCTGCCCGAGACCCTGGAGAGCCGCTGCCAGTCCGAGTAGACGATACTGACTTCAACGGACTGAGGGGCCGATTCAGTAGCAAGGCCGATTCATGTGACCTTCCCAGCAATACCCTCTTGGAAGATTTGAAATGAGGAGCCCTGTGCAAATATTTGTTCCTTCTGCCCTGCTCTCACGATCCCTAGAGATCACAGGAATCAGCTTGCTGGACCACATCTGGGGTGTGGCTCTAGTCCAGATCTTTTTCATTTCAAGTGGGCTATAACTGACGCTGTTTTGTATTAACCAGTATCACTGACAAAGTACGTGTTCATGCAGCTCTATGCTTCGTCTTAATAAACGCGATCTTCTTATGAAGCCTGGTGTTTGACTGACTCTCTGGAGAACTTGACGTCCAGCCAGTGTTCCCTCTAAGCTGAGTTAGTGTGAGCCAGCTCACAGTTTTTTAGCCTCCGGTGCACACATTATTGTCTTCACTCAGGAAGGAGGGCTCCAGAGCAAACTAATTGATGCGGGAGCCGAATCACCTGCTCACAACTTTAATGCCGGTAACTCAGAAAGTAGAATTTTTGCTCACAAGACTCCATACCTTAGAGGGAGCATTGCCTCCAGCACTGGCCATCCTAGTATTTTGGGAAGCTCACGAGTAATGCGCCTTTCCCAGCCTGGGTGTTCCCCCCCATAAAATACAGTTCCTGCCCAATGCTCCCTCTAAGCTGTGGAGTCTTGTGAGCAAAAATTCTCCTTTGTGAGCTCCTGGCATTAAAGTTGTGAGTGATTTGGCTGCTGCATAAATTAGTTTGCTCTGGAGCCAGCCTTCCTGAGCGGAGACAAAAACGTGTGAGCCGGAGGCTAAAAAAACTGTGAGCTCACTCACACTAACTCAGCTTAGAGGGAACACTGGTTCCTGCCCAATGTTCCCTCTAAGCTGTGGAGAGTTGTGAGCAAGAATTCTGCTTTGTGAGCTACTGGCGTCAGAGCCGTGAGCGAGCAATTCGGCTGCAGCATAAATGAGTTTGCTCCGGAGCCAGCCTTCCTGAGCGGAGACAAAAACGTCTGAGCCAGAGGCTAAAAAAACTGTGAGCTCGCTCACACTGACTCGGCTTAGGGGGAACACCGTCGTCCTGCCTAAACGGAGAGGTCGGGACTCGGGAGAGAGAATTTCAAAAAGCTGCTTAAACGGTGGCGGAGACCATGGCCGCCCCGCACACAGCATGACGAAACTCATCCTCTCTGTGGGGGTCGGCGGGGGAGAAAGGGACCTGTGCCAAGCCGTCCTCTCCAGCGGTTGTGCGTTTTTCAGGCAAACGTCCGCCCACGCACCCTGGTAAGAGTGATCAGCCGTGTCTGCAACCGAAGCTGTTTGCTTCTGATTGCTTGCGCCTGCGCGGCTCGTGGGAGCTGCTTGGCTCCGGGGGTTGCTAGCGACGGTCCCCCATCCTCGAAGGGAAAAAATGAACCCACGCAAACCGACCAAACAAGGTTCCCCTGGTCTGGGGCCAGCGAGACTTCAGACCGGCCAACCTGTGGGGTGAACGAGGAAGGCTGCCTCCCCCAGGACCGGGAAAGGAGAAATTCGTGGCCACAGAGCCCCCCAGGCCCCCTGGGCTGCCTGAACCAACAGGATACAGTCCACTTATTCGTTCTCTCTCTCTCTCTTAACTCTCCACTCCACTCTCTTGGCTAGCTTTCGCCTACAGGTGCCACCCCCCCCCCCCAAAGAGGAACTGAACACCCCCCCACACCTCCTTCCCATGCTTCCTGCTCTTTTTGCAACCGGTGGATGTTCAGAGCCAATCTGGAGGTGCTGCGTGCATAAACAACCGGAGCGTTTCCGCGAAAGATGATCGGGAAAGAGCCCAAGAACGATGACCCGACCCCGTCGGGATCCAGGGAACAAGGCAGGGCACGGGATATTGGCATGTGACGATGCCGCCGGGCATGGGGGGGGGGCAAAAGCCCATGTTTTTCTGGACAGACCTCGTGGACGATTAGCAGCGGGTGTCAGCCAGAAGCCGAGCAGTGCCTCCAGGGTCAGAAGCGGCATACCTTAAAATGCCGAACGCTAGAAATTTTGCCGTAGGAGAGAGGGAATCAAGTTGACACTGCCGCCGTCGCTGCGGATAGAATACTAAATGAGATGGACCGCGGTTGGCAAGTTCTTGGCCAGTTCAGTTTGGTGTCGTGGTTAAGTGCGCAGATTCTAATCTGGGAGAACCGGGTTTGATCCCCCCCCCACTCCTCCACTCGCAGCTGCTGGATGACCTTGGGCAAGCCGTAGTTCTGTCAGAGCTGTTCTCGAAAAAGAGCCGTTTCTGTCAGAGCTCTCTCGGCCCCGCCGACCTCCCAGGCAATACTCCCTCTAAGCTGTGGGGTCTTGCGCGCAAAAATTCTACTTTGTGAGCTGCTGGCACTAAAGTTGTGAGCAAGAAATTTGGCTGCTGCATAAGTTAGTTTGCTCTGGAGCCCATCCCTCCAGAGCTGAGACAAAACTGTGTGAGCCGGAGGCTAAAAAGACTGTGAGCTAGCTCACACTAACTCAGCCTAGAGGGAACACTGCTCGCAGGGTGTCTGTGGTGAGGAGGGGGAAGGGAAAGGAGATTGTAAGCCGCTCTGAGAATCTGAGTGAAGGGCGGGGTATGAATCCAATCTCCTCCTCCTCCTCCTCCTCCTCCAGTCATATGTTCTCAGCCTAACCTACCTCACAGGGTTGTTGTAAGGATGAAACGGAGGAGAGGAGAATGACGGAAGCCACTTTGGGTTTCCCCCTGGGGAGGAAAGGCGGGATATCAATCAACAACCCTGGACTTCCTCGGAGGTCTCCCATCCAAACACTAACCAGGGCCGACCCTGCTTACCTTCTGAGATCTAACAAGGTCAAGCCAGCTTGAGCCACCCAGGTCAAGGCTAGAGACCTTCAGAGGTGGACTTCCTTGGTGGTTTTCCAGGTGGGCAGTCGTGTTGGTCTGACGTACTAGAACAAAGTTTGAATCTGGTGGCACCTTTAAGACCAACGAAAGTTTCATTCAAGGTATGAGCTTCTGTGAGCATGCATGCTTCCTCAGATACAGTGAAGTGGAAGTAAACCGTCCATATATATATAACAGTCCACATATTAAATAAAACTTTGTTGGTCTTAAAGGTGCCACTGGACGCAAACTTGGTTCTCTTGCTGGTCTTCCATCGGAGCACTAACCAAGATTGACCTCGCTAGCTTCTGAGATCTAACAAGGTCAGGCTAACTTGAGCCATCCAGGTCAAAGCGAGAGACCGTCAGAGGTGGTTTCCCATTTGTCCGCCTCTGCGTAGCGACCCCGGTCTTCCTTGGTGGTCTCCCATCCAAGCACCAACCAGGGCCGACCCCGTTCAGCTTGCAAGATCTGAAACTGGCCAAGCAAGCCCGAGCCGTCTAGATCAAGGCCAGAGACTTTCCAAGCCCGATCTCACCAGATCTCAGAAGTCAAGCAGGGTCGGCTGTGGTTGGTACTTGGATGCGAGACCACCAAGAATACTGTGTACAGTTCTGGTCACCACATCTCAAAAAGGATATTATAGCATTGGAAAAAGTGCAGAGAAGGGCAACTAGAATGATAAAAGGGTTGGAACACCTTCCCTATGAAGAAAGGTTAAAACGCTTGGGGCTCTTTAGCTTGGAGAAACGACGGCTGAGGGGTGACAGGATCGAGGTTTATAAGATTATGAATGGGATTGAGCAGGTTGAGAAAGAAGTACTTTTCTCCCTTTCTCACAATACAAGAACTCGTGGGCACTCTATGAAATTGCTGAGCAGTCGGGTTAGAACAGATAAAAGGAAGTCCTTCTTCACCCAAAGAGTGATTAACATTATGGAATTCACTGCCACAGGAGGTGGTGGCAGCTGCAAGCATGGACAGTTTCAAGAGGGAATTAGATAAACATCTGGAGCAGAAGTCCATCAGTGGCTACTAGCCACAGGGTATAGATGGGAACTCTCAGTCTGGGGCAGGTGATGCACTCTATTCTTGGTGCAGGCGGGGGCAGCAGTGGGAGGGCTTCTAGTGCCCTGGCCCCACTGCTGGACCTCCTGATGGCACCTGGTATATTTTGGCCGCTGTGTGACAGAGTGTTGGACTAGATGGGCCGTTGGCCTGATTCAACATGGGCTTCTCTTATGTTCTTATGTTCTTATGTTATGTTCTCCTTGGAATACCAGCAGTCGGGAGGACAGGGGCAGGCTTTGTTCAACCGCCTCTCTCAATATCCTCCAGGCCCCCATGACTTCCAGGTGCAGACGCACCCATGCGCGCACACGAGCGACAAACCCCCCCCAAAAGAACAGTGATTTTGCCGTTGCCTGCCTCTGCATAGCTACCCTGGACTTCCTTACTCTTCTCCCAGCCAAGTACCGACGAGGACCAGCCCTGCTTAACTTCTGAGATCAGGCTAGCTGAGAGACCCAGGTCAAAGTTTACAGTCACTACCCGTAGAAATACGCTGTTTGAAGGCTTTCACGGCCGGAGTTCATTAGCTGTTGCAGATTTTCCGGGCTGTACGGCCGTGGCCTTGGCATCGTTGGAGCTGACGTCTCGCCGGCAGCTGTGAGTGGCATCCTCAGAGGGGTAACGCAGAAAGACGGAGGACTCTCCGTGTCAAGGTGAGAAGGGGGGCAGGGGGGGGAGAAAAACACAGAGAGTCCTCCATCTTTCCGTGTTATACCTCTGAGGATGCCAATCACAGCTGCCGGCGAAACGTCGGGTCCTGCAAGGCCAAGACAACAGCCGAACAGCCCGGAAAAACTCTATAACAACGGATACCCATATAAATTCTCAAAGTAGACCTACTATCGATTGAGATGGGGGAGTCACAGGGCGTCCTTGGTTGGGTATTCCAATCTTTCATTTTAAGAAACAAAAAGGTGCCTCGCCGGTCCTCATGATTTCACGGCAAAGCCCTTCTGCCAGCGTTCTCCCCGTGCATTCACATCCATAATCCCAGACACAAAAAAGCGGGGGGGGGGATTACAAAATCATAACAACTAGATTTAAATTGTGCACGGCACTGCCCAGAATGCCAGAGCTGAAGTCCCAAGGCTGGGACTGAGGTGGGTGAGTTTTGCTCTGGCCGTCTTCCCTTAGCCCTAGCATTTTCCCCAGGGAAAAGAAGAAGAGGAGATTGGATTTATCCCCCGCCCTTCACTACCCAAAGGAGTATCAGAATGGCTTACAAACTCCTTTCTCTTCCCCTCCCCACAACAGACACCCTGTGAGCTAGGTAGGACTGAGAGAGCTCTGATAGAAACGGCTCTTTTTCAAGAACAGCTCTGACAGAACTATGGCTTGCCCAGGGTCATCCAGCAGCTGCGAGTGGAGGAGCGGGGAATCAATCCTGGTTCTCCCAAATTAGAGTCCACGCACTTAACCACTACGCCAAACTACTACTTTCTAACCATGCACACAGGGCAAAAATTATTCCAGATAATCAAAACTCTGCATATCTTGAACAATGCTCCCTCCAAGCTATGGAGTCCCGTGAGTAAAAATTCTACTTTGTGAGCTACTGGCATTAAAGTAGTGAGCGAGCAATTTGGCCACTGCATAAATTAGTTTGCTCTGGAGCCCTCCTTCCTGAGCCAAGACAAAAATGTGTGAGCCAGAGGCTAAAAAGCTGTGAGCTAGCTCACCCTAACTCAGCTTAGAGGGAACACTGATCTTGAACACCGTCATGTTGCAAGTTAATTTGCTGCTCATTCTCTTTCTCTGGCTATAAGTTTGAACCTTGTCTGCCATCCTAATGCATCTGAGGAAGGGGGCATGCACACAAAACCCCGTACCTTGACTAAACCTTTCTTGGTCTTCAAGGTGCCGCTGGACTCTAAATTTCTCCTAAAACACAAATAAGTAAGTGTCTGCTCAGCACAGTAAGGCGCATGAACTAAAGGACAGCGTAGCATTCCGGAGATGTGGTAGCGCTAGACCAGTTTTACTTCCGTGGCTATAAGCCACTGGAAATTTCTTCTGCACAAGACTTTATTTATTTTATTCAAGCTATATTCCGCCCTCCCCATAAGCCGGCTCAGGGCAGATCACAGTAGGATTCCTAAAAAACACATAAACAGAATTTACAGACTAATTAAAAATAAATTTAAAATAGCACAGATTTTAAAAAGAAGAAGAGGAGATTGGATTTATACCCCGCCCTTCGCTCGGAGTCTCAGGGTGGCTTACAACAGACTCCTTTCCCTTCCCCTCCCCACAACAGACACCCTGCGAGGGAGGTGGGACTGAGAGAGCTCTTTCGAGGACTGCTCTTGAGAGAACAGCTCTGACAGAACTATGGCTTGGCCCAAGGTCATCCAGCAGCTGCAAGTGGAGGAGTGGGGGAATCGAACCCGGTTCTCCCAGATTAGAGCCCACGCACGTAACCACGACACCAAACTGGTGTGCAGACTAATTTAAAATAAATTTAAAATAAAAAGATAAAGGTTCCCTTGCTCGAAAGCCAGTCGAATCCGACTCTAGGGTTGCGGTGCTCATCTCTGTTTCAAAGCCGAAGAGCCAGCGCTGTCCAAAGACGTTTCCGTGGTCATGTGGCCGGCATGACTAAACACCTAGGTGCACGGAACACTGTTACCTTCCCACCGAAGTGGTACCTATTTATCTACTTGCAATTTCTTGCTTTCGAACTGCTAGGTTGGCAGGAGCTGGAACTAGAGACGGGAGCTCACTCCGTCATGCGGCACTCTCGGGTCTCGAACTGCTGAACTACTGACCTTCCACAGCCTGCAGTTCAGTGTCTTAACCACTTGAGCCACCGCAGCTCCTCAAAATTTAAAGTAGCACAGACTTAAAAAGAAAGACACAAAACAGGTCGCCCCTATTTCACTATATACATCCAGGGGTTTGTGCGGGAGAAGAAGTCTGCCGAGAGGTCGTGTCGCCCACGGTTCAACAGCCATCTCTATCCGTGAGCACTTTCAGCCACAGGTGCCCTGTCTCAAATCCTCACATTTTACTTCCCACGGGAGGGGAATCGTCCCCAAATTCGGTGTTTTCTCAAGAGCCTCCGGGTCGCCCCGGCGCAGTGAGGATCCGTGGCTGTTGACGGCGCCACAACTCCGTTCCTTGACTCAGCTCTTTTACCCGGCAGTCTACAACAGTTTTAAAACTCCACGCTGGTGCCAAATGCTCCAGATGGCACGGCGCTAGCCGCGCTGGCACGCATGGATTTCCGAGTCGGAAAACCTCCCGTTAAGCAACTACCTTCTTCGTGGCACGAAGACAACTGTCAGTCTTCACGGAGTGTTTTTTTTTTAAATGGCGTGGGAGGCTCAGACAAACAATAAGCAAATGGCTTTGCAGAACCAGCCAACCTAACGGCATAAAAAGTGTGTTCGTTTAAGGGAGGGGGGGAACCTGATACGCATATAAGACACAGGATGGGGAGGCCCCCTCAGAGCCAGTTTGGCGTAGTGGTTAAGTGCACAGACTCTCATCTGGGAGAGCCGGGTTTGATTCCCCACTCCTCCACTTGCAGCTGCTGGATGACCTTGGGCAAGCCATGGTTCTGTCAGAGCTGTTCTCTCAAGAGCAGTCCTCAAAAGAGCTCTCTCAGCCCCACCGACCTCACAGGGTGTCTGTTGTGGGGAGGGGAAGGGAGAGGGGTCTGTAAGTCGCTCTGAGACTTGGGCAAGCCATAGTTCTGACAAGAGCTGTCCTTGAAAGGGCTGTTTCTGTCAGAGCTCTCTCAGCCCCACCGACCTCACAGGGTGTCTGTTGTGGGTAGGGTAAGGAGTTTGTAAGCCGCTCTGAGACTTCAAGTGAAGGGCAGGGCATGAATCCGATCTCTTCTCTTCTTCTTCTATTTATCTTTTTATTTACTTCACTAATACCCTGTCTTTCTACTCCACAGGGACCCAAAGTGGCTTATATCCTTCTCCCTGACAGCCAGTTTGGTGTAGTGCTTAGAAGCGCAGACTCTAATCTGGGAGAACCGAGTTTGATTCCCCACTCCTCCACATGCAGTAGCTGGTGTGACCTTGGGTCAGTCACAAGTCCTCTCAGAGCTGTTCTCTCAAGGGCAGTCCTCAAGAGAGCTCTCTCAGCCCCACCCACCTAAAGGAGATTGTTAGCCACTCTGAGACTCCTTTGGATAGTGAAGGGCGGGGCATAAATCCAATCCCTTCTTCTCTTCTTCTTCCTCTCCTCCATTTTACCCTCTCACAACAACCCTGCAAGGTAGGTTAGGCTGAGAGTGTGTGACTGGCCCAAGGTGGTCCAGTGAGATTCCGTGACCCAGTGGGGATTCCAACGTGAGCCTCCCTGACCCCAGTCCAACACCCGAATTACTAAACCGCATGGGCTCTCCAGTCCTAATGTATCTATCTGATGACATGGGCTGTCCAGTGTTCCCTCTAAGCTGAGTTAGTGTGAGCCAGCTCGCAGTTCTTCAGCCTCCAGCTCACACATTTTTTTCTTAGCTCAGGAAGGAGGGCTCCAGAGCAAACTAATTTATGCAGCAGCCAAATCGCTTGTTTACAGCTCTGATGCCGGTAGCTCACAAGGCAGGATTTTTGCTCACAAGACTCCACAGCTTAGAGGGAACATTGGCTGTAACCCACTAAAACGGATCTTGAAATAAATATTGTTAACCTGCAAGGTGCTGGTCGGTTTGACTGAAAACTCGTCTGTGCCACCTTTCCGCCCAAACAGGGCCCTCAAAGTAGCAAACACCAAGGCACTAAAAGCATCTGAAACCTTAAAACAGCAGCATTTAAAATGCACACGTAAAATATCTAGCAACGCAATAAAAACATGCAGACTTGCAAGCCCGATGCAACCAGGGGGAGATGGTCCAATAAGGCTTTACTGGGGGGTGGTTTGTGTTGCCAAACGAAACGTTTTGCCGCAACTGACTAAGACGGGGACCCCTCGGCTGAGCTGACGCGCTGCCAATTACCCACTCGGCCAGCTTTTAAAGACGACCAAACCGGGGACGCTTGAAACAACAAGTTTTATCATGGGAACCTGGGAAAGATCAACAACCCGGCGACGCTGCCGCGTGAATCCCGCGGAATCAAATGGCCGTGTAACTCGAACACTTCTCTGGGCTTCGTAGTGGAGGGGGTGTATATCGCTAAACAAGAGCTGGTCTTACAGTGCCCACACCTGGATGGCCCGGGCGAGCCCAATTTTGGAAACTAAGCAGGGCCGGCCCCGGAGAGGACTTGGATGGGAGACCTCTAAGGAAAGCCAGGGTTGCTGTGCAGAGGCAGGAGATGGGCAAACCACCTCGGACCCGACCTAGGCGGCCCAGAGTACCCCAATCTCTATCAGAGAAGCTAAGCAGGGTCGGCCCTGGTTAGTATTTGTATGGGAGACACACAAACACACACACACACCCAAAGAAATCCAGGGTTGCTACGCAGAGGCAGGCAATGTTCATCTCTTGCCCTGAAAACTCTACAGGGCCGCCGTAAAGTAAGCTGCGACTCGATGGTTAAAAAAAAAAACCAAAATTCTTATAAGTACAAGCAGCAAAGAGAACTTGGCCACCACCGGCGAAGCGAGAAAGCGGCGGCAGAGATGGGAAGCGGCGGAGAAAGGCTCCCAAGCACGGGGGCGAGGATGCCCACCTGTACCCGAATAACCACCGAATTCTCCAGGCGGCGACTGCAAGGAGGAGCTCAAGTCAGACCAGGGGAAAGCACCAAAGAAGGAGAAAGCGGCACTTCAGTAAGTACGGACTGAATGCTGCGCCTTTCGAGGTACCCCAAAAGGCAACATCCCTAAGAGGTTCTTCCCGTCTCGCCCATGTAGCATCTCTAGCCCGACGCAATCGCTGACACGGTGGCGGAGCCCTGGCGGGAAAGCGGAGAAAGCAGCAGAAGGAAAAACACTATACAGGCAGCTGCCAGTCAATAAATGCTGCAACAGACGGTTGTGGTTTTACTTTCCCTTCTGGGTCAAGCTGGGCAGCTTCCGAACGCTGCTGATGCTGCGCCCCAAAACGCCCAGCAGCGTTCCCTCTAAGCCGAGTTAGCGTGAGCCGG
The DNA here is from genome assembly GCA_029375565.1 of Gekko gecko. Classification (NCBI taxonomy): domain Eukaryota; kingdom Metazoa; phylum Chordata; class Lepidosauria; order Squamata; family Gekkonidae; genus Gekko; species Gekko gecko. The sequence continues at coordinate 121,487,841 of JAPDNY010000010.1, forward strand.
CTCACAGTTTTTTTAGCCTCCGGCTCACACATTTCTGTCTTCGCTCAGGAAGGACGGCTCCAGAGCAGACTGAGAGGTGCCGCGGCCAAATCGCCCGCTCACAACGGGAACGCCGGGGAGCTCAGAAAGTGGAATCTTTGCTCACAAGGCTCCACGGCTTAGAGGGAGCGCCGGTGCCAAGGCATTCTAACAGATCGCTCACACGCCGAGCGGAACCGCGGCATGCTATTCCTTCCTTTGCAGAGGCGCAATGCTAGATCCAAAGCCGGGCGAAGCGCTCAACTCTGTTTAATAGCCGACATAATTTCTGCATCCCCCCGCAAAAAAATCTCCTCCCCCCCGAAATGCCAAACGCAGACAAGAAGGCGAGCCCGACCGGAGCGCCCTGACGAAGGCCCGTGCCAACACCCTCGCAAAAAAAAAAAAAAGTATCTCCTTACTTTCGGCAATTAAATATTTAAAAGGGCGAGCGGATTAAAAGTTCCCGGCGCTGCCAGTTGTTTTTAAAAGGGACCCTTCGCCCGGCGACGGCTGTGCCCGGACCCGGAGGAGGAGGATTCCGTTCCTCCCTCTTTAAAAACCAAAAAAACCAAAACCCAAGACGTGCATCGCCTGCGACTCACCTACGCTGCAAGTTTAAAGAGGGAGATGCTGAGAGACCCGGCTGAGGAGGCGTCTCCCTCGGCCGGCTGGCTTTCGCTGGAAGGGCTGTCGGAGAGCCTCCTCCTCTCCTCCTCCTCCTCCGGTGCCCCTTCGCGGGCAGGTGGCCGAGGAGCTGGGTAGTGGCTCCTGGTGCCGGCGGTGGCTTCAGTATTAATATCAATCAAGCCGGTGCATCTTTCCCCCCCGGCTCCCAATTGGCGAGCGGCGAGGAGGTGGGGAAAGAGCATGACCTGTCAGCTTGCAGGGACGACACCCTCCAATTCCCGATTCAAGGGGGGGGGGACACAGAGAGAGAGAGAGAGAGAGAGAGAGAGAGAGAAACTGACTTCTTCTGTCCACAGGTCCTTGGGGGGGAAAAAACGGGGGAAGCCGGGCAGGTTTTGCTGAGCTCATTAATTCCAAAGCAAATTTGCATTCCGCAGCACTCAGGACAGGACAGGAATTCTCTCTCTCTCTCCCTCTCTGCTTATCTCTCTCTCTCCATATCCCCTTTCCCCGCACGGCTACTTCTCTACATCTGTTGCTGGTACAGAGGAAGGGGGGGGACGGACGGACGGACGACAACGGAACAATTAAAGTGACCCTGCGCCGTTTCCAGCCCGCGCTCCTCGCCGGATGCCCTTTCCGAGAAAGCCCGGGCGGACGCCGCCTCCGGCGGGGAGGCAAAGGGCTGAAAAGGGACTCCTCGCACCTGCTGGAGTCCAGGGAAGGGCGACAGATGGGGGGGGAGACTGCCACATCAAGCCTCCTCTCCCCCCCCGCCAGCGCTACAGCTCAAGGCAAACACAGCCGCTGCATGATGCGCATGAATCTGCCTTGTACTGAGTCAGACTATGGGTCCATCGAGGTCAGTATTGCCTGCTCAGACCGGCAGCTCCTCTCCGGGGTCTCAGGCGGAGATCTTTCCCATCGACTACTACTCGGCGCTTTCAGCTGGAGGTGCCGGGGACTGAACCTGGGACCTTCTGCACGCCAAGCTGAGGCTCTGCCAATGAGCACCTTGCATGTAGCGGCCTTCTACTGAATCTACCCGTCCATCAAGGTTGATACTGTCTGCTCAGACTGGCAGCTGCTCTCCAGGCTCTCAGACGAAGGTCTTTCCCATCACCTCCTACCTGGTCCTTTCAACTGGAGATGTCTGGGATTCAACCTGGGACCTTCTGCATGCCAAGCAGAGACTCTGCCACTGAGCCCCTTACATGTATGCCTTATACTGAATCAGACTATCTCTGCATCGAGGTATTGTCTGCTCAGACTGGCAGCTGCTCTCCAGGTCTCACGCAGAGATCTTTCACATGATCTCATCATTTTAGCTGGAGATGCCAGGGACTGAACCTGGGACCTTCTGCACACCAAGCAGACACTCTGCCACTGAGCCCCTTACATGTATGCCTTATACTGAAGCCATCTGTCCATCAAGGTCAATATTGTCTGCTCAGACTGGCAGCTGCTCTCCAGGGTCTCAGGCGGAGGTCTTTCCCATCACCTACCACCTGGTCCTTTTAACTGGAGATGCCGGGGATTGAACTTGGGACCTTCTGCATGCCAAGCAGAGGCTCTGCCACTGAGCCCCTTACATGTATGCCTGATACTGAATCCATCAAGGTCTGTATTGTCTGCTCAGACTGGCAGCTGCTCTCCAGGGTCTCACGCAGAGATCTTTCACACGAGCTGATCCTTTTATATGGGGATGCTGGGGATTGAACTGGGACCTTCTGCGTGCCAAACAAAGGCTCTCCCACTGAGACAAAGTCCATACTATGTTCGGCTTGTTCACAATCACAGCACCGGACTGGCCATTACGAGGGCCAGGGCTTTTTCAGTGGCGGCTCCCCACTGGTGGAATGAGCTCCCGAAGGATGTCAGGGCCCTGCGGGACCTTTTACAGTCCCACAGGGCCTGTAAAATGGAGCTCTTCCACACTGGTGGAACCAGTATTACAGTTCCGCAGGGCCTGTAAAACGGAGCTCTTCCACCAGTGTTACAGTTCCGCAGGGCCCATAAAACGGAGCTCTTCCACCAGTGTTACAGTTCCGCAGGGCCCATAAAACGGAGCTCTTCCGCCAGTGTTACAGTTCCGCAGGGCCCATAAAACGGAGCTCTTCCACCGGTGTTACAGTTCCGCAGGGCCCATAAAACGGAGCTCTTCCACCAGTGTTACAGTTCCGCAGGGCCCATAAAACGGAGCTCTTCCACTAGTGTTACAGTTCCGCAGGGCCTGCAAAACGGAGCTCTTCCACCAGGCCTTCGATTAGGATCCGCCACTGACAAATGAACCATTGTAATCTGAATGCGCCACGGCCCTCGTCATAACGCCGGACACAGCCTCTTTACATCGGGCCAGGTACAGACATCGCCACCATCTGTATATACTAGCACCTTATGCAACTGTTTTCATTATAAATTTTATTGTATTTATTGATTGCATTTTGACTTATGTACACCGGCTTGAGCCAGTTTGCACCGGCAAGGCGGGATACAAATTGGAAGTAAAAATAAAAAAAAAAGTGGCATAGGAGGAGGATACCAGAGCCTGGCTGTCCATATGCAACAACCTCTTTTGATGGGCTGGGCTCAGTGGTGGAGCATCTGCTTGGTCTGCAGAAAGTCCCAGGTTCAATCCCCGGCACATCCAGTTAAAAGGACCAGGCAGGAGGTGATGTGAAAGACCTCAGCCTGAGACCTTGGAGAGCTGCGAAGAGGGGCTGTGGTTCGGGGGTAGAGCATCTGCTTGGCATGCAGAAGGTCCCAGGTTCAATCCCCAGCACCTCCAGTTAAAAGGACAAGGCAGGAGATGATGGGAAAGACCTCCGCCTGAGAACCTGGAGAACTGCAAAGAGGGGCCGTGGCTCAGTGGAAGAGCCTCTGCTCAGCATGCAGAAGGTCCCGGGTTCAGTCCCCAGCATCTGCAATTAAGTGGACCAGGCAGGAGATGATGTGAAAGTCCTCTGCCTGAGACCCTGGAGAACTGTAAAGAGGGGCTGTGGCTCAGTGGCAGAGCCTCTGCTTGGCATGCGGAAGGTCCCAGGTTCAATCCCCAGCATCTGCAGTTAAAGGGACCAGGCAGGAGGTGATGTGAAAGACCCCTCTTCCTGAGACCCAGGAGAGCCGCTGCCAGTCTGAGTAGACGATATTGACCCTGATGGACCGATGGTGTGATTCAGTAGAAGGCAACTTCATGTGTGATCATCTGAGGCTCACACTTGGAAGCACCTCTCAGCTGTGGGAAAGCTCTCTACGAGATAGGCAGGGCTGACTACACCAGAAGGTCTTGGGGTGGGACTGTGGTAATATGAGCGAGGAGGGGAAGAGCATCTGCTTGGCAAGGGTCCCGGGTTAGATCCCCGGCATCACTAGTTAAAAAGACCAGGCAGGAGGTGTTGGGAAAGACGTCCACCTGAGACCCTGGAGAGCCGCTGACGGTCTGAGTAGACAAGACCGACCTCGATGACCTGATGGTAGATTCAGTAGAAGGCATTTTCATGGTGAGGGGCTGTGGCACAGCGGAAGTGCATCTGCTCGGCAGGCAGAAGGTCCCAGGTTCAATCCCCGGCATCTCCAGTTGAAAGGACCAGGGCATACGTGATGTGAAAGACCTCCGCCTGAGACACTGGAGAGCCACAGCCAGTCTGAGTGAACAATACTGACCCTGATGCACCAACGGTCTGATCCAGTAGAAGGCGCTTTCATGTTTCACCAATACAAGCAGAGGGCCGCTATACTACAGGCCCCATGCTTTTGGAATTTTCCAGAAGAAGGAGGAGGAGGAGGAAGAGGAGGAGGAGAAGAGGAGGAGGAGGGGTTTCAGAGTGTCATACAGTCTCCTTTCCCTTCCCCTCCCCACAACAGACACCCTGTGAGGTAGATGGGGCTGAGAGAGCTCTTGACAGAAACTGCTCTTTTTCACGAACAGCTCTGACAGAACTGTGGCTTGCCCAAGGTCATCCAGCAGCTGCAAGTGGAGGAGTGGGGAATCAAACTCAGTTCTCCCAGATTAGAGTCTGCGCACTTAACCACTACACCAAACTGGCTGACAGAACTCTGGCTTGCCCAAGGTCATCCAGCAGCTGCAAGTAGAGGAGTGGCGAATCGAACTCGGTTCTCCCAGATTAGAGTCTGCGCACTTAACCACGAAACCAAACTGGAAGCTCACACCTGTCTGAGGATCACCTCCCCCTCCTCCGCCCCACATTCCTTTCCTTAACTGTAGATCTGAAGGGAGCTGATTGGGGCTAGCCAAAAGGGGCAAAAAGGCATTTTGCATATACTCGGGGAACTCTTAACGTTATAGCCCAGAGGGCGCTACTGATATGCAGGGAGTAAGGAAGGTCACTTAATGCGACCGGGAGGAAAGGGGAAGGTCTCCTTTGATGCACCCTGCCCCACCGCAGTTCGATCTCTCTGAGTCATGAAAGATTGGGGGGGGGGGAATTCAGATGGCCGTATTTCACAGCTGAGCCCCGGCAAAGCCCCAAAGGTCCTGGAAAGGACAGTGCTGATGTCAAAAAAGGTCACCCAGAGCAAAGCCTAAAACTGGTTTGTTTGTTTTAAATCAGGAAGGGTATTGAAAACAGATCAGCCAGTATCATAATGCCCCTATATAAATCAATGGTACAACCTCATTTGGAGTACTGTGTACAGTTCTGGTCACCACACCTCAAAAAAGATATTACAGCTTTGGAAAAAGTGCAGAAAAGGGCAACTAGAATGACAAAAGGGGTTGGAACACTTTCCCTATGAAGAAAGGTTGAAGCGCTTGGGACTCTTTAGCTTGGAGAAACGACGGCTGAGGGGGTGACATGATCGAGGTTTGTAAGATTATGCATGGGATGGAGCAGGTGGAGAAAGAGGTACTTTTCTCCTTTTCTCACAAGACAAGAGCTCGTGGGCACTCCATGGAATTGCTGAGCAGTTGGGTTAGAATGGGTAAAAGGAAGTCCTTCTTCACCCAAAGAGTGATTAACACGTGGAACTCATTGCCGCAGGAGGTGGTGGCAGCTACAAGCATGGACGGCTTCAAGAGGGAATTAGATAGACATAAGGAGCAGAAGTCCATCAGTGGCTATGAGCCACAAGGTATAGATAGGAACTCTCAGTCTGGGGCAGGTGATGCACTCTATTCTTGGTGCTGGGGAGGAGGCAGCAGTGGGAGGGCTTCTGGTGTCCTGGCCCCACTGCTGGACCTCCTGGTGGCCCCTGGTATTTTTGGCCACTGTGTGACAGAGTGTTGGACTGGATGGGCCACTGGCCTGATCCAACATTGGCTTCTCTTGTGTCCTTAAGCCTCAAATACCAGACTAAATGTGTCATGCACCTGACGGTCACCACACCTGTCTTAAAAGCCTAACCAGAGAGGAATTTTAACTCACTTTGCTTGGTATTCTAGCTGACTGGCTCATCCAGGTAAGACAAGGATCCCGCATATATTTCATGCACTGGCTTCCAGTGGAGCACCGGATCAGGTTCAAGATTTTGGTCTTGACCTTCAAGGCCCTTAGCGGTCAGGGACCAACATACCTTTGGGACCACCTCTCTCAGTACCCCCCCCCCAAGACGAGCGTTACACTCAAGGAATAAGAACCTCACGGTGGTCCCCGGCCCAAGAGAGATCCGGCGGTCCTCAACTAGAGCCACGGCTTTTTCGGCCATTGCCCCTCCCGGTGGAACTCTCTCCCGGAAAACATCCATGCCCTGCAGGAATTATTACCTTTCCGCAGGGCACGGAAGGCAGAGATGTTCCGCCAGGCACTCGGCTGAGGACAGCAATGGGACAGTATGACATCTGGCACTCTCCTTTACTGCCACCATCCCTCGCAAACACCCCATCCCCGGAAAGTCGGGGAGCTGAATTTTCCCCATCATCTTGGACTACGTATTGCTTTATTTACTGGTCTGTTTCTGGGTATTTTTAATATTGGTTTTAATTTAAAAGATTGATTGTATTTTATTCTGTTCTAAACCGCCCTGAGTGGTTAAGTGCGCAGACTTTAATCTGGGAGAACTGGGTTGGATTCCCCACTCCTCCACTTGCACCTGCTGGATGACCTTGGGCAAGCCACAGTTCTGGCACAGCTGTTCTTGGAAAAGGGCAGTTTCTGTCTGAGCTCCCTCAGCCCCACCCACCTCACAGGGTGTCCGTTGTGGGGAGGGGAAGGGAAAGGAGATTGTGAGCCGCTCTGAGACTCCTTTGGGTAGTGAATGGCAGGGTATAAATCCAATCTCTTCTTCTCCTTCTACTTATAGGGAACAGCGGCCAAGGAAATCTAATTTAATAAACGAATAAATAAATAAATGCACATAAGCAATGCTGCCTCTAAGCTGTAGAATCTTGTGAGCAAAAATTCTACTTTGTGAGCTACCGGCATTAATCTTGTGAGCGAATGATTTGGCTACTGCATAAATTAGTCTGCTCTGGAGCCGTCCTTCCTGAGCTAAGACAAAAATGTGTGTGCCAGAAGCTAAAAAAACTGTGAGCTAGCTCACACTAACTCAGCTTAGAGGGAACACTGCGCACCTTCTGATGTTTTGTGCAACTCTTCTAATGACAATATTTTAGTCCCTTGAGGTGGAAAGGTTACTTTCCCCTGCATCCCAGTTGTTCAGGACAGAAGGATTAAAAGGACATCTGGACTCCTCGGAACTTCTTTCTGGGTTTTGCTTTCGGGCTCTCTCTCTCTTCTCTTTTCTTAAACTGGAAGGTCTGAAACAGGAAGTTGAGGCTCCGAGGCATCTTCCCAAATCGCCTTGGTTCTTCCTCAAGAAAAGTGATGCAAAAGGAGAAGACTGCATAAGTAAGCCCCAACTTCACAACAACTGAGAGTTGACGGAGATAAATTTTTCTCCCTCTCCCAAAACACCAGAACTTGAGGGCATCTGATGGGCAGTAGGTTCAGTACAGACAAAAGGAAATACTACTTTACGAAGGGAGTGATTCAAATGTGAAATTCGTTGCACAGACAGCTTTAAAAGATTAGATAGATTCATGGAGGAGAAGTGTATTATCAATGGCTCCTAGCCATTGCATCTGAGGGGAATATCGATCATGATTACTAGCCGTGGTGATTGAGGGAAACCTCCACATTCAGAGGCACTAAACCTGTGAACCTGAAAGCCAGGAGGGACCATCAAGGGAAGGCCTCAGCCTCTGTTGCCCTGTTGCTGGCTCTCCAGAGGAACTAGTTGGCCACTGTCTGAGACAGGATGCTGGACCAGCTGGTCTAATCCAGCGGGGCTCATCTCAGTTTCTGATGTTCTAGGCTTCCTTTTTTTAGTTCTTCTCCATATGGGCTCACCTTGGAAGCTAAGTTGGGCCGGCCATGGTTCACCATGCTCAGACATGAAGGAGGAGGAGGAGATTGGATTTATACCCCGCCCTTCACTCGGAGTCTCAGAGCAGCTTACAATCTCCTTTCCCATCCCCTCCCCACAACAGACACCCTGTGAGATGGGTGGGGGTTAGGGAGTTCTTGAGAGAACTGCTGTCGAGAGAACAGCTCTGAGAGAACTTGTGACTGACCCAAGGTCATACCAGCAGCTGCACGTGGAGCAGTGGGGAATCAAACCCGGTTCTCCCGGATTAGAATCTGTGCTCCTAACCACTACACCAAACTGGCCCTCGTAGCACGATTTCACTCCTTGACAGCTTTCTGATCATCTTCCTTAGCTACAGTAGTAGAACTATTTGACATATTCTGTCACTAGCCGAGCTGCTGAGAAGGCAGGATCTCACAAAGCCCCAGAGTCGGAAGATACCCTCATCAGCCGGGAATTCCCAATCTTGTCCAGCCATTTTGGACATCTTTATTCTAAGGCACCGAGTTCCAAACACAACGCAAGAAACGACAACCGCCTTGACTCTTGCCTGATTAAACTACCTGCCGGTTCTGGTGGCAGAAAGTGCCATCAAGATACAGCTTACTTATGGAAAGAGATGGAGAGAGGTGGCTTTTGCCACCACCTGCCTCTGAATAGCAACCCCAGACTTCCTTGGTGGTCCCCCATCCAAGTAATAACCACGGCTAACTTCCTCGGTGTGACGAGATCTGGCTAAGCCTGGGCCTCCCAGTAGATTCACGACAGACAAAAGGAAACACGACTTTATACCGAGAGTGATTCAAAGGTGGATTTCGCTGCCAGAGGATGTAGTGGTGGCCGCAGGAATAAACAGCTTTAAAAGGGGATTAGATAGATTAAGGGAGGATGAGCTGTGGTGGCTGAGGGGAACCTCCACATTCAGAGGCATTAATCCTCTGGATCCCAGAGCCACGTGGCAAGATCAGGGGAAGGCCTCAGGCTCTGTGCCCTGTTGTTGGCCCTCCAGAGGAACTGGCTGGCCCCTGTGTGAGACAGGAGAACGCTGGCCTAGATGGACCATTAGTCTGACCCAGCAGGGCTCTTCTGATGTCCTCATCAGGAAAAGGCCTCGGCCTCTATGCCCTGTTGTTGGCCCTCCAGAGGAACTGGCTGGCCCCTGTGTGAGACGGGATGCTGGACTAGATGGACCCTCACTGGTCTGACCCAGCAGGGCTCTTCTGAGGTTCTTATCGGAGAAGGCCTCGGCCTCTATTGCCCTGTTGCTGGCCCTCCAGAGGAACTGGTTGGCCCCTGTGTGAGACGGGATACTGGACTAGATGGACCCTCACTGGTCTGACCCAGCAGGGCTCTTCTGAGGTTATTCTCAGGGGAAGGCCTCGGCCTCTATTGCCCTGTTGCTGGCCCTCCAGAGGAACCGGTTGGCCCCTGTGTGAGACGGGATGCTGGACTAGATGGACCCTCACTGGTCTGAGTTTGGAGCCTCTCCCTCAAACCCCCTCCCCTCCAGCCCCCAGAATATACCCTATGTTTTTGCCATTGACTTCAATGGCCCATAGGATATAATGGAGCGGAATTGCCACTGAATTTATTTATTTATTTCTTTCTTTCTTTCTTTCTTTCTTTCTTTCTTTCTTTCCCAGCTTCTTCTCTTCTCTTTTTTCCTCCTTTCCCTGTTTCCCTCCTTCTTCCCTCTCTTTCTTTCCCTCCCCTTTCCTTCTCTTTCTTTCCCTCTTTCCTTCCTTCTTTCCTTCTCTCTACTCTCTCTCCTTCCTTCCCTCTTTCCTCCTTCTGTGGCCCAACTCTCATGAGAAGGAGTTTAAACTTTAAACCTCTTCTCTCTTAGCTCCCCCACCCAGACCAGCTGGGGAAGGGGAGGCTTTTGAAGATGCCTCCCCCCCCTTTTGCTTCCCCTTCTGACATCACTTCCAGTGATGTCAGGGGGTGTGGCATATGCTAATAGCCTAATAGCTCATTAGCACACCATATGCTAATGAGCTCCTGCAGCTGTTCTTCTACAAAAAGACCCCTGTGTAGGGCTATCTTTCGGCTGTGCTGCTGCAGAGGGCAGGGGGTTGGACTAGATGACCTGCAAGGTCCCTTCCAGCTCTAACATTCTATGATTGTATGATACATGTAGGATTGGCAGGAGGCAAAGCCATGAGCAGCTGACATCGGACTTTTAAGAAGCATAGGATGGTGGTGGAAAGCCCCATTAAGTTGTAGCCAACTTTTGGGGGACCCTGTAGGCTTTCCAAGGTAAGAGATGGCCCTGCCTCTGCATCGCAACCCTGGACTTCCTTGGTGGTCTCCCATCCAAGTATTAACCAGGCTTGATTCTGCTTAGTTTCTGAGACCAGATGAGATCATGCTAGCCTGGGCTGCCCAGATCAGGGCAAGAGACACCCAGATGAGGTTTGCCATTGCTGGACTCTGCGTAGCAACCGTGGACTTCCTTGGTGGTCTCCTGTCCGTGGACTAACCAGGGATGACCCCCTGCTTAGCTTCTGAGATCATAAGAAGAGCCCTGCTGGATTAGACCAGTGGTCCATCTAGTCCAGCCTCCTGTCTCACACAGTGGCCAGCCAGTTCCTCTGGAGGGCCAACAACAGGGCACAGAGGCCGAGGCCTTCCCCTGACAAGAACATCAGAAGAGCCCTACTGGGTCAGACCAGCGAGGGTCCATCTAGTCCAGCATCCTGTCTCACACAGTGGCCAGTCAGTTCCTCTGGAGGGCCAACAACAGGGCACAGAGGCCGAGGCCTTCCCCTGACAAGAACATCAGAAGAGCCCTGCTGGGTCAGACCAGCGAGGGTCCATCTAGTCCAGCATCCTGTCTCACACAGAGGCCAGCCAGTTCCTCTGGAGAGCCAACAACAGGGCAGAGAGGCCGAGGCCTTCCCCCGATAAGGACCTCAGAAGAGCCCTGCTGGATCAGACCAGTGAGGGTCCATCTACTCCAGCATCCTGTCTCACACAGGGGCCTGCCAGTTCCTCTGGAGAGCCAACAACAGGGCAGAGAGGCCGAGGCCTTCCCCCGATAAGGACCTCAGAAGAGCCCTGCTGGATCAGACCAATGAGGGTCCATCTAGTCCAGCATCCCGTCTCACACAGGGGCCAACCAGGTCCTCTGGAAGGCCAACCACAAGATATAGAGGCCAAGACCTTCCCCTGATATTGCCGAGCCTCACGCTCAAAACCTCACGCTCTGGCATTTGCAGAAAGCCCGAGAAACAGTGACTGAAAGATCTGTATTTGCACAGCCAGTTTTTAATTTCTTTAAAAATTCACCTCTTAAGCTACATTTCCGCCGAAGGGAGAGAGCTGCTGTGATAAGAATTAAGGAACCCTCAGCTATATCCCTGGAAGCCGCAAGGGGAACATAACTTCACCTCTACTGTTTTAGCAAGCGATGCCCTCACGGGAGTGCTACTGTAGAAAGCAAGAGCTCTCCTCCAGTTCAGTCCACACCTCAAAAGGGATATTATAGCATTGGAAAAAGTGCAGAAAAGGGCAACTAGAATGATAAAAGGGTTGGAACACTTTCCCTATGAAGAAAGGTTAAAGCGCTTGGGGCTCTTTAGCTTGGGGAAACGACGGCTGAGGGGTGACACGATCGAGGTTTATACGATTATGCATGGGATAGAGCAGGCAGAGAAAGAGGTACTTTTCTCCCTTTCTCACCACACAAGAACTCGTGGGCACTCCATGAAATTGCTAAGTGATTGGGTTAGGATGGATAAAAGGAAGTCCTTCTTCGCCCAAAGAGTGATTAACACGTGGAATTCACTGCCACAGGAGGTGATGGCAGCTACAAGCACGAATGGCTTCAAGAGGGAATTAGATAAGAATATGGAGCAGAGGCCCATCAGTGGCTATTAGGCACAAGGAGTTCTTGGTTTGGGGCAAGGGACGTTCTGTATTCTTGGTGCTTGGGGGAGGCTTCTAGTGTCCTGGCCCCACTAGTGGACTTCCTTATGGCATCTGGCATTTTCGGCCACTGTGTGACACAGGGTGTTGGACTGGACGGGCCATTGGCCTGATCCAACATTGGTTTCTCTTATGTCCTTCTGTTCTTATGTACTTTATTTCTACCTGGCCTTTCACCCCAATGAGGGCCTCAAAGCAGCTTACTTGATTCTCCTCTTCTTTGTTTGAGACTCACAACAACCCTGTGAGGTAATTTATACAATCAGGCACAGGGTGGAGAGATGACGGAGAATACTTTTCCTCCCTCTCCCAAAACGCTAGAACTCAAAATCATCCAACAAAGCCAACGGGCAGTAGGTTCAGGACAGACCAAAGGAAATACTCGATTCGACGAGTGATTAAAATGTGGAATCGGCTGCCAGAGGATGGAGCACTGGCCACAGGCACAGATTGGCTTTGAAGGGGAATTAGACAGATTTATGGAGGAGAAGGAAATCAAAGGCTACTGGCCATGGTGGCCAAAGGGGAACCTCCACATTTAGAGGCACTAGTCCTCTGGATCCCAGAGCCATGAGGCATCATCAGGGGAAGGCCTCGGTCTCTATGCCCTGTTGACAGCTGTCTGGAAGAAATGGCTAGCCACTGTGCAAGACAAGTTGTTGGACTACTGGTCTGATCCAGCACGGCTCTTCTTAGAACATAAGGTGGTTTCGTTTTTGGTACTCCTCTACATGGATGGCCCACACTCACCTGACTTCATCAGGTCTTGGAAGCCAACACAGGAGAAAACGCCATGGGAAGGCCTCAGCCTCTATTCCCTATTGACCGTCCAGAAGAACTGGTCATCCTCTGTGAGAGATGGGATGCTAGACTAAGTGAGATGGAAATGGTCTTATGGACTAGATGGACACTCAGTGGTCTGGCCCGGCCGGGCTCTTCTTCGGTTCTTATCAGGGGGAGGCCGAAGCCTCTCTGCCCTCTTCTTGACCCTCCAGAGGAACTAGGTGAGGCCATTGGGTGAGACAGGATGCTGGACTAGATGGACCACTCGTCTGATGCAGCAGGGCTCTTCTGATGTTCTTATCAGGGGAAGTTCTCAGCCTCTCTGCCCTGTTGTTGGCCCTCCAGAGGAACTGGTTGGCCATTGTGTGAGACAGGATGCTGGACTGGATGGACCTTCACTGATCTGATCCAGCAGGGCTCTTCTTACATTCTTATCAGGGGAAGGCCTCTGCCGCTCTGTCCTGTTGTTGGCCTTCCAGAGGATCTGGTTGAGGCTACTGTGAGAGACAGGATGCTAAACTAGACAGAGCACTTTGGGGTGATCCAGCAGGGCCCTTCTGATGTTCTTCTCAGGGGAAGGCCTCGGCCTCTCTGCCCTGTTGTTGGCCCTCCAGAGGAACTGGCTGGCCCCTGTGTGAGACAGGAGGCTGGACTAGATGGACCCTCCCTGGTCTGATCCCAGCAGGGCTCTTCTGAGGTTCTTATCAGGGGAAGGCCTCGGCCTCTCTGCCCTGTTGTTGGCCCTCCAGAGGAACTGCTTGGCCACTGTGTGAGACGGGATGCTGGGCTAGACGGACCCCTGGTCTGATCCAGCAGGGCTCTTTTGATGTTCTTATGACAGCACTTAACACACACCGTCCAACACTTTAACTACGACACCACGCGGGCTCATTTTAGAAAACAGCAGCCTCCTGTTGATGGTCTCCGCTAACCAGGACTGCTACTTCCACACAAGTTCCGGTCCAAAGGTTTTGGCTGTCTGCAGTGGCTGCTCTCATCCACGTCTCACCAAAACAGCACATACAAACTTTAGGGGCTGGAGGGGAGGGGGGTGAAGACCTGCAACCGGCCAAAGACAGCTTTGAAGCCAAGAGCATGGGCGATTGTCAGGGCTTGGGGTCAGGTACAAAGTTCCGGGCTTTCATGAGAATGCCGCTGCCCTTCCCCGATTCCTCAGGCAACAGGAATGCTATTGTGTGGCTCAAATGCAGAGATAAGCATCTGAGATAAGCATTTTGTATAGCTAATAGCTAGAGATGTTTCTTTAATCAGCACTACGGAACTAGAAGATACTTGCTCGGCGGCTCTGGGAGACAGGCGAGTCCCACGCAAAACTGAGAAACCCGTAGGAGAGCGTTTCAACCTCCCAGGGGTCTCAACGGGAGACCGCAAAGTAGCTGTTTTATTCCAAAGAAATTTCAGAAAACAGACTAGAACGGCAGACTGCTGAGTTACAAGTTAGAATAATGCTATGGACAATGGACCCCCCTCCAGGGCTTAACAGAGATATCGGGTTTTTATCTTGCTACACATGCTAATAAATTCAGGTGGGTAACCGTGTTGGTCTGAAGCAATAGAACACAGTTTGAATCCAGTGGCACCTTTAGGACCAACAGGGCTTAATTGTGGGTGTTTTTGTGTGCATGCACACAAAAGCTTATACCCAGAATTAAACTTGGTTGGTCTTGAAGGCGCTATTCATAGGTCTTACCAACCTATGAATCCAATCTCACCTATATTTATCGCTCAGTTACTTATGCATTTTGACTCCAATTAGCCGTTCCAATGCATCTTGACTGCAATTAGCAACTAACGTCCCTACAAACACCTACATATAAGGGTTGGCGAAGTCTGTTGCAAAGTATCCAAAGAAGTGTCCGTGCACATGAAAGGTTATACCCAGAATTAAACTTTGTTGTTCTTAAAGGTGCCCCCTGGAATCATTTGTTCTATACATGCTAAGTCACTAGTTCTTTGTTAACTTTTATTACCTGCATGCTAATTTGCCGCTATTCACAGGTCTTAAGTAAAGCTTTTTCCCTTGCTCGAAAGCAAGTCCAATATGACCCTAGGGTTGCGGTGCTCATCTCTGTTTCCGAGCCAAAGAGCCAGCGCTGTCTGAAGACTTCTCTGTGGTCATGTGGCCGGCATGACTAAACGCCGAGGTGCACGGAACACTGTTACCTTCCCACCAAAGGGGTATCTATTAATTGACTTGCGATGTCTTGCTTTCGAACTGCTAGGTGGGCAGGAGTTGGGGCCAGAGACGGGAGCTCACTCCATCACGCAGCACACTCGGGTCTCGAACTGCCGAACTGCAGACCTTCTAGTCTGCAGCTCAGCGTCTTAACCTCTGAGCCACCACAGCCCCTTATTCACCAATCTTACCAACTGCTTTAATCCAATCTATTGCTCAGGTACTTATGCATCTTGACTCCAATGAGCCACTCCTGGCAACTAACACCCCCACAAACACCTATATGTATAAAGGCTGGCAAAGTCTGTTACTTTTTTCCCACCATAGAGAACAATGGAGGGAATAGGGGCAACCTGTTTGGGGGCCCATAGAATTGGACCCCCTGATCCAATGTTCTTGAAACTTGGTGGGTATCTTGGGGAGAGGCTCCATCAGCTACCCTCTCCCTCAAACCCCCTCCCCTCCAGCCCCCAGAATATACTCTATGTTTTCACCATTGACTTCAATGGCCCATAGGGTATAATGGAGCTGAAATTGACATTCAGCTGCCTGAAAGACTCCCCGGGACGCTGACTGGGGGCGGGGCTTGGCTCCCGAGCTCCCGGAGCTGTGCTCCGGTGCGCTCCCCCCCAAAAAGACCCCTGCGAAAGCGTATACCCAGAATTAAACTTTGCTGTTCTTAAAGGTGTCCACCAGTGTTAGTTGACCCTGGAGGTCCCTTCCAACTCTAATGAGATTCTATGAGTCTGTGATTCTATGGATTAAAGAAGTTGGCAAGACGTGTGAATAGCAGCAAATCAGCATACAAATACGAGACTTAACAAACAGATGTATGGTAATAATCAATAATTACCAAGGCTCTTTTCGTAGCAGGAACTCCTTTGCATATTAGGCAACACACCCCTAATATAGCCAGTCCTCCAAGAGCTTACAGAGGCCTACTGTAAGCTCTTGGGAGGATTGGCTACATTAGGGCTGTGTCGCCTAACATGCAAATGAGTTCCTGCTATAAAAAGAGCCTTGTTAATTGTTATTGTAAGGCAGCATGTGTAGTATAGCCAGGAGATCCTAAGAATCACTGGCAGCCATAAGTTCTAGCTCTTTTAGCATTATGCACCACTAGGTGGCGAGCCAGACTTCGTTTCTGAGGCAAAAGACGTTTCAGAGGTGGTTTGCCATTGCCTGCCTCCACGTCAGGACCCCGGTACTCCTTGGGGGTCGCCCATCCAAATACTAGCCACGGCCGACCCTGCTTAGCTTCCGAAATCTGACGAGATCGGGCCAGGCTGGGCTATCCAGGTCAGGGTAGATGTGTGGTGTAGTGGCTGGAGCGCCAGGCTGGACTCTCCACTCTGCCCTGGGCAGTGTCCCCTCGAAGCTGAGTCAGTGTGAGCTAGCTCACAGATTTTTAGCCTCCAGCTCACCCATTTTTGTCTCAGCTCAGGAAGGAGGGCTCCAGAGCAAACTAATTTACGCAGGCGCCCAATCGCACGCTCACCACTTTAATGCCGGTAGCTCACAAAGTTGAATTTCTGCTCACAAGACTCCACAGCTTAGAGGGAACATTGCCCTGCCCTTCACTTGGAGTCTCAGAACGGCTTACAATCTCCTTCCCCTCCTCTCCCCACAACAGACACCCTGTGAGGCAGGTGGGGGCTGAGAGAACTCTTTCGAGAACTGCCCTTGAGAGAACAGCTCTGAGAGAACTTGTGACTGACCCAAGGTCACACCAGCGGCTGCATGTGAAGGAGTGGGGAATCAAGCCCGGTTCTCCCAGATTAGAGTCCACACACTTAACCACTACACCAAACTGGCTCTCACAAATGCGGTGCCCACTTGGCTCCAGTTTTAAAGACTTGGCCTTTGAATGCCACCACCTCAGTGTTCCCCCTAAGCTGAGTTTAGTGCGAGCTAGCTCACAGTTTTTTTAGCCTCCGGCTCACGCATTTTTATCTTAGCTCAGGGAGGAGGGCTCCAGAGCAAACTAATTTGTGCAGCAGCCAAATGGCTCGCTCAGAACTTTAATGCCAGGGGCTCACAAAGCTGAATTTCTGCTCACAAGACTCCATGGCTTAGAGGGCGCACTGATGGTCAGCCTGACCTACTTTGCAGGGTGGGGAAGAGAAAATGGTGGCACGGAGAAGGATGCCAACTGCTCTGGGGAGGAACGAGGGGTATAAACCAAGCAAACAAGGGATTTGCAAAAAGACGCATTCCCGACATACCAGAAGGTTCTGGGACCTGCTCTGCACGGTAGGAGATCAGCCCTGCTGAATAAGCTGCCCTGCAGCATCAAAACATGGGCGCCACGGGAGAGCAGGGAGCTATAAAACGGACAGATAAGAATTTCACGTGCCATTGGCAATGCAGGCTTGACCGAGCCCTCCCTCCCACCCAAACGAGTTCTGCGAAATGCCGGTCTTGGCTCTCCCGGTGAGCCTCTCCTCACCTGTAGCTGCATTCCCTTCGCCTACCGGGCCAGAGGCAGTTTCCCACCACCCTGGACCTTTCCTGAAATGCCCCCGGGGAATCGCTTGCAGATTACAAGTCTCCAGCACCTAGCCGGCACGTAGTTCCTGGTAAGGAAGAAGAAGAGAAGATTGGATTTATACCCCGCCCTTCACTACCCAAGGGAGTCTCAGGGCAACTTACAAACGCCTTTCCCTTCCCCTCTCCACAACAGACACCCTGGGAGGTAGGTGGGGCGGAGAGAGCTCTGACAGGAACTGCTCTTTTCCAAGAACAGCTCTGACAGAACTTGTGACTGACCCAAGGTCACACCAGCAGGTGCAAGTGGAGGAGTGGGGAATCGAACCCGGTTCTCCCAGATTAGAGTCCGCGCATTTAACCACGACACCAAGCTGGCTCTTCAATTCCTGCCCCCTAGCTCAGAGGAGATTGGCTGGGAGCACCAAGCTGATGGTGGCCTGGCCTCGTCTTCCTCTGGTCTTCCAGCCACGCTTCAGAGTCTTCTTCGAGCACCAAGGGGGAAGCCTTCTCCTTTACCAGTTTGGTGTAGCAGTTAAGAGCACGGACTCTAATCTGGGAGAACCAGGTTTGATTCCCCACTCCTTTACATGCAGCTGCTGGTGTGACCTTGGGTCAGTCACAAGTTCTCTCAAAGCTGTTCTCTCAAGGGCAGTCCTCGAAAGAGCCCTCTCAGCCCCACCTACCTTCACAGGGTGTCTGATGGGGGGGGGGAGAAAGGAGATTGTAAGCTGCTCTGAGACTCTGAGTGAAGGGCGGGGTATAAATCCAATCTCTTCCTCCTCCTCCTCCTCCTCTTCTTCTTCTTCATCTTGGCAAAAAGGGGAAGGGGTAACCAGAGTGCATTCCCACCCATACAAAGATGTGCCTTTGGAGGGCACCGTAAATCTATCTGCAGAAGCCCAGCGTCTGGCCCAATCCTCCCTTTCCCCACACAATCCCACTGCAAGATTACTTATCAATCCTAACTTGCGCCGCGAGGCCTGGGTTTAAATGGACTCTTGGCTGGCGGCAGTTATTCCCTCTTGAAATGCTGTTGGTATTAATTAGGACGTGTTTATATTCTGCAAAGTGCTCTTCAAGCCGCCCAGGGTTGCTGAATAGATTTCAGGGCTCTGGGCCAAGCCGGCATCTGCGATTCCGCTCCGGTCTGGCCCATATTTCAAACCCGACGTTGCCAAGATGATAACTAGGTTTCCTGGCGAGCACCTTCTTGCATATATGTGCAGTCGCATGGGAAAGGGGGTGGATCGAAGACCAGAGGAGTAAATGCATTTTGGGAATCGACAGGGGCCGCAAATGCAAACCCCGGCTCCTTCCCCTACGCTGCAAGTCTCCGGGCCGGGAAGAGCCAAATCGTTATGCCGCTCCACGGGTTTCCCCCACGGGCTTTTGGAAAGAAGTGCCCCTCAGAACCCCACAGTTGAATCCGACCTGCAGATGCTCAAGGAAAACTATAGAGCCCACTGGATCCACAGCGCCCAGTGGTCCCTTTCTGTGCACCCACCACGTGTTTCTAGAAAGTGGGAGAGGCCAGATAGGGCTTTTGGCCAGCAAGGCTTCTGTTACGGGTTGGAGTACCAGGCAAAGGGAGTCCAGAACAGGAGCCAAGAAGACAGTGCAAAGTCCAAAGCCAGGCCGGGGTCAGGAGCCAGGAACACAGAACCAAGTCCAAAGCCAGGGGGTCCGAAGGTCTAGGTGCAAAAACCGAGCTGGAATAGATGCAAGCAGCACAAAGCTGACTGGTTGCTTCCACGAGGAGTACTGCCCAGAGTGTGGAGTAAAATGCTGCTACCCATTAGCCAGGCTCCTGTTAGAACTCTGGGCTAGCCGGGCGTCTCCCTTGTAGCCTGGCCTCCCTTCGCCTACTTGCTAGGTTTCGCTGCAGTTGCTCCCTTAAGTGAGTCACACGTGGGGGTGAGTCAGGAGGACTTTCAGCTTGCAGTTCTTCCTTCTCATCTGGGCCAGGTGTGAAGACTGCTGCTGCAGGCACTTGCCGGCTCTCCTCCTCTGATGCTTCAAAGGGGCCAGCGGTGGTTTCGGCAGGCTCTGTCAGCTCATCCTGATCCACGCCCATGACAGCTTCCGATTGGCTACCGGAGATTTTTTTTTTAAATGTTGCTTTGGCAGCAGCTGCGACCACAGCACAAGGATCTTCACTGTGCGACCGAGGAGAAGCCGCGGGGGCCATATTTGTGTCTGGCTCCAACCTCCCGTGGCAGCCATTTTGTGGCTGCGCTCACCACAACGTGAACGGGGACTGCAAACCCCTGTCCTAGACGTGCAGACAAATGAGGCGGTAGAATGGGTTATTACCAAACCGCAGGTGGATATAGAGTCAGGTGGAGTCACCGTGTTGGTCTGAAGCAACAGAACGAAGTTTGGGTCCAGGGGCACCTTGAAGGCCAGCCAAATTTAATTCTGGGTATGAGCTTTCGTGGGCACACACACTGCCTCAGAAACATTGAAACGGACTTCGTCAAGCCTTACGTATAGGTAGGGAACGCTCTCTACCTGTACGTAAGGCTTGAGGAAGACTGTTTCAACGTATCTGAAGAACAGCCCCAACTTGGAGATCCCAGGCAAACCCGATCTCGTCCGATCTCGGAAGCTGAGCACGGCCAACTCTGGCAAGTACTCGGAAGGGCGACCTCCAAGGAATACCAGCGGCGGGAGGCAGAGGCAGGCTAATCAAGCCACCTCTCGGGAAAACATCCAAGCCCCCAGCAGGGGTCACTAGAAGTCAACCATGACTTCCACGCAAGCATGCAAACATAAACACACACACATATATATACCAAAGCCGGCCGACTGAAAAACGCCGATCGGAACATGACTAGTCCGAAGGCAGAAACGAAAACTCCGTCAGCTGCAAGTGTGTGTGGAATAAAAGAATTACATGTTGTCCTCCCTACCCCTTATTTAACTTTGTTAGTCCCACGTCTCAAAGAGTAACTGCACATTGCTCAGAGCCTGCAGGCACGCTGGGTGAGCGATTAATAAATCGAAAAATTATTATTATTATTATTATTATTTAAAAATGTATCTGAAGAAATGGTTCAAAGGTGGAACCAGCTGCCTAGGGAGGTGGCGAGCTCCCCTTCACTGACAGCTTTCAAGAAGAGGCTGGACGGATATTTGTCAGCGATGCTCTAGACTGGTCCTGCATCGGGCAGGGGTTGGACTAGATGGCCTCTACGGGCCCCTTCCAACTCTATGATTCTAAGTCTGCATGCACACAAAAGCTTATACCCAGAATCAAACATTGTCGGTCTTAAAACAGCCCCTGGATTCCAACTTTGTTCTGTTGTTTGTGACCAACACGGCGACGTTACCTGAATCTGAAACAACAGGATCCCTCTACAGCCGTCTGAACGGGTGAAGAGAAGAAGAGGAGATTGGATTTATACCCCGCCCTTCACTCGGAGTCTCGGAGCGGCCTGCAATCTCCTTTCCCTTCCCCTCCCCGCAACAGACACCCCCCGGGAGGGAGGTGGGACTGAGAGAGCTCTGACAGAAACTGCTCTTGAGAGAACAGCTCTGGGAGAACTTGCGACTGACCCAAGGTCAGACCGGCAGCTGCATGTGGAGGAGTGGGGGAATCAAACCCGGTTCTCCCAGATTAGAGTCCGCGCACTGAACCACACCAAACTGACTCTCCTGACCGGCCACCCTGCAAATGGGCAAAAGCAGCAACTGTCTCTACACACGCATTCTCTGTTTTGGCCCCCACCTTGTGGCATGTCCTGCCAGAGGAGGTCAGGAAAGCTCCCCCTCTCTGGGATTTCTGCAAACTATGCAAAGCTGAATTATCCAAGAGGGCTTTTCTATGCAGGCAACAGTGTAGCACTGGGACCAAAGTATTCACGAAGTAAATTCGATAAACTACTGGGGACTCTTGGTCTGTACCAGTGTTCCCTCTAAGCTGAGTTAGTGTGAGCTAGCTCAGTTTTTTAGCCTCCGGCTCGCACATTTTTGTCTTTCCCTTGGGAAGGATGGCTCCAGACTAAGCTAATTTATGCAGCAGCCAAATCGCTCGCTCACAACTTTAATACCAACGGCTCACAGAGTAGAATTTTTGCTCACAAGACTCGACAGCTTAGAGGGAGCATTGGTCCGTACTATAGTTTGCTGCGGGTCTGGGTCCTATTCCTCATTCATTCAGTTAGTTCATCTGTAGCCCTCCTTTTCACCTCAACAGGGACCCAAAGCGGCCTTATGTCGTTCTCCTCGCCTCCCCCACCCCCTCACAACAACCCTGCGAGGTAAGTTGGGATGACGGAGTGTGAATGGCCCGAGGTTCAACCAGCTTTCTTCCAATGGCACAAGTGGGGATTCGAACCCAGGTCTCCGAGATACTGAATCAATGCACCACACTGTCTCTCTAATTTTGCATCATTTAACGTGTCGCTAACACATATTTTCACTCATTAAACACTTGTGCTTTGCTTCGGGTCTGTTTTTTTCAGATTCCCAGCGGGTTCGGCAACCCAAACACTATTGTATCGCTTTACGGGACGCCCCACCCGGCCACTTGTATTGACTCCCGCTGCGTGATCCCCGCTTGAGTCCCAATGAGAAAGGCAAACTATACTGAACACAAATAAAAATAAGAAACTTCCACAGCTTAGGGTAGCTGTCGCTTAAGTGCCACACTCCGACCTCCTGTTTTAATTCTTTCGTATCCCCTCCGCCCAGGGGGCTGGTGGAAACCAGAAATTTTTCCGTCATCTTGTATTCAGCATTGTTCTTATGAACTGGAAAAAGCACTGGAAAAAGTGCAGAGAAGGGCAACTGGAACGATCAAAGGGTTGGAACACGAAACCCTATGAAGAAAGGTTAAAACACTTGGGGCTCTTTAGCTTGGAGAAACGACGGCTGAAGGGTGACATGATCGAGATTTATAAGATTATGCATGGGATTGAGCAGGTTGAGAAAGAAGTACTTTTCTCCCTTTCTCACAATACCAGAACTCGTGGGCACTCCGTGAAATTGCTGAGCAGTCGGGTTAGAACAGATAAAAGGAAGTACTTCTTCACCCAAAGAGTGATTAACACATGGAATTCACTGCCACAGGAAGTGGTGGCAGCTACACGCATGGACAGTTTCAAGAGGGAATTAGATAAACATCTGGAGCAGAAGTCCATCAGTGGCTATTAGCCACAGGGTATAGATGGGAACTCTCAGTCTGGGGCAGGTGATGCACTCTATTCTTGGTGCTGGAGGGGGCAGCAGTGGGAGGGCTTCTGGTGCCCTGGCCCCACTGCTGGACCTCCTGATGGCCCCTGGTATTTTTGGCCGCTGTGTGACAGAGTGTTGGACTAGATGGGCCATTGGCCTGATTCAACATTGGCTTATGTTCTTATGAATTATTTTTAAGTATTTTAATGCTGCTTTAATCTGATTATATTGCATTCGCCTTTGATGCAAGCCGCTCGGAGCCCAGCTCGCAGGAAAGGGCGGCCAATAAATCGAACATAAATAAACAAACAAACTGCTTCCCTCTCCCTGGGAAGGACTAAAGCAAGTGTCGACACAATAATTGAGAAAGAAAGACCGACATGACAGAGCCAGAGTCCCAATTCCATTGATACTTTGCAGCGGCTGGATGACCTTGGGCAAGCCATAGTTCTGTCAGAGCTGTCCTTGAAAAAGGGCAGTTTCTGTCAAGAGCTCTCTCAGCTCCGCCTACCTCACAGTGTGTCTGTTGCGGGGACAGGAAGGGAAAGGAGATTGTAAGCCGCTCTGAGACTCCTTCGGGTAGTGAAGGGAAGGGCATAAATCCAATGTCTTCTTCTTCTTCCCGCCCTCACTTATATCTGAATGTCCTTCCTTCCGGTCCAGATAGCCCCCCCAAGAGCTTGCTGTCAATCAACAGAAAAAGGAGATGCTGTGCCCCCTGCTGGAACAATTGCAGAAGATCAACCAAACTTTGTTTAAAATGGAAAGTGTTCTCATCAGTCGACAGAAACAGATATTGGAAACAACTAGAAAGATGAAGGAGATTGAACAGAAATCGAATTTGATTCCAGGTTTCCAGGGCGCTAAAGAAGAGGAGAAAGAAGATCTCGGATTTACCTTGACAAATGTCTTGGCACCCCTAACTGGCAGTGGAGCGATAAAGTTAAAAGAAGAGGTGGATAAGGCTCCCAAAGCCTATTCCGCCTTTATAAAAAGAAATACTCTGCCAGTAGAAGGGGATGTCGAGCATAGCAGGCGACAAACGGGAGATCTAATTTCATCTGCTGAGTTTGTGGAGCCCTGGAAGCTTGAAGGCCAGAAGTTTAAAAAAAAAAAAGAAAAGAAAGAAGAAGGATTTCATCTTCAAAACACAGAAACTCCTGAAGAGACACGCCAGCAGGAAGAAGGATGCAGCATTCAAAATTGGGATAAGTGCAGAAGACAGCAGCCCAGGGGAAGGTGGTGGAACGGAAGACTTCAAAGTTAAAATGGACTTAATCCATAACTGGAAGAAAATTAAGAAGAAGATACTTTGAGGACTGTTCGTGTTACATCTGGAAGGAGCTGTTTAATTACTAACCCCAATGGACTTTACTAACTGCATTAACAGAGTGATTTTGGACTTTGTTTTAGTTAAAAAGAAGATCTTCTAACCATGATGGATGCCAAAACTTGGTATTGGTTATTAACCTAAACTAACTCTCACTAACAGAAAAAAATTTTCACTCCACCTTTTTCTTTCTCCATCTGTCTACCCTTCCCTTTTCTTATAAAAAGAATAAAATTCTCTCTTTTTTAAGAGAGTTTTACAAAAAAAAAAAAAAAAAAATATCTGAATGTCCTTCTTCAAACTGCCATCTTTGTTCAACTGTCAAAAGTCATCCCAGATTTTAAAAAATGGAGCCCCCTCCCCAAAACCATACAGATTCTGACACCTCATTTCAATTTCTGTAGCCCTCCCAGCTATCCAGTACCTCTGGAATGCGCCCTTTGGATCAAGTTTGGTGTAATGGTTAAGTGCGTGGACTCTAATCTGGGAGAAATGGATTTGATTCCCCACTCCTCCACTTGGAGCTGCTGGATGACCTTGCGCAAGCCATAGTTCTGTCAGAGCTGTCCTTGAAAAAGAGCAGTTTCTGTCAGAGCTCTCTCAGCCCCGCCTACCTCACAGAGTGTCTGTTGTGGGGAGGGGAAGGGAGGGGAGTTTGTAAGCCGCTCTGAGGCTCCTTTGGGTAGTGAAGGGCGGGGTATAAATCCAATCTCTTCTTCTTCTTCTTCTTCAAAAGGAAACTACCCCCCCCAAAAAAAAATGCCAGGGAGAGAACAGGTGGAACTCATGCCAACAAGATCTGGAGGCAGCCGAACCGGGACTCCCTTTCTCATCACACGCCAGCTTGGATCTAACCACC
Source organism: Gekko gecko (assembly GCA_029375565.1). Taxonomy (NCBI): domain Eukaryota; kingdom Metazoa; phylum Chordata; class Lepidosauria; order Squamata; family Gekkonidae; genus Gekko; species Gekko gecko. The sequence continues at coordinate 121,512,582 of JAPDNY010000010.1, forward strand.
ATCAGGGTCTCCAACGCGGTGCCCGTGGGCGCCACGATTCCCGCCAAGTATTTCTAGAAAGCGGATGGGACCGCCAGGCGCACCCAATCAGAAGCAGGACTTCTGAGCGGCCAATCAGAAGCAGGACTTCTGACTGGCCATTGGGGAACTGATCGGCCAAGTGGGTTGAAACCATATTTCAGCAGCTTCCGGGGTATTGTAACCAAACTACTCCTTTTTCCCCCTGCACTGGGGTTTTTCCTCAGCATGTGGGTGTGGCTGACTCCGCCCCCCCACGGTGGCCATTTTGTGCCTACCACCTGATGTTGTGATCCCAAAAAAAATTAGGCAGGTGGTCCCCGATCTTTTTGAGCCTGTGGGCACCTCTGAACGTCTGACACAGCGTGGAGGCGACACAGCGACAAAATGGCTGGCCAAGAGGTGACATCAGGCAAAAATAAAGAGGGGGGGGAGAACTCAACTCAATATATGGCTGTGATCGATGAGGGTCAACCTAACAAAATAAGTTATTATAAAAATACACAGTGTTCCCTCTAAGCTGAGTGAGTGTGAGCCAGCTCACAGTTTTTTAGCCTCCAGCTCACACATTTCTCTCTTAGCTCAGGAAGGAGGGCTCCGGGGCAAACTAATTTCTGCAGTAGCCAAATCGCTCGCTCACAGCTTTAATGGCAGTAGCTCACAAAGTAGAATTTTTGCTCACAAGACTCCACAGCTTAGGTAAAGGTAAAGGTTCCCTTGCTCGAAAGCCAGTCGAATCCGACTCTAGGGTTGCGGTGCTCATCTCCGTTTCAAAGCCGAAGAGCCAGCGCTGTCCGAAGACATTTCCGTGGTCATGTGGCCGGCACGACTAAACACCAAGGCGCACGGAACACTGTTACCTTCCCACTGAAGTGGTACCTATTTATCTACTTGCAATTTCTTGCTTTCGAACTGCTAGGTTGGCAGGAGATGGAACTAGAGACGGGAGCTCACTCCATCATGCGACAGTCTCGGGTCTCGAACTGCTGAACTACTGACCTTCCACAGCCTGCAGTTCAGCGTCTTAACCACTTGAGCCACCGCAGCTTAGAGGGAGCATTAACAGAGAGTACTCCGTCTTTCTGCGTTATACCTCTGAGGATGCCAGTCACAGCTGCTGGCGAAACGTCAGGCCCTACCATGCCAAGACCACGGCCGTACAGCCCGGAAAATCTACAACAACTAATAATACAAATATTTATTATGGTGTAAAGGTAAAGGTAAAACCTTGCTTGAAAGCCAGTCGAATCCGACTCTAGGGATGAGGTGCTCATCACTGTTTCCAAGCTGAAGAGCCAGCGCTGTCCAAAGATGTTTCCGTGGTCATGTGGCCGGCATGACTAGATGCCAAGGCGCACAGAACACTGTTACCTTCCCACCGAAGTGGTACCTATTTATCGACTTGCAATTTCTTGCTTTCGAACTGCTAGGTTGGCAGGAGCTGGGACCAGAGACGGGAGCTCACTCCGTCATGCGGCACGCGGGTCTCAAACTGCTGAACGACCGACCTTCCAGTCTGCAGTTCAGTGTCTTAACCACTTGAGACACCTATTATGGGGTACGCATTAATAAAAGATAAAATAGGTTAGAAGAAACGATCCAAATATCAGACTCTTAAAACTTTTTACACACAGAGCTGAAAGTTTTACATATGCAATTGATGGCTATATCTTATGAACAGTAGACCATATGCGTTTCAGCCCCTTAGGGCTTTCCTCAGTGGTCAGTATTGCTATTCTAAAACAACACGCATCCAGAAATAAATATATGGAGAAAGATTTTCTTTAGAGCAAGGTGTTGCTTTCTCATGTGATGTGGTACTACCCTTTGAAAGAAGAGACACACATGCAGAAACACTGGATATTTGTTACCAGAACAATTTGGAGAGCATGCATGGTTACCATGAGAGATTATCCATGGGCTAATATGTAAATTTTTAGCAACTGCAAAGGGCAACCTCTCAACTGTCTTCAAGGGCAGCCAGAGCACATTACAGCAACTCTGAGTCACGGGTACGGAAACAGGGATCAGTCACACCGGGCCAAGGAAATGGGACGTGGAAAACATCCAATGAGTTTCTGTAACTGTTTCAACCGGAGACCTGAAAGTGGGCAGAAACTGGAACGGGATGGCGAAACGCGTTAGGAAACCACGTGTGAGTCAGCTCACGTGTGGGTAAACTTTCTATCTTGTGTCTTGTTTACCATAGATTTAGGTGGGGTAGTTTTGTTAGCCCAAAGCAACCGAACAAAGTTTGAGTCCAGTGGCACCTTCAAGGCTGACCAAAGTTTTGTTCTGAGTATAAGCTTCTATGAGAAGAAGAAAAAGAAGAGGAGGAGGAGTAGAAGAAGAAGAAGAAGAGATTGGATTTATACCCCGCCCTTCACTTGGAGTCTCAGAGCAGCTCACAATCTCCTTTCCCTTCCCCTCCCCACAACAGACACCCTGCGAGGGAGATGGGGCTGAGAGAGTTCTGACAGAAACTGCTCTTTTTCAAGAACAGCTCTTGTCAGAATTATGGCTTGCCCAAGGTCATCCAGCAGGTGCAAGTGGAGGAGTAGAAAAAGAAGAAGAAGAAGAAGAGATTGGATTTATACCCCACCCTTCACTTGGAGTCTCAGAGCAGCTTACGAACTCCTTTACCTTCCCCTTCCCACAACAGACACCCTGTGAGGTAGATGGGGCTGAGAGAGCTCTTTCCAGAACTGTCCTTGAGAGAACAGCTCTGGCAGAACTATGGCTTCCCCAGGTCATCCAGCAGGTACATCTGGAGGAGTGGGGAATCAAACCCGGCTCTCCCAGATTATAGTCCACACACCTAACCACACTACCAAACTAGCTCACTTGTCTACCACAGTTCATCCTATCTGTCCTCCAAGAAGTTCATGATGATGTACATGATTTTCGTCCCCTCAGTTTTATCCTCACAAGGTCTTGAGACTGGTTAAGCGTCATGCTAAGGGTGGGGAGGGGCTGTGGCTCAGTGTCAGAGAAACCTGCTTTCGGCACAGAAGCTCCCAGGTTCAGTCCCCGGCATCACTAGTAAAAACGATCAGGCAGGAGGTGATGTGTCAGACCTGAGGTAGTCCCTGGACAGCTGCTGCTGATCTGAACGGACAATACGGACCTCGATCTACCATTGGTTTGATTCAGCGTAAGGTAGCTCCACATGTGTTATGACCCTCAGAAGAGCCCTGCTGGGTCAGACCAGTGAGGGTCCATCCAGTTCAGCCTCCTGCCTCACACAGGGGCCAGCCAGTTCCTCTGGAGGGCCAACAACAGGGCAGAGAGGCCGAGGCCTTCCCCTGAGAACAACCTCAGAAGAGCCCTGCTGGGTCAGGGAGGGTCCATCTAGCCCAACCTCCTGTCTCACACAGGGGCCAGCCAGTTCCTCCAAATGGCCAGCAACAGGACACAGAGGCCAAGGTCTTCATAAAAAGAAGAAAAAGAGAAGAGATTGGATTTATACCCCGCCCTTCACTACCCAAAGGAGTCTCAGAGCGGCTTACAAACTCCTTTCCCTTCCCCTCCCCACAACAGACACCCGGTGAGGCAGGCGGGGCTGAGAGAGTTCTGACAGGAACGGCTCTTTTCCAAGAACAGCTGTGCCAGAACTATGGCTTGCCCAAGGTCATCCAGCAGGTGCAAGTGGAGGAGTGGGAAATCAAACCCGGATCTCCCAGATTAGAGTCCACACACTTAACCACTACACCAAAGTGGCCCTGCCGGATCAAACCAATGATCCACCTAGCCCAGCATCCTGCCTCACACAGTGGCCAACCAGTTCCTCTGGACGGCCAACAATGGGGCAGAGAGGCCGAGGCCTTCCCCTGATAAGAACATCAGAAGAGCCTTGCTAGATCAGACCAATGAGGGTCCAGCTAGTCGAGCATCCCATCTCACACAGGGGCCAACCAGTTCCTCTGGAGGGCCAGCAACAGGGCATGGAGGCCGAGGCCTTCCCCTGATAAGAGCATCAGAAGAGCCCTGGTGGGTCAAACCAGTGAGGGTCCATCCAGTCTAGCCTCGTCTCACAAAAAGGGCCAACCAGCTCATCTGGAGAGCCAACCACAGGGCAGAGAGGCCAAGGCCTTCCCCTGATGTTGCCTTCTGGCTCTGGGATTCAGAGGTTGACTGCCTCTGAATGTGGAGGTTCCCTTTAGACACCACAGCTGTGACTGACCTAACATCACCCAGGGAGCTTAGCTTCACAGCTAAGTAGCCATCTGCATTTCTCATTCAACTCGAGTCTGACTTTCTCACCGCTGTCTCCACACCGGCTCTCAAAACACGGCCCTTGTTTTCTTGCGATCTGTGAACCCCCCGAGGCTGCGCTCGAGGGCGATTACACCCATTTCGTGGACTGGAACACTGACGCTTCATAAAAAAGGTCAGATTACCTAAGGTGCTCAGGTATGCGCAGCCAGGGAACAATGTTTGGGCCACACCTTCGTGATGCACGCAGAGATTAGCCGCCTCTAATTAGAGGGTGGGCCAATTTGTTTGGAATGACGGGGGTTATTGAAGACGACAAAGCCAGCCTCTTGTTGTTGGGGTTTTTTTTCCCTATGCAATTAAATCTTTTCGTTGGAAACTTGACCTTTCCACGGAGAAATACTCCTCGTATCAGAAGGCTGTTTGGCTTCAAAGTCTGCTCTTTGCAGATTCCAGTAGGTAGCTGTGTTGGTCTGAAGCAGCCAAACAAAATCTAAGCCCAGTGGCACCTTTAAGACCAACAGAGTTTTATTCCTGGCATAAGTCTTCGCATGCACAGTGTGCGCACGCGAAAACTTAAAGGTAAAGGTAACCTTGCTCGAAAGCCAGTCGAATCCGACTCTAGGCTTGCAGTGCTCATCTCCGTTTCAAAGCCAAAGAGCCAGCGCTGTCCGAAGACCTTTCCGTGGTCATGTGGCCGGCATGACTAAACACCAAGGTGCACGGAACGCTGTTACCTTCCCACCGAAGTGGTACCTATTTATCTACTTGCAACTTCTTGCTTTCGAACTGCTAGGTTGGCAGGAGCTGGAACTAGAGACGGGAGCTCACTCCATCATGCGGCACTCTCGGGTCTCGAACTGCTGAACGACCGACCTTCCACAGCCTGCAGTTCAGCGTCTGAACCACTTGAGCCACCACAGCTCCTTCACGAAAACTTACGCCAGGAATAAAACTTTGTTGGTCTTAAAGGTCTCCCTGGACTCAAACTTTGTTGTGCTCTTTGCAGAATATCCCAATTAGTGCTCGCTTGCTGGAGGGGGAGGTGAGGAGGAGGAGACTGGATTTATACCCCGCCCATCACTACCCGAAGGAGTCTCAGAGCAGCTTACAAACTCCTTTCCCTTCCCTTCCCCACAACAGACACCCTGGGAGGTAGGCGGGGCTGAGAGAGCCCTTTCGAGAACTGCCCTTTCGAGAACAGCTCTGAGAGAACCGGTGACTGACCCAAGGTCACACCAGCAGCTGCATGTGGAGGAGTGGGAGAATCAAACCCTGTTCTCTCTCCCAGATTAGAGTCCGCGCTCCTAACCACCACGCCAAATTGGGGGGGGGTCCTTCATCCCCAAAGATCCCTCAGACCTCTGACATTTCTTTAAATAGATCAGAATGGCGGCAAAGAAGTCGGACAAGCATCGATCCCGCTTGAATCGCAGATCGCTTAAAAGTGGAATGTCTCAGAGCCTCTGCCTCTCCCCCCACCCTGCCCCCCCAGCATATGGGTCGTTATCTGTTGGCGGATCAGCCCTGGCATATCACTCTGCGAGGGACAAGGACCCGACATCTCGACGCGTGCAAAAATATGCACGGATGGTTCTCTCGCACCAAGTCATCACGGTGGGCAGATAAAGCTTTCCTTGGCATGAGTTCCCCTGCCCTCGTTACTCACCGCTTCATTATGCAAACCATCCCCAACTGCCTGTCAATTAAAACTCTTTGCACCGATCGCATCTCCGGCAAGTGGCTCGGGCCGCGCTACGGTTTATTTTCAGCCTAGCCTAAACGGATTAATTTTTTTTTTCCAAAAAAAAAATAAGATCTCCATGCCTTACAAAGCCATACAAGGCTCCGGCGTGAAATGGGTTTGCTTCGAGATGCTGTTAAGGACCTACTTATCTGATCCTAGCTGCTCCGGAAGCGAGGAGTCCCAGTTTTAACGTCTGCCGGTTACCAATGCGCCACTTTCGCAAGCAAAATTGCTATGGGAAATGTCACCAGAGCAGGGTTCCCGCTAAGCTGAGTCCGCGTGAGCTAGCTCACAGCTTTTTAGCCTCCGGCTCACACATTTCTTGTCTTGGCTCAGAAAGGACGGCGCCAGAGCAAACTAATGTCTGAAGTCGCCAAATCGTTTGGTCACAAGTTTAATGCCAGTAGCTCGCAAAATAGATTTTTTGCTTACAAGACACCAGGGCTTAGAGAGAGCATTGCACCAGAGACATACAGATTTATTCCTTTTTAAACATTACCACCACCCTGCCTGTTGGCATCACTGGGGAAATGTCCGTGTTAAATCATCAGCTTAAGAGCCATTCGGGAAGTCATGGATAGTAAGAAAGCCTTTGGCGGCCAGCAACGCAGATAATTTCTATAGATCAGCACAGAAAATCCACACTACAAAACCAAGGTCCGCAATCTTTTACAGCCTGTCGGCACCTTTGGCATTTCAACACAGGGTGGTGGGCGCGACCACAAAATGGTGGATGTAGGTGGTGGAGCCAACCACACGGAAGAAGCCCCAGAACAAGGGAGAAGAGGACTCTCCGTGAAACTGCTGAGCAGTCCGGTTAGAACAGATAAAAGGAAGCCCTTCTTCGCCCAAAGAGTGATTAACACGTGGAATTCACTGCCACAGGAGGGGGTGGCAGCTACAAGCATGGATGGCTTCAAGAGGGAACTGGATAAACATCTGGAGCAGAGGTTCATCAGTGGCTATTAGCCACAAGGTATTGATAGGAGCTCTCAGTCTGGGGCAAGTGATGCTCTGTATTCTTAGTGCTTGGGAGGGGTCAACAGTGGGAGGGCTTCTAGTGTCCTGGCCCCACTGCTGGACCTCCTGGTGGCCCCTGGTACTTTTGGCCACTGTGTGATAGAGTGTTGGACTGGATGGGCCATTGGCCTGAAACAATATGGGCTTCTCTTCAGTTCTTAATCCAGAATCCACCCCCGCCCCCAATTTGGCAGTAAACTAGGGCCAGATAGAGCCCCTCTCCCTTTGAATCTAAAAGTCCATGTTCCTGCCGTATGTTGCATTTCAGAACTAACCTACAGGTTAGGAGCAACGTTCCCTCTAAGCTGTGGAGTCTAGAAGGACACACTTTCCCCATGAAGAAAGGTTAAAACACTTGGGGCTCTTTAGCTTAGAGAAACGATGGCTGAGGGGTGACCCGATCGAGATTTACAAGACTATGTATGGGACGGAGCAGGCAGAGAAAGAGGTACTTTTCTCCCTTTCTCACAATACAAGAACTCGTGAGTACTCAATGAAACTGCTAAGCAGTCAGGTTAGAACAGATAAAAGGAAGTCCTTCTTCACCCAAAGAGTGATTAACATATGGAATTCACTGCCACAGGAGGTGGTGGCGGCTACAAGCATGGACGGCTTCAAGAGGGGATTGGAGAAACATCTGGAGCAGAGGTCCGTCAGTGGCTATTAGCCACAAGGTGTAGATAGGAGCTCTCCGTCTGAGGTAAGTGATGCTCTGTATTCTTGGTCCTTGGGGGGGAAACAGTGGGAGGGCTTCTCTTATGTCCTTAAGCCCTCCCACTCTTCCCCCCCAGCACCAAATTAATGCTCTATGTTTCACAATGCTCCCTCTAAGCTGTGGAGTCCTGTGAGTAAAAATCCTACTTTGTGAGCTACTGGCATTAAAGTTGTGAACAAGCAATTTGGCTGCTGCATAAATCAGTTTGCGCTGGAGCCCTCCTTCCCGTGCTAAGACAAAAAAATGTGCAAGCCGGAGGCCAAAAAGCTGTGAGCCAGCTCACACTAACTCAGCTTAGAGGAGACAGTGGTGTTTTGCATAACTAGGGGAGGATGTAAGAAGAGAAAGGAATGCCAGCCGTTCTGCCGGCAAACTATGCCAGACGAGATTTAAGGTGCATTTTAATGATGTCTGGATAAGGCACGCTACCACTGCCAGAAAGCACCCCTGTCTTTCTTTTAAAAAGGGGAACCTGCCAGTGCAAAATTAAACATTTGCAATTCTCCGGAAACACAAGAACAGCTCGGCTCGCTCGGGTCCGAGATGCATTCCCTGCAGCGACGACAGATGGAAGGTTAATTCTGTACCGACGTTCTAGACAGCCCGTCTAGACTGAACCAGTCCGGCAGAAAGGAAAGCCGCAGGATAACAGACCCCCTCCGAGAGCTCAAGCGAAGGAGCAGAGAATCCCCTTGCAAACGGGATTCTTGGCGCAAAACCTGACCCCTGAACCTGCCACTCTCGTGGAAACTTTGTCCTAGTTAGCGTTCAGATCTCAGCCATCTTTGCACTCGAAACCTAAACATACAAGCATTGTTTGATAAAGTTTTGTGGTTTAACAGAATTACTTGAATACGCAGGTCTCTCGAAGAGACCCTTCTACGCTTTGGGTTTTGATACGGTTATTTCTCAACCCTAACTGGGACTGGCCTAGACCAGTGTTCCCTCTAAGCTGAGTCCGTGTGAGCTGGCTCCCAGTTTTTTAGCCTCCAGCTCACACATTTCTGTCTTTGCTCGGGAAGCAGGGCTCTGGAGCCGACTAATTTACGCAGCAGCCAAACCGTTCGCTCACGACTTCAATGCCGGTAGCTCGCACGGTAGATTTTGTTGCTCACGAGGCTCCCCGGCTTAGAGGGAGCACGGGCCTAGACTAGCCCACTCTTGTCAGATCTGGGTCAGCCGTGGCTAGTGCTCGGATGCAAGATCACCAAGGAAGCCCAGAGTTGCCACGCAGAAGTAGGCAAAGGCAAACCACCTTGGTTTTTCTCCTGCCTCAACGACCCTTCCGAGTCACCGTAAACCAGCTGGGAACACTGCCTGGACTCCCTTTGGTGGTCTCCCATCCCAGTTCTAACCAGGGCTGACCCTGCTTAGCCCACTCTCGTCAGGTCTGGGAAGCTAAGCTGGATCAACCCTGGTTAGAACTGGGCTGGGAGACCACCAAAGGGAGTCCAGGCAGTGTCCCCTCTAAGCTGAGTTAGTGTGAGCTATCGCACAGCTTTTTAGCCTCCGGCTCACACGTTTTTTGTCTTCGCGCAGGAAGGAGGGCTCCAGAGCAAAACCAATTGATGCGGCAGCCCGATCACTTGCTCACAGCTCGCGGAGTAAAATGTTTGCTGACAAGACGCATGATCGAGGTTTATAGGATTATGCATGGGATGGAGCAGGTTGAGAAAGAAGGACTTTTCTCCCTTTCTCACAAGACAAGAACTCCGTGGGCACTCCATGAAATTGCTGAGCAGTCGGGTTAGAACAGATAAAAGGAAGTCCTTCACGCAAAGAGTGCTTAACACTTGGAATTCACTGCCACAGGAGGTGGTGGCAGCTACAAGCATGGACGACTTCAAGAGGGAATTGGATAAACCTATGGAGCAGAGGTCCATCAGTAGCTATTGGCCACAAGGTATAGATAGGAACTCTCCGTCTGGGACAAGGGATGCTCTGTATTCTTGGTGCTTGGGGGGGGCAGCAGTGGGAGGGCTTCTGGTGCCCTGGCCCCACTGCTGGACCTCCTGATGGCACCTGGTATTTTTAGCCGCTGTGTGACAGAGTGTTGGACTAGATGGGCCATTGGCCTGATCCAACATTGACTTCTCTTATGTTCTTAGGCCACAGCTTAGAGGGAGCACTGAGTCCAGGGTGGCTAGGCAGAGGCCGGCCATGGCAAACTACCTCTGCTCATTTCTTGCTCTGACCTGGATGGCCCAGGGTCCAATGCTCCCTCTAAGCCGTGGAGTCTCGTGAGCAAAATAAATCTACTTTGCAGGCTTACTGGCATTAAAGTTGTGAGCGAGCGATTTGGCTACTGCCTAAATTAATTCGCTCCGGAGCCATCCCTTCCTGAGCCAAGACAAAAACATGTGAGCCGGAGGCTAAAAAACTGTGAGCTAGCTCACGCTAACTCAGCTTAGAGGGAACTCTGGCCCAGGCTAGCCTGACCGCATCAGATCTCGGAAGCTAAGCAGGGTCGTCCCTGGTTAGAAATTGGATGAGAGACCACCGAGGAAGGCCAGGGTTGCTAAGCAGAGGCAGGGAATGGCCAACCAACTGGTCGTCTCTTGCATTCAAAGCCCTATAGGCCTGTCTTCAGTCCGCTAAGACTTCATGGCCGCTCACACCCATCAGTTCCTCAACTCCACTACCCAGTGAAGTATTTTGTTAGCAAAACCAGCATTCTACGACCAAACTACTTAAAACGAGCGAGGTTTCTGGCCTGCATTCACAAGCCAAACTTTCAGAAACAGCCCGTATCAGGATGCCCGGGAGCGAATATGTGGAGAACTCCTACGATCTCTTTCTTTCTCTTTCTCTTTATTACCATGCCATACATAAGTCAAGGTTGTCAGCTTGGTAAGGCTAACAGAACGATCAGCCACAAATACCAGGTCACCCGGCCGCGTCATCTAAGAACCGTGACGTTCCTTAAGCTCTCTCTTCTTATTCAAGCCGCACGGAGGACACGCCCCGGCTGTGACCCACTGGCCTCCACGCCAACTCGACGCGTCTCTGTTTCACAATGGGCCTCCAACTTCCCGAGTCAAACCAAACCGGCTCCACAGAGCCGTCTACAGAAGCACAGCACGGCCGAGAAGTGAAACCCAGGTGGCCCTTGGACCTCGCGGGATTTTCACCTGAGACCTTGGGCAGTGGTCTAAGGACGACGAAAAAGAAATGAGCGACGTTGAGAACGGGATGATGTGGGCTCACAGAAGGAGAAGAAACCAGGACTAAACTCCACACGTCTCCCATTTCTGTGGGAAGACAGTCGTTGGTGGCATCTGCTTGGCATGCAGAAGGTCCCAGGTTCAATCCTTGGCATCTCCAGTTGAAAAGGACCAGGCAGGAGAAGAGAAGAGATTAGATTTATACCCTGCCCTTTACTCAGAGTGTCAGGGTGGCTTACAACCTCCTTTCCCTTCCCCTCCCCACAACAGACACCCTGTGAGGTAGGTGGGGCTGAGAGAACTGCCCTTGAGAGAACAGCTCTGAGAGAACTTGTGACTGACCCAAGGTCACACCAGCAGCTGCATATGGAGGACTAGGGAATCAAACCCGGTTATCCCAGATTAGGGTCCACACTCCTAACCACTACACCAAACTGGTTCTGGAGGTGATTCCCTCTAGTGTCTAGCTTTTAGTGTTCTAGCCCCACTGCCGGACCTCCGGATGGCACCTGGTATTTTTGGCCACTGTGTGACAGAGTGTTGGACTAGATGGGCCATTGGCCTGATTCAACATTGGCTTCTCTTATGTTCTTATGTGATGTGAAAGATCCTCACTTAAGTCTCTGGAAAGCCGCTGCCCGCCTGAGTAGACAATACCAACCTTGAGGGACCAAGGCTCTGAATGAATAGAAGGCAGCTTCATGTGTGCTTTCACGTGTCATAGCCTCCTCACTTAAGACTTCATAACAGCTTCCCAATTGCCAGTTTGGTGTAGTGGTTAAGTGCACGGACTACTTATCTGGGAGAACCAGGTTTGATTTCCCCACTCCTCCACTTGCACCTGGCTGGATGACCTTGGGCAAGCCACAGTTCTGTCAGAGCTGCTCTCTCAAGGACAGTTCTGGAAAGAACTCTCTCAGGCCCACCTACCTCACAGGGGGTCTGTTGTGGGGAGGAGAAGGGAAGGGAGTTTGTAAGCCGCTCTGAGACTCCGAGTGAAGGGCGGGGTATAAATCCAACCTCTTCTTCTTCTTCTTCTTCTTCTTCTTCTTCTTCATGGATCAACTTTGGCTGTGGTCTTTGACTCCCACAGAGCTCCCTTCTGAGGCCAAGCCCTGGAATTGCCCTTGAAAAGCACCCTGGCCTAGAAAGGCTGTGAGGGAATCAGAGGCCCGAGGCCTTGAAGAGCAGCTGCCAGTCAGAGCAGACAGCACTGGACCGCACGGTCTGACTCAGAAGACAGCTGCGTGAACCTTCTCGTTGCTTGTGGGGCGGTTCTGTTTAGGGGCAGTCAGTTTTATGCCTCCTTACGCAACAGGGGATGCTCTACTACACTGCCTGCATTGTGCTCGGTTTGAGACTCGCTCTGCACCGTCTCCTGCAAAGCCGTGCCGTATGAAACTCTGCCTTACACTGAACCCATTCGAGTCAGGACAGCCATTCTCCGGGGCTGAGGTCTTCCACGTCACTCCCTACCTGATATTTTCAGCTGGAGATGCTGGGGATTGAAGGACGAGGAGGAGGAGGAGGAGGAGGAGGAGATTGGATTTATACCCCTCATAAGAACATAAGAGAAGCCAATGTTGAATCAGGCCAATGGCCCATCTAGTCCAACACTCTGTGTCACACAGCGGCCAAAAATACCAGGAGGTCCAGCAGTGGGGCCAGGACACCAGAAGCCCTCCCACTGCTGCCCCCTCCATCACCGAGAATAGAGTGCATCACCTGCCCCAGACTGAGAGTTCCTATCTATACCTTGTGGCTAATAGCCACTGATGGACTTCTGCTCCATATGTTGATCTAATTCCCTCTTGAAGCTGTCCGTGCTTGTAGCTGCCACCACCTCCTGTGGCCGTGAATTCCATATGTTAATCACTCTTTAGGTGAAGGACTTCCTTTTATCTGTTCTAACCTGATTGCTCAGCAATTTCATGGAGTGCCCACGAGTTCTTATATTGTGAGAAAGGGAGAAAAGGACTTTTTCTCAACCTGCTCAATCCCATTCATAATCTTACAAACCTCGATCATGTCACCCCTCAGCCACCGTTTCTCCAAGCTGAAGAGCCCCAAGCGTTTTAACCTTTCTTCATAGGGAAGGTGTTCCAACTCTTCTATCATTCTAGTCGCCCTTCTCTGCACTTTTTCCAATGCTAAAATATCCTTTTTGAGATGTGGCGACCAGAACTGCACACAGTATTCCAAATGAGGTCGCACCAATGATTTATACATGGGCAGTATGATACTGGCTGATTTGTTCTCAATTCCCTTCCTAATAATCCCTCCCTTCAGTAACCCGAAGGAGTCTCAGACAATGTTCCCTCTAAGCTGTGGAGTCTTGTGAGCAAAAATTCGACTTGGTGAGCTACCGATGTTAAAAGTTGTGAGTGAGCGATTCGGCCCCTGCATAAATTAGTTTGCTCTGTAGCCAATCCTTCCTGAGCTAAGTCAAAAATGTGTGAGCCGGAGGCTAAAAAACTGTAAGCTAGCTCGCACTAACTCTGCTTAGAGGGGGCACTGGTCTCCGCGCGGCTTACAATCCATTTCCCTTCCCCCTCCCCGCAACAGACACCCTGTGAGGTCGGCGAGGCTGAGAGAGCTCTCCCGAGAACTGCCCTTGAGAGAACAGCTCTGAAAGAACTTGTGACTGACCCAAGGTCACACCAGCAGCTACCTGTGGAGGAGCGGGGAATCAAACCTGGTTCTCCCAGATCAGAGTCCGTGCTCTTAACCAGTACACCAAACTGTACCAGGGACCTTCTGAATGCAGAGCAGGTGCTTTCCCACTTAACCACGGCCACCCCACTCTACCAATCTGGCAGTGGTAAAGTAGCAGAGACCAAGCTTTTTTTCCAGGGTCAGTTCCTGGGCATTTCCTGGGCAAATGTACATTACCTACTCCACTGATGTCTCCCAACATCCAACACCTTATCCCCCTTCATTGCACATCTCCATATCCCCAACCCCTATTCCCGGTTTGGTCCCAAGTGCCCGGAAGGCTAGATGGTCATCTGACAGCACTGCTGATTCTGTGGATTTCGGTAGATCACGAGAGGGAGGGCAGGAAGGGTTGCCTCTGGGCTTAGTTCTCGTGGCCCTTTCTTACACGCCCAGGGAAATGTCCATCACCACTTTGGGGTCAGGAAGCCATGTCTCTCCAGACCCGTTTGGCTGGAGATCCTGGAGATTTTTTGCCATCTTCCGGACATGGAACCGCAGTCACAGGGGGTTGGATGGGGAGGGGAGGCATTTGTGAATTTCCTGCATTGTGCAGGGGGTTGGACTAAATGACCCTGGAGGTCCCTTCCAACCCATGTTCCCTCTAAGGGAGGGAGTCTTGTGAGCAAAAATTCTACTTTGTGAGCTGCTGGCATTAAAGTTGTGAGCGAGCGATTTGGCTAGTGCATAAATTAATTTGCTCTGGAGCCCATCTCTTCCTGAGCTAAGGCAGAAATGTGTGAGCTGGAGGCTAAAAAACTGTGAGCTAGCTCACACCAACTCAGCTTAGAGGGAACACTGCTTCCGACTCTATGATTCGATAAGACAGTGACCGTGTCACTGTACAGCACCTCCCTCCTTGGACAGATACACAGCATCTAATGCAGCGGTACCCACTACACGGGCTCATTCCCAGTTACCATCAACCAAAGGACTGCTGCGTGTCCTGTGAGCCGTTCCATCAAACACGTACGTGCAATAAGAGAAGATATAACCATTAAGTAAATACCGGTGGACAGTACAGTCAAGGTGCCGCTGACTTATGGCGAACTCGTGGGGTTTTCAAGGCAAGACTCATTCAGAGGCGGATTGCACTGGCTGACTAAGAACGTAAGAGAAGCCATGTTGGATAAGGCCAATGGCCCATCCGGACCAACACTCTGGGTCACACAGGGGCCAAACTCAAAGTGCCATCAGGCGGTCCACCAACGGGGCCTCAGCTCCAGAAGCCTTTCTTGCTCTCACCTCCCCCCATACGACTCTGCGGTTCTGGTGCTCATCTCTGTTTCCGATCCGAAGAGCCAGCGCTGTCCAAAGACGTTTCCATGGTCATGTGACCGGCATGACTAGACGCCGAGGTGCACGGAACGCTGTTTCCTTCCCATCGAAGCGGTACCTATTTATCTACTTGCAATTTCTTGGTTTCGAACTGCTAGGGTTGGCAGGAGCTGGAACCAGAGATGGGAGCTCACTCCGTCATGCGGCACTTGGGTCTCGAACTGCTGAAACCACTGACCTTCCAAGCCTGCAGTTCAACGTCTTAACCACTGAGCGTCCTTTTGTTCCATCTATACCTTGTGGCTAATAACCACTCATGGACCTATGTTCCATATAAGAACATAAGAGAAGCCATGTTGGATCAGGCCAATGGCCCATCCAGTCCAACACTCTGTCTCACGCAGTGGCCAAAACTCAGCTTCCATCAGGAGGTCCATCAGCAGGGCCAGAACACCAGAGGCAGTGTTCCCTCTAAGCTGAGTTAGTGTGAGCTAGTTCACAGCATTTCAGCCTCCGGCGCACACCCATTTATGCCTTAGCTCAGGAAGGATGGCTTCAGAGCAAACTAATTTATGCAGTAGCCAAATCACTCGCTCGCACTAGTTGAATGCCAGTAGCTCACAAAGAAGACTTTTTTGCTCACAAGACTCCACAGCTTAGAGGAAGCATTGACCAGAGGCCCTTCAACTGTTGCCCCCCACAAGCACCAAAAAGACAGAGAGACCATGTGGGATCAGGCCAATGGCCCATCCCGTTCGAGGCCGTGTGTCACACAGGGGCCAAAACCCAGGTGCCGTCAGGAGGTCCATCACTGGGGCCAGAATTCGAGAAGCCCTCCGCTCCCCCCCGCCCCGCCAATCACCAAGAAGATAGCGCATCACTGCCTGGGACAGAATGTTCCATCTATACCTTGTGGCTAACAGCCAATTATGGTGGACCTCTGCTCCATGGAGTGCCTGCCCAAGAATCCAGGCCGCCCGTCATCCTCCAAATTGCTCGCTCACAACCTGAATGCCAGTAGCCCATC
The DNA here is from genome assembly GCA_029375565.1 of Gekko gecko. Taxonomy (NCBI): domain Eukaryota; kingdom Metazoa; phylum Chordata; class Lepidosauria; order Squamata; family Gekkonidae; genus Gekko; species Gekko gecko. The sequence continues at coordinate 121,528,481 of JAPDNY010000010.1, forward strand.
CTTAGAGGTAAAGGTAAAGGTTCCCTTGCTCGAAAGCCAGTCGAATCCGACTCTAGGGTTGCGGTGCTCATCTCCGTTTCCAAGCCGAAGAGCCAGCGCTGTCCGAAGATGTTTCCGTGGTCATGTGGCCGGCATGACTAAACACCAAGGCGCACGGAACGCTGTTACCTTCCCACCGAAGTGGTACCTATTTATCTACTTGCAATTTCTTGCTTTTGAACTGCTAGGTTGGCAGGAACTGGAACTACAGACGGGAGCTCACTCCGTCATGCAGCACTCTCGGGTCTCGAACTGCTGAACTACTGACCTTCCAGAGCCTGCAGTTCAGCGTCTTAACCACTTGAGCCACCGCAGCTCCTATCCTTAGAAGAGCGATCTAAAAGGGATGCGTGAGTGGCAATTAGAGAGTTCATACTAGCTCTTGTGTCTAAGGCACCTGGTCCAATTCTAGCGTTGAAGTCGCCACCCTAGTATAAAACATGGATTGGGAAACTGAGAAGTTAAAATATGTTGTCGAAGGCTTTCACGGGCCGGAGTTCATTCATTGCTGTAGATTTTCCGGGTTGTGTGTCAAGCCACAGAGAGTACTCCATCTTTCTGTGTTATACCTCTGAGGATGCCAGTCACAGCTACTGGCGAAACGTCAGGCCCTACAATGCCAAGTCCACGGCCACATAACCCAGAAAACCTACAGCAACTAATGAGAAGTTAAAACTTCAGTGGAGGCTCCCAGAGAATCCCAGGGACTTCCATTGGGTTTATACTTGGGATTATTTGGAGGTTTGTACATGTTAAAGCATTCAAGATGACCAAAACGAAGACCTTTGATTAGTAAAATTTGGAAATTCCTTGGACAACCGTTTTCCAAGGCTTGTAATTCTACATCCAGATCTACTGTTATAAAGATTGCCAAACCTCCAGAAACCCTGACCTTTTGAATGGGATTTAACTGGTGGGGACTTGTACGCTCACCTGTATAACCTTTAATAAAGGGCTGTTCTAGGTCCTGACTCCAGGTTTCCTGGAGAAAGATTACGTGAGACCCTTGCAGGAAATCTAGAAAGTCAGGGCCATGGAGCTTATTTCACCGCCACCACCCTCAAGGTTCCAAGTTTAGTTGTCAGGCCTCAGATGTTATTTTATTTAGATTATTCTCAGAATCTAAAATCCTAACTGCATCCCTTGGGGATGTTGTAGCAAGGGACCCCCAAACCCCCAAAACTGGGCCGAAGCAAAAAAACCCCAAAACTGGGCCGAATCCCAAAGCAACTTTCCTTGCTCCATAGGGTTTGCCAGGTCTGCCTTGGAAAATACCTGGAGACTTTGGGGGATGGATCCGGGAGAGGGTGGGGTTTGGAGAGGGGAGGGGCCTCAGCATGGGACAATGCCATAGATTCCACCCTTCAAAGCAGCTGCTTTCTCCAGGGGAGCTGATCTCTGTCAGCTGGAGAGGAGTTGTAAAAGCAGATCTCCAGGCCTCACCTGGAGGCTGGCAACCCTACTGCTGCAGCTGCACAAGGATTGGGATCAGGGGCGGATGAAGGCTCACTGGTGCCACTCAGCACCGACCCATCTTGGTGCCCCCCCTTCTTTCCACACTGACCCCGTCCATTTTTAGTCGTTGACCTGCCTGACCAGATATACAAGGCAAGGTTGCAGCAATGCAAAAATTCATTCATATGACAACCAGGGCCAGCCCCTGGTGTCTGGGCGCCCTAGGCAGGACAGCCTGGGGAACCCACCCCACCGGGGATGCCAACCTCCCAGTGGGGCCTGGAGACTGAGGGGGCGGCTGAGCGCTGGTTTTCCTGGGTGCTCCGCAGCTGTGGGCCCCCCAAGAAAGTCAGGGAAGGGGGCGGGGGTTCTAGCCTCCACACCCTCCCTCAGAGCACCGGCTTTCCTGGAGGCTCTGCAGCTGTGGTGCCCCCAGGAAAGCCAGGGAAGGGGGTGGGGGTCCTAGCCCCCGCCCCCTCCCTCCCAGTGCCGGCTTTCCTGGAGGCTCCGCAGCTTGCGTTTCGCTCCAGGAAAGCCAGCGTTTGGCGCCCCGGTGGGCCTGGCGCCCTCGGCGAGTGCCTAGCTCACCTAGTGGGCGAGCCGGCCCTGATGACAACACAATATACCGGCATGACAACTGAATTTGGCTCCATCATTTTACTTTGAAACACATGCATTTGACTTTTAAACATAGCCTACCACACTGCACCTCGTCAGCAAAAAATAGAAGATGGCCCTAGGGTGGCACCATGATCAATTTGCACTAGTTTTATCCATTTATTTATTTTTACAAATCTTCATTCGTTGTTTTCTTCTTTTCACCCTTCTCCCAACCTTGTGGGTGCCCCCTTTGACCCTGGTGCCCTAATCACGTGCTCAGTCTGCTTAATGGTCCATCTGCCACTGATGGGGATTCCTGGACAACGTGGAGGGTTGTTTTTTCATGGGCAATGGCTCCCTCTAAGCCACGGAGTCTCGTGAGCAAAAATTCTACTTGGCGAGCTCCCGGCATTAAAGGCGTGAGCCAGCGATTTGGCTGCCGCATCACTTAGTTGGCTCTGGAGCCCTCCTTCCCGAGCCGAGACAAAAATCTGTGAGCCGGAGGCTAAAAAAACTGTGATCCGGCTCACACTGACTCGGCTTAGAGGGAACGCCGGTCACGGGCGGGCATCGCTCCAGGCTCATCTTCCGCCTTGGCAGGGACTTTTCTGCTGAGCTGCACCCAACTGTCACTTCGCTTCCGAGACCGAAAACAAAACAGAAAAAAGACCTCGACCGACAAATGAAAAGAAAAAAAAAACCAGAAGAAGACTTGAGGAAGTGCTGACAATTTCAAACCACGTTTCGGAGGGCCCCGAACAACAAGGCGAATTGCACAACGCGGAACCTCCGCTGCCCGCTTTTGTTTTCCGCCTGCGAAGGAGCCGGAGGGGACTCCGAGGCCGCCTTTCCAGCGCTCGCAGCTTCACGGCCGGCCGCAGACCGAAGAGAAGCGCCCCGAAAATTCCCAAGGGGGGGGGAGAGAGACGTTGCCAAAACAACACACGCCCCAGCCATTGGCTAAGGAGGGGTGTTGTTGCTTTTTTGGGAAAACACAGACACACACATGCATGCGTTTTCGACCAAAATATGCATCGCCCCGGGGCTTCAAGCGCACAACGAGAGCGGCGCTTTTTGCATCGCCGGCGAGAGGTCCCGCGGGGCGGCGACACCAGCTTGCAAAAGAGGGGGGACGCACAGACAGCCGTTCCCCAAGCCGTCGAGCAATCCTTGCAAGGACCCCGGGCCGTCCTGCAGGGCCGCCCGTCCAAGCAGGGCTTGCAAAGCTTTCGAGGAACGCCTCGCAAAGCACCCCCGGGGGCCGTTCTGTGACCGGGGGGGGGTCAGCCAGCCCTGCTGCCGCTTCGAGTCACGCTTGCAACGCTTAGCAAAGCCCCCTCGGGGCATTCTGCGGGGGGGGGGCTCGGCTAGCTCTGCCCCTCTAAACGACCCTTGCAAAGCTTTCGTGCAATAGCTCGCGAAGCCCCCCCCGCCGGCCCGTGGGGAGGGGAAAGGGGGGCTCGGCCAGCCTTCCCCCTTCGAGCAACGCTTGCAAATACGGCGCCTTCGAGCAACGCTTGCAAAGACCCGGGCCGGTGGGGGGGGGGGAGGCTCGGCCAGCCGTGCCCCTCCGAGCGACCCTTGCAAGCCTTTCGTGCAATAGCCCCCGGGGCCGTGGGGAGGAGGGGAGGGGGGGGGCGCTAGGCCAGCCCTGCCCCTTCGAGCAGCGCTTGCAAAGCCCCCCGGGCGCGGGGGAGAGGGGGGAAGGAAAGGACTCGGCGAGCCCTGCCCCTCCGAGCAACGCTCGCCGCTCCACCGAGCAACGTCTTGCAAGCCCCCGGGCTCGGCAGCCCGGACGCTCCGGCGGTGCCAAACTTTCTGGCGGAGGCAGGGCGAGCGCCTCCCGGCCCAGCCGCTTGCAAACTTCCAGCGTGGAGGGAGGGAGGGAGGGAGGGAGGGGAGCAAGCGAGGCGGCCGCCTCGGCTGGTAAACAAGAGGAAGGAGCCGCCGCAGCAGCGAGCAGCAAAGCGGCGGCTTCGGGTTTCAGTTTGCAGGGGCGGCGCGGGCGGTCCCTTCGGGGCGCAGGAGAGGCGGGCGCCCCGGCGCAGTTGCGCGCCCCCCGCCGCCCTCCCTTCCCCTTCCCCGCCGCCGGCCCTTACCGCATGGCTGGAGATGGAAGACGCGCCTCGCCACCGCCATCGCCGCCGCCGCTTCACACCATCCCGCCCGCCGGAGAGGAGGCAGAGGCGCAGCCCGGACTGGCAGCGGCGGCCGCGCATTGGCCTCCCGAGCCGGGGAAAGGGACGGCCCCGGCGGAGCCCCAGCCGAGCCACGCCGCGCAACGCAGCCCAGCGCAGCAGCGCCGCCGCGGGGGACACACCTCCTCCCGCGCCCGGCCGCTGCTGCTGCCGCCGCCCGGCCTTCCCCACCCCCGGCGGCGCGGGGCCTAGAGGGCGCTTCTCCCCCGCCGGGGAGGGAGGCAGGGAAGGGGACGGCTGCTCCGCGGAGGCGCCCGGGAGGCTCCCTCGGGGCTCGGTCCTGCGCCCCTCCCCGGAGGCCAGGTTCCCCAACGGGCCGCTGCCGCCCTCCCTCTCTCCCTCCCTGGGGGCCCTTTTCTGGGTCCCCCTTAGGAAGGAGGCCCTCGCACTTGGGAACTCCAGCTGCTTTAGAAAATGATGCCTGGGTGTGGAGACTTGACCAAGGGAACTTTCCCTCCCCTCTCCCCAATTAGGAGGGCATCCAAAGAAGCTGATGGGCAGTAGGTTCAGGGCCCGGACCAAGGAAATACTACTTTACACAGAGAGGGATTAAAAGGTGGGATTCGCTGCCAGAGGCTGTCGTGATGGCCACAGGAATAAACGGCTTTAAAAAGATATATTCATGGACTGGGGGGAAGCTCCGCATTCGGAGGCGCTAAGCCTCTGAATCCCAGAGCCGGGAGGCAACATCAGGGGAAGGCCTCCGCCTCTCAGCCCTGTTGTTGGCCCCCCAGAGGAACTGGTTGAGCCCACTGTGTGAGATGGGATGTTGGACTAGATGGATCCTCACTGGTCTGATCCAGCAGGGCTCTTAGGCCTCGGCCTCTCTGCCCTATTGTTGGCCGTCCAGAGGAACTGATTGGCCCCTGGGTGACACAGGAGGCTGGACTAGATGGACCCTCACTGGTCTGATCCAGCAGGGCTCTCCTGAGGTTCTTATCAGGGGAAGGCCTCGAACTCTGTGCCCTGTTGTTGTTCCTCCAGAGGAACTGGTTGGCCCCTGTAAGAGACAGGAGGCTGGGTTGAATGGACCCTCCCTGGTCTGACCCAGCAGGGCTCTTCTGATGTTCTTCTTGGGGAAGGCCTCGGCCTCTATGCCCTATTGTTGGCCCTCCAGAAGAACTGGTTGGGCACTATGTGAGACAGGAGGCTGGACTAGAGGGACCCTCACCGGTCTGATCCAGCAGGGCTCTTCTGGTGTTCATAACGGGAAGGCCTCGGCCTCTCTGCCCTGTTGTTGGCCCTCCAGAGGACCTGGTTGGTTGGCCACTGTGTGAGACAGGATACTGGGCTGGATGGACCCTCACTGGCCTGATCCAGCAGGGCTCTGGTTTCCTCTTACGGGCCATTTAACAACAACAGAAAGCATAGCAAAAAATTGATTGTGGCATCCGAAAAACCAGCCGCCTTCTATGTGGCTGAAGTAGCAGTGGCGTGACAACTCAGAGATGCAAGAATGGGCCCCATCCGTAGGAAACCTCTGCCTGCCCTCACACAGAACTTGGGGAAACCTGTTAACAGCAGGGCCTGAGGGCAAGAGTCAGACCAGTTCAGGTATTTTACGACCCCTCAAAGCAAGATAAGCCACCTCCACTAGGGCCAGGATTGCCCTCAGCTGAGGCCAAGGCCTTGGGGCAGGTGGGGGCGTCGCTTATCTCCCTGCTGGCAACCAGATACAAGCTAAGCCCCCAGGGGGGTACGACAGCCCACATGATGCTGCCCCCAAACCTGACAGTCGGGTGGCTTGGCCCGGGGAGCGGTGGCAGAAAAGGCCGTCAAGTCCCAGCCAACTTTTGGTGCACCTGTAGGGTTTTCAAGCCAAGAGACAAAACAGAAGTGGTTTCCCATTGCCTGCCTCTGCGGAGCAACCCCGGACTTCCTTGGTGGGCCCCGTCTGAGTACTCGGCAGGGCCAAGCCTACTCAGCCTCTGAGATCATACAGGGATTGGCTAGTCTGGGCCATCCAAATCAGAGTAGTAAGTAAGTACCGTCAAGTCACAACTGACATACATAAGAACATAAGAGAAGCCAATGTTGGAACAGGCCAGTGGCCCATCCAGTCCAACACTCTGTCACACCAGTGGCCAAAAATACCAGGGGCCATCAGGAGGTCCAGCAGTGGGGCCAGGACACTAGAAGCCCTCCCATTGCTGCCCCCTCCAGCACCAAGAATAGAGTGCATCCCTTGCCCCAGACTGAGAGTTCCCATCCATACCCTGTGGCTAATAGCCACTGATGGACTTCTGCTCCATATGCTTATGTAATTCCCTCTTGAAACTGTCCATGCCTGTAGCTGCCACCACCTCCTGCGGCAGGGAATTCTATAATTCCTGAACCTCCTCTGAGCATCTCATACCTTGAAAACCCCATGACGGGTCACCAAAAGTCATTTAAAACTTGAGGACACTTTATTATGAGAGCGAGTTCGGTGCAGTGGCTCTTCGCAAGAGCCAGTTTGGGGAAGTGGTTAAGTGCGCGGACTCTAATCTGGGAGAACCGGGTTCAGTTCCCCCACTCCTCCACTTGCAGTTGCTGGTGTGACCTTGGGCAAGCCATATATACCCCAGAGAGCACTACGGTCAAGGTCACAACATCGACTGACCATCCCAGGCCCTAAGGATGCCAGGCTTGCTGCCACCGGGGCCTTTTCAGTAGCGGCTCCATACTGGTGGAATGAGCTCCCGGAAGAGATCAGGGCCCTGAGGGAGCTTTTACAGTTCCGCAGGGCCTGCAAGACGGAGCTCTTCCACCAGGCTTTCAATTAGGAGCCGCCACACCACTACCACCAACATCTGAGCTTACGGGTCGGCTCTGGCCTGGAGACTGTGCCATGACATCGCGCTGTGCTGAAGATCATTGGGCTGGAAACAACTGTTAGCACACTATATAGTATGCTATCTTAACTACTGAAAGACGATAACCATCACTAGCACTCTTAAGTACTGGATTGTTTTAATGTCTTAATGTTTAAATGTTTTAATCTTTGTATATGGTTTTATGGTACTGGCTACCAATTAATGTAAGAGTAGAGGTCCTGTCCCAAGGCCACGGTGCACATAACATGGCAGGAGGTCTTTCGTTTTCCAGGGGCCGAGCTCGTGTACAACAAACTTGCCTGCTTCCCTCTGCACCAATACTCATACACACACACACCTGCAAATACTATTTCCCAAACGGAAGCACCGCATCCATCGATCACCCCCACTAGGCTGCGAGGCAGACTCCCACGCATGTTGCTAGCGTGCCTGGAGACCAGGGTGGGAAGAGGCTACGGTTGCCAACCTCCAGGTGGTATATCAAAAAAGCAGGAAGGAATCATAAATAAAATACTTGAAACAGCAGAGACGGACAATTTAACTTCACTTTTAGGAGGACATCATGAAAGAACCTTTGAGAATACACAGCCAAGATTTTATAAATGGGTGGAAGGGAACAGTAATTAAACTATAGACACACAACCCGGAACAGAAGAAAGGACAGACGATATACTTAACTATGTGCAAGAGATACATACAAAAATGATAAGGTAAGAGGAAAGCGAAAAGTATAATTGGACAATGTATGAGGTTACCTGCAAGGCAAAACAGTGATGTAATCGTAACCCCCGACCTTTATGTTTGTATGTTTTGTTTGTTTGTTTTATAAAATAAAAATGGCTTTTTAAAAAAGGAAACTGGCTCCGGTGTAAACGTCGAGAGAGAGAAATGAAACTCAAGGAAGGGAAACCACTACTCTGTTGATTTTAGCGCACGCTTTGTGATACTTTTTGTATTGCAAATATCTATCTTAAGTAAGATTCATTGTCTAAGGTGCTCAGGCATGTTGGTCTGAAGCAGTAGAACAAATTTAGGGTCCAGTCAGGCACCTGGAAGACCAACAAGGGTTTATTCAAGGTATGTGCTTTCGTGTGTCTTGAATAAACCGTTGTTGGCCTTAAGAAGAAGAAGAGATTGGATTTATACCTCACCCTTCACTGGGAGTCTCAGAGCATCTTACAAACTCCTTTCCCTTCCCCTCCCCACAACAGTCACCCTGTGAGGTAGGCAGGGCTGAGAGAGGTCCGAGAGAACTGCCCTTGAGAGAACAGCTCTGACAGAACTATGGCTTGCCCAAGGTCATCCAGCAGCTGCGAGTGGAGGAGTGGGGAACCAAACCCGGTTCTCCCAGATTAGAGTCTGCACACTTAACCACGACACCAAACTGGCGCTCTTAAAGATGCCACGGGACTCTACATTTGTCCTGGTATTTGATAAAGTGTGCACGGACATAAAAGCTCATACCTTGAATAAACCTTTGTTGGTTTTAAAGTTGCCACTGGATTCTAAATTTATTCATTGTGTAAAATACATTCCATTAGTATAAGTAAACATATGTAGGTCTGTGGTCAAAGACCATAGAGAATGGTACTAGCACAATACAAACTCTTTGAGGTAAATATTATAAACGCAGTCCTGGCTATGTTCTGGACTAGGTGTGCTAGAAGAAGAAGAAGAGATTGGATTTATACCCCGCCCTTCACTACCCAAAGGCGTCTCAGAGCAGCTGACAAACTCCTTTCCCTTCCCCTCCCCACAACAGACACCCTGTGAGGTAGAAGAAGAAGAGGAGCTTGGATTTATACCCTGCCCTTCACTACCCAAAGGCATCTCAGAGCAGCTGACAAACTCCTTTCCCTTCCCCTCCCCACAACAGACACCCTGTGAGGTAGGCGGGGCTGAGAGAGCTCTTCCCAGAACTGCCCTTGAGAGAACAGCTCTGACAGAACTTGTGACTGGCCCAAGGACATCCAGCAGGTGCAAGTGGAGAATCAAACCCAATTCTCCCAAATTAGCGTCCGGCAACTTAACCACGACACCAAACTGGCTCACTATTAACAGAATAGTGGTTTCTCTCTGGTGAATTTCATTTTTTTTCTCCGCCTCCAGGTGGTGGCTAGAATTCTGGGATTACAACTGGTCTCTGGGTGACAGACAGTTCACCTGGAGAAAACGGCCGCTTTGGGAGAGGGACTGTATGGTATTATACCCTGTTGAAGAAGAAGAGAAGAGGAGATTGGATTTATACCTCTCCCCTTCACTCGGAGTCTCAGAGCAGCTTACAGACTCCTTTCCCTTCCCTCTCCCCACAACAGACACCCCTGTGAGGCAGGTGGGGCGGAGAGAGCTCTTTCGAGGACTGCTCCTGAGAGAACAGCTCTGAGAGAACTTGTGACTGACCCAAAGTCACACCAGCAGCTGCATGTGGAGGAGTGGGGAATCAAAGCCGGCTCCCCCAGATTAGAGTCCGTGCTCTTAACCAAACTGGCTCTCCCCTCCCCAAGCCCCACCCTCTTCAGCCCCCCCCCAAATCTCCACGCATTTCCTAACTCTGCACTGACAACCATGAAAGAGGCCCAGAGCAGGAAGGGGGTCCCCGCTGCACCAGACTGCCTTCTGTTAGACAAAAAGCACCCCCTCCCACAGCAGGTTTGCCGAGATGCGCGAGGCAACGATTGCAACACTTCCGAATGCCAATTTTTTTGCGCTTTATGGCAGGGGTGCCAAACATGCGGCCCGGGGGCCAGATGAGCCCCCCCGAGGGCTTCTATCAGCCCCAGAACAGAACTGGCTGCCTTCTGCTGCTTTTTCCAGTTCTGCTGCAACATCGTTTGCAGCTTACGGAGACGCACCTGAACGGCACGCTCAAGATTGCAGCAGCACAGACGTTTTGATGCAACAATCCAGAGAGAAGAGGGGTCAGTGATCAGACACTGTTAAATTAACAAAATATTGCAAGAGTGTGGATGTATTAAGCATGATTTTATTTTAAGTAAAAAAACCCGTTTGTGCTTGTGTCCTTTATAAAGTTTGTATCTCCGCTGCCTGGCCTTACATTTTATGACACACACGTGGGCCGGCCCGACAAGGTCTCATTTATGTCAGAACCGGGCCCTCGTAACAAATGAGTTCGACACCCCCGGTTTACGGGTTCTGTGGAAGGCGGACGCCTTTCTAAACACCGCATGGGTTGTGGCCCCCCGTCTGGAGCGTTGCTGTGTGTCGGAGCGCTGTCGGAGAAGGCATCTCGCCCACCCCAGGGCCGGACAAAAGATTTCTGTTTGCTTCTTTCTTTGCACATTCTTGGCAACAGCCCCAGCTTCCCCCGGGCTACCGAGGACCACAAATATTTATAGCCAGCTACAAACCAGGCTGCTTCCTGGCACTGATAAGGGGGCAACGTTAATCTATTTCCTTTATTCCTACCCTGACTTTTCCCCAGCAGGGACACAAAGCAGCTTTCATCTCTCTCCTGTCTTCCGCTTTATCCTCACGACTACCCTGTGAGGTTGGTTAGGCAGAGAGGGCGTGCCCGCAAGCTTCCGTGGCCAAAGTGGGGATTCGAACCCAGATCCTAGTCTGACACTAACCAGTACGCCACACTGGCTCAAGGTTAGAAATGACCTGACCGTTTTGGTGGCGGCAAAGCAGCTTGCAATGGGCACCTGTCTCTATGCCAGTGAGCCTGGCTTCTGACCCACTTAAAATCTGAGAATAGGTTGCTGATAGTTCAGCCCCGAGAAGAAGGTGCCTTCGAGATGCCGCCGACTCGTGGCAACCCCGACCGTGCGATTTTCGAGGCAGGAGATGAGCAAAGGTGGTTTGCTGTGGCCTGCCTCTCTGTAGCAACCCTGGACTTATTCAGAGGTCTTGAAACAAGCAAGCGCTGTATAACTAACGCAGACCAAAGAGTGCCCAAGTAATATACACAAAAGTAAAAACGTTTATATAACAAGATAACTCAATACTAGCAAGGAATAACAAGGAGCCACATGTATCAGTAATAGCAAAATTACAGCATGCTGTACATAAGTAGTACAGAGGAAACGATATAGGAAGAAGGCTCCGTATGATGAAGTTTTTGAAGAAGAGCTATCGAAACGGAGACTGAAATCCGGAGTCTTCGTCCTGTGTCTTCTGTTTCCTCTGTACTACTTATGTACTTGTGTATTAAAGTTAAAGGTTCGAAAGCCAGTCGAATCCGACTCTAGGGTCGCGGTGCTCATCTCCGTTTCCAAGCCGAAGAGCCAGAGCTGTCCGAAGACTTCTCCATGGTCATGTGGCCGGTATGACTAAACACCAAGGTGCACGGAACGCTGTTACCTTCCCACCGAAGCGGTACTTATTTATCTACTCGCAATTTCTCGCTTTCGAACTGCTAGGTTGGCAGGAGCTGGAACCAGAGACGGGAGCTCACTCCGTCGTGCGGCACTCGGGTCTCAAACTGCTGAATTACCACCGACCTTCCAGCCTGCAGTTCAGCGCCTTAACCACTCGAGCCACCACAGCTCCACTTGTGTATTACATGATGTAATTTTGCTATTATTGACACATGTGGTTCCTTGTTATTCCTTGCTAGCATTGCGTTATCTTGTTATATAAATGTTTTTACTTTTGTGTATATTACTTGGGCACTCTTTGGTCTGCGTTATTTATACAACGCTTGCTTGTTTCAGGATTACAGTGTACTGTGTCATCACACTTGTTTTTCTCTTATTCAGAGGTCTCTCATCCAAGTGCTAACCAGGGCCGACCCTGCTTAGCTTCTGAGATCAGAGGAGATCAGGCTAACCTGGGCCATCCAGATAGATCGAGATGGGAAGCCGTGTTAGTCTTTAAGGTGCCACTGGACAATTGCTCTTTTCCCGGAGTCCAGGAGCATCTTCGAGACTAACAAAATACATGGCAGGGTAGGAGTGTTTGTGTGCGTCACTGCACACATCTTGAGATACAGCTAGGATGTGAGTCCATCCATTCTATGTATTGGGAAGTGGAGTGATTTCGGATGCTGAAAGACAGCCGATTGATTGTCTCAAGTCTTAAGGACTGGATCTACTTGCTGATTGCCAGGGCTATTTCTGGGCCGGAACGCACAGGAACGGAGTTCCGGCTGGCTCCCGAGTTGGCCACGCCCAGCAGGAACTCATTAGCATAATAGGCCACACCCAACAGCAGAAACTTATTAGGATTAGCTGCATTAGGGGTGTGTGGCCTAACATGCAAAGGAATTCCTGCTACAAAAAACGCCCTGGGTTTTGACAACAAACAAGGTAAACAGAATAAGAAGCAAAAGGTGGGTGTGGCTGGATGACCACACTTCTGATAACATGGGGGTGTGGCCTAATATGCTACTAGAGTTTCTGCTGCTGGGTGTGGCCTGTTATGCTAATGAGTTCCTGCTGGGCTTTTTCTACAAAAAGAGCCCTGCTGATTGCAATATACTTTATATTGTTTAACTTAAGTCTTAAGAAATGGATGTACTTGCTTTATGGACATTTGAAGATCATGTTTTTCAGTCCATTGAAATTGTGAACTTAGAATCTGTGAAGTCTTTCTTTTGGGAGTGTCAAATGGTAACTGTTAGATATTGCTTTAAATCTCCAGCCTGTTTATTGCAGTTCATGTATTTCGTGTATTGAATACTGGTGTATATTTGAGAAATATTTGGAGCCTTATGTGATGTGAAGTCATACATGAATGACATTAGCAGATGAATGACAATAGCAGGTGTCACAGGCATGGCCTGTAAAACGGAGCTCTTCTACCAGGCCTTCGATTAGGAGCCACTACTAATAACAAGTGAATTGTTAAGGCCTTCTATGTCAACAACAATAACAGCTACCCCGAACATCGATCTTGGCCACACCTTCGTTATCATCTGAACATGGCCTACTGGGATGTTACCGCCATCAGCACTTTACTGAATTTTTGATTGTTATGTTATGCATTTTATGAAGTTGCATTGTGTCAATGCATCAGTGTTTTTAATGTTTTAACTCTTAATGTAAGCCGCCCTGAGCCTGCCTCGGCGGGGAGGGCGGGATAGAAATCAAATTAAATGAATAAATAAAAATCAGCATTGGTAATGAGACAGGAAACCCAGGTCTCGATTCAGTCCGGGTGGACACATCGTCTTGCGCTTCATTATCAAGTGTAATTCAGCAGTCTCTCTTTCTAATCTCCCTGTGAAATTCCTTTGTAAGAAAACTGTGACTCTCAGGTCAGCAGCTAAATGTCCTGGAAAGGTTAAAGGGTTCCCCCATTGCTTAAATGTCACTCCTGCTATTGTCATTTGCCTGCAGTGCTAATGTCATTCAGCATCTGAAATCACTCAATTTCTCAATATATAGGAGAGATGGACTCAGATTGCTAGCTGTTATCTGAAGAAGCGAGCCGTGACTCACGGAAGCTCCTCCCCTGCCACCAATTTTGTTCGTCTTTAAGGTGACACGGGACTCTTGCTCTTTTCAGCTGCTGCAGACAGACTAACACGGCCACCCGTCTCGAACGAGACCACAGAAGCCGGAAGTGAAATAATAACAATAAATCTTTGCAGATTCAGTTCATCAAAATTAAAATCTGCTACATTATTGAGATCCACACTGCATAAGGAAAATATACTTAAAATGTTCTATAGATGGTACTGGACCCCTGATAAATTGTCTAAATGTTATAAAGGTGTATCAGGGACATGCTGGAGATGTAAGAAGAATGTGGGCACTTTTTACCATATATGGTGGCGATGTGAGAAAATGTCTAAGTATTGGGGATGGATTAAAAAATTATATTAGAGATTTTGGGTATAGAATTACAATTTCAGGGCTGGCCCCAGGTGTCTGGGCGCCCTAGGCAGGACAGCCTGGGGTGCCCACCCCACCAGGGATGCCAACCTCCTGGTGGGGCCTGGAGACCAGGGGAGCGGTGGAGTGCTGGCTTTCCTGGGTGCTCCCCAGCTGCAGGGGCCCCAGGAAAGCCAGGGAAGGGGCAGGGGTTCTAACCTCCGCCCCTTCCCTCCCAGCGCCGGCTTGCCTTGGCGCTTTGCAGCGTTTGGTGCCCCTGTGGGCCCGGTGCCCTAGGCGAACGCCTAGCTCGCCTAGTGGGCGAGCCGGCAGTGCTGGGGGGGCAGCAGTGGGAGGGCTGCTAGTGTCCTGGCCCCACTGCTGGACCTCCTGATGGCACCTGGTATATTTTGGCCACTGTGTGACAGAGTGTTGGACTAGATGGGCCATTGGCCTGATCCAACATTGGCTTCTCTTATGTTCTTTTGTTCTTAACTTGCCCCAGAAACTTATTTGCTCAATATAACATTAGATGGAATTTAAAAGGACGATCTATATATTATATCATATATCCTTACTGCATCTAGAATCCTTATTGCAAAATGCTGGGAAAACAGATATAATACCTAGTGGAGATGAACTAATCGTGAAAATGTGGGAAATAGCTGAAATGGATAAAATAAATATGATTTTGCCAGGGAAAGATGATAAGGTGTATCAAAAAAGACGGTGTAAATTTAACAAAGCGATACGAGAAAACGTGTAACGTAACGTAAACTCCAAAGAGGATTGTATATGTAAAATTTGTCGTTCCGTGGTGGGAAATCGATAAATAAACTATTTAAAAAAAAATTAAAATCAAAGCCTCAAGAAGTGCAGTTTTTTAAAGGATCTCGAGGAAGGCCGTTGTTTGCCTCCCTTTGAGGCTATCCAGTCCCCCGGACAAGATTATGCAAAATTAGGGCCGGCTCGCTTTAATACAGGTTACTTCCGGGTCAGTATGCATTGTCCTCCTAATGAGAGCCTGGAATATAGAAGGTTTCCTGTTGCAATGACATGCCAGGGTGGCTTTCAGAACAAACAAAAGGTCAACGCTGACTAGTGTTGTGGAACACCCAGAATGAAGACATGCTTGGGGTCAGGCTTACTAATATGACCTTCCCGCTAACTGAATAGCTTTGAGCTGCGGATGGTGAGGCTGGCTCGGCTGTGGCCCTCCTCTCTCTGCCAGACGGACGCCAAGGGCCTCACCCTGAAATGCTAGTTTGGAGAACAAGGGGGTGGGGAACGACCTTTTCAACACCTTTGGCACAGGGAGAGAGAGAGAGACGATGATTACGCAAACTGCTCGGCGGCAGCATCCTTCGCACTCAGCTCCACCCGTCAACGGTGGAGGCCAAACATTCCGCAATTAAAACTCTCCTCGATCCGTCTCCCGGTTAATTACGGCTTGCAGTTGTAGCCTGCCTCGAAAGCCATCCAAAGGCGTAACGAAAACTTGCTGAAGGGGACATTGGCTTGCAGAAAGTCGAGAACGCGGATCAAAGTGGGCCCTGTTTTCTCACGAGCGGGTGCCCTTAGGCGAGGGACCGTCAGATGAACCGACAGACTGGTCTGTTGCATTCAGTATAAGTCTACTGCGAGTTTCCCCAACATGGTGCCCCTGGGCACCTGCCAACAGCTCCTTTCCTGGCGCCCTCCAAGAACTTTCAGGAAGTGGGTGGGGATTTTGCCCAGCAAGGCTTCTGACTGGCCACTGGAGATCTTATTGGTTATGCACATTTTTGTAAAATGGTACTTTTGGCCAAAGCCGCCGCCACAAAATGAGGGTCTTCTTCACTGCGTGACTGAAGGTCGGCTTCAGAGGCCATTTTGTGGCTGGCTCAGCGGCTCTTTGGTGGCAGCCATTTTGTGACTGCATCCGTCATGGTGGGTGAGAATTCCAAAAGCGCGTGGCAGGCTCAAAACGGTTACGGACCCCTGATCGGCTCTCCAGGGCCTCAGTCGAGGAAGAAGAGGAGATTGGATTTATACCCCGCCCTTCACTATCCGAAGGAGTCTCAGAGGGGCTTACAAACTCCTTTCCCTTCCCCTCCCCACAACAGACACCCTGTGAGGTAGGCGGGGCTGAGAGAGCTCTTTCGAGGACTGCCCTTGAGAGAAGAAGAAGAGATTGGATTTATACCCCGCCCTTCACTACCCGAAGGGAGTCTCAGAGCGGCTTACAAACTCCTTTCCCTTCCCCTCCCCACAACTGAAACCCTGTGAGGTTGGCAGGGCTGAGAGAGCTCTTTCGGGGACTGCTCTTGAGAGAAGAAGCTCAGAGAGAACTTGTGACTGACCCAAGGTCACACCAGCAGCTGCAAGTGGAGGAGTGGGGAACCAAACCCGGCTCTCCCAGATCAGAGTCCGCGCTCTTAACCACTACAACAAACTGGCCCTCAGCTGCCGTCTGCAAGGGCTTTAAAAAGGGGACTCGCTAGAGATGGAGGGCAAGTTTATTGATTGCAAATAGCTATAATCGGTGTTCCCTCTAAGCCGTGGAGTCTTGTGTGCAAAAATTCTACTTTGTGAGCTACTGGCATTAAAGTTGTGAGCAGGCGATTTGGCCACTGCATAAATTAGCTTGCTCTGGATCCATCCTTCCTGAGCTAAGGGAAAAAAATTGTGAGCTGGAGGCTTAAAAATTGTGAGCTAGCTCAAACCAACTCAGCTTAGAGGGGACACTGACTCTAATGGCAAAATGAAACCTCCATGTATCCCTCGGCCTCCAGTCACTGGGCCGCTGTGCCGAGTGGCAGATTAACCATTAAACAGACTGAGCATGTGCCTTAGGGCACCAGGGCCAAAGGGGGCACCACAAAGTTGGGAAAAGGATGAAAAGAAAAGCAAAAACGAATGAAGAGTTGTAAAAAAAAAAAAAGTATTGATGAAACTAGTGCAAATTGATCATGGTGCACCCTAGGGTTGTCTTCTGTTTTTTGTTGGCGAGGTGCAGTGTCATAAAAAAGGCAAAGGTTCCCTTGCTCAAAAGCCAGTCGAATCCGACTCTAGGGTGCTCATCTCCGTTTCAAAGCCAAAGAGCCAGCGCTGTCCGAAGACGTTTCCATGGTCGTGTGGCCGGCATGACTAAACACCAAGGTGCATGGGACGCTGTTACTGACGTTTCCATGGTCATGTGGCTATCATGACTAAACACCAAGGTGCACAGAACGCTGTTACTGACGTTTCCATGGTCATGTGGCCAGCATGACTAAACATCAAGGTGCACGGAACGCTGTTACTGACGTTTCCATGGTCATGTGGCTATCATGACTAAACACCAAGGCGCACGGAACGCTGTTACCTTCCCACCGAAGTGGTACCTATTTATCTACTTGCAATTTCTTGCTTTCGAACGGCTAGGTTGGCAGGAGCTGGAACCAGAGACGGGAGCTCACTCCGTCATGCGGCACTCTCGGGTCTCGAACTGCTGAACTACTGACCTTCCACAGCCTGCAGTTCAGCGTCTTAACCACTCGAGCCACCGCAGTGTCGTAGGCTATGTTTAAAAGTCAAATGCCTGTGTTTAAAAGTAAAAGGATGGAGCCAAATTCAAATGGATGGGGTCAGTGTGGAAAGGAGGGGGGCAGCAAGATCGGTCAGTGCTTAGGGCACCAATGAGCCTTAATTCACCCCTGGCTGTACCCCTGCTGTGGGGGCCTTCCTCTGAAAAAGGACGCCAGACGAGATGGACCTTGATTCTGGTCCAGCATGGCTTGGTTTGGGGATCCCGCCATTCTCCGCAGTCATCAGGCCTTCGTTTTAAGATGTCTTAATCTTGATAACTCCTTCGGCTGGAGGCCATTTAGAAGACAGCCTTGGCTGTGCCCTGGAACACCCACGAGGCTAATTCCATCGATGTCTGATAAGAAGGCAGTAACCTCTGCCCTGCAATCGTCTGGGGTTTCTGAGGTCAACCGATTAAATGCTTTTCTGCTGCGAACCGTTTCTAGAGAGACGCATTTTATGGTTTTAAAGTCGGCTAAACTGCTTTATAGGCCCCCCCCCGAGAAAAAGATGGGATTTAGGCACGCACAGACACAGACGAAGTGAAATAACAGTTGTAAAATTTGGAATACACACCGTTGAGAAATGCATTCCAAGGGATGCAAGGAAAGAATCAGAAACAAGCAGTTCCCACCCTGCCCTGGAGAGCCCGGGCCAGGCCGATCTCGTCAGATCTCGGAAGCTAAGCAGGGCCGACCCCGGCGGGTATTTGGATGGGAGACATCCAAGGAATACCAGGGCCGGAAGGCAGAAGCAGGCTATCAAGCCACTTCTCTGAACACCACTTCAAATGTGGGATCAGCTGCCTACAGAGGCGGCGAGCTTCCCTTCGCTGGCAGCTTTCAAGAAGAGGCTGGACGGATATTTGTCAGGGATGCTCTACGCTGGTCCTGCATTGGGCAGGGGGTTGGACTAGATGGTCTCCATGGCCCCCTTCCAACTCTACGATTCTATCATGCTCCAGTACTGTTGCCAGAGGTCGCCATGACTTCCAGGCATGGGTGCACGCATACACACACACACACAAACCAGAAAAGAGCAGTTCCCCACAGCTTTCCTAGAACGGAACACACACACAAATATGTTAGTGGGTGGTGCTAATTCCGATTGTGCGGCAGGGAGGGTTCTTCCTGTAAGGAGTCCACAGTGAACGCTTGCCAGGTTGATGTAGTGGTTAAGTGTGTGGACTCTAATATGGGAGAGCCGGGCTTGAGTCCCTTCTCCTCCACATGCAGCTGCTGGGGTGACTTTGGGTGAGTCACAAGTTCTCTCAGAGCTGTTTTCTCAAGAGCAGGCCTCGAAAGAGCTCTCTCGGCCCCCACCTGCCTCACAGGGTGTCTGTTGTGAGGAGGGGGAGGGAAAGGAGTTTGTAAGCCGCTCCGAGACTGCGAGTGAAGGGCGGGGTATAAATCCAAACTCTTCTTCTTCTTCTTCTACCTCATGGGGTGTCTGTTGTGGGGAGGGAAAGGGAAAGGAGTTTGTAAGCCGCTCTGAGACTCCGAGTGAAGGGCGGGGTATAAATCCAATCTCCTCCTCCTTCTCTTCTTCTTGCCTACTAGGGGGGGAAAGGCTACGGTAGAACTTTCACAAAGGGCGCAAGAGCATTACGCACGGGGTCATTCAAACCTTTCGTTCTTCACTTCTGGACGCTTCAAGTATTTGCCTTGCATTTGCATTCGTTTATTTATCCCCTGCCTGCCCCTCTAGTCGGGGCTCAAAGCTGTCAAGTTCAAAAGCAAGTAGATCCAAGCATTCTTAGGTCCAAGAAAGGCTTTATTGGAATACAGTGCTAAAACTCACAGTGAAAGGGTTATTGTCAGGAATGGCGGGACAAGCTGCACAAGCATGGTTATAGTGTGATGCAAAATAGCGACTAGCAAATGAACTGCAAGCGCGCACGCGGGAAACTTCCGGCGGGAGAGTTACTTAATAGGCGGGAGACGACTCCCTCCGCCCCTCGGCTTCACAGGAACGGAAAATTCTCATAGACTTAAGAATAGCCCAAAGCCTGCATTCAAGGCCACCGTGATAACACCGAGCGGCAGAGAAGAAGCTCCCACGTTACAGCTAGCATACCTATGCAAGCACAGAAGCAGGGACAAGATAGGGAACACAGAACAATGGACACAGTGTGAAACATTAAACAAACCATTACTGACACTAGCGGCCTAGGACACGATTCCCCCCCTCCCGTATCTTCTCACCAAAACAACCCGGTGTGGTAGGCCAGGCTGAGTGTTTGTGAAAGGCGAGATCCTGCAGTGTGCTTCCTTAGGGGAAATGGGAATTTGAACCCCAGCCTCCCAAGATCAACGCCAGTGTCCCCTCTAAGCTGAGTGAGTGTGAGCTAGCTCACAGTTTTTTAGCCTCCGGCTCTCACATGTCTGTCTTGGCTCAGGAAGGAGGGCTCCAGAGCAAACGAATTTATGCAGTGGCCAAATCGCTCGCTCACAACTTTAATGCCGGTAGCTCACAAAGTGGAATTTTTGCTCACAGGACTCTCCACAGCTTAGAGGGATCAACACTCCCTTCCCCAGCATGGGGCACCCGCTAAGAGTTTTAGAAAGTGGGCGTGGCTGAGCCCAGTCAGGCTTCTAATTGGGCCCCTGGAGATTTGATTGACAGTTCAGATTTTTTGATAATGTCACTTTGGCATGAGCTGCCTCCCCCGCACAAGGGTCTTGACTGTGTGACTGGAGGGAAGGCCATTTGGTGGCTCTGCCCACCGCGCTGTGTCCGAATTCCAAAGGCCCCTGCAGGCTCAAAAAGACTGAAGGCCAGTGTTCCCCCTAAGCTGAGTTAGTGTGAGCTGGCTCACAGTTTTTTTAGCCTCTAGCTCATGCATTTTTGTCTTCGTTCAGGAAGGATGGCTCCAGAGCCAACCTAATTCAAGAAGAAGAAGAAGAAGAAGAAGAGGAGGAGGAGGAGGAGGAGGAGGAGGAGGAGGAGGAGGAGGAGGAAGAAGAAGAAGAAGAAGAAGAAGAAGAAGAAGAAGAAGAAGAAGAAGAAGAAGAAGAAGAAGAAGAAGAAGAAGAAGAAGAGGAGGAGGAGGAGGAGGAGGAGGAGGAGGAGGAGGAGGAGGAGATTGGATTTATACTCCGCCCTTCACTACCCAAAGGAAGAGAAGAAGAAGAGATTGGATTTATGCCCCGCCCTTCATTACCCAAAGGTGCCTCAGAGCAGCTTACAAGCTCCCTTCCCCTCCCCACAACAGACACCCTGTGAGCAGTGTTCCCTCTAAGCTGAGTTAGTGTGAGCTTGCTCACCGTTTTTTAGCCTCCGGCTCACACATTTTTGTCTTAGTTCAGGAAGGAAAGCTCCAGAGCAAACTAATTTATGCAGTAGTCAAATCGCTGGCTCACAACTTCAATGCCAGGAGCTCACAAAGTGGAATTTTTTTGCTCACAGGACTTCACAGCTTAGAGGGAATGTTGCCTGTGAGGTCGGTGGGGCTGAGAGAGCTCTGACAGAAACTGCTCTTTTTCAATAACAGCTCTTATCAGAATTACGGCCCAAGGTCATCCTGCCAGGTGAAGTGGAGGAGTGGGGGAATCAAACCCGGTTCTCCCAGATTAGAGTCTGTGCACTTAACCACTGTACCAAACTGGCTCTTGGACTGGATTTATACCCCGCCCTTCACTACCCAAAGGAAGAGAAGAAGAAGAAGAGGAAGAGGAAGAGGAAGAGATTGGATTTCTACCCCGCCCTTCACTACCCAAAGGAGTCTCCGAGCAGCTTACAAACTCCTTTCCCTTCCCCTCTCCACCACAGACACCCTGTGAGGTAGAAGAAGAGGAAGAGATTGGATTTATACCCCGCCCTTCACTACCCAAAGGAGTCTCCGAGCAGCTTACAAACTCCTTTCCCTTCCCCTCCCCACAACAGACACCCTGTGAAGTAGAAGAAGAGGAAGAGATTGGATTTATACCCCGCCCTTCACTACCCAAAGGTGTCTCAGAGCGGCTCACAAACTCCTTTCCCTTCCCCTCCCCACAACAGACACCCTGTGAGGTAGAAGAAGAGGAAGAGATTGGATTTATACCCCGCCCTTCACTACCCAAAGGTGTCTCAGAGCGGCTCACAAACTCCTTTCCCTTCCCCTCCCCACAACAGACACCCTGTGAGGCAGGTGGGGCTGAGAGAGCTCTGTCAGAAACTGCTCTTTTTCAGGAACAGCTGTGCCAGAGCTTGTGACTGACCGGAGGTCACGTCAGCAGGCGCAAGTGAAGGAGTGGGAAATCAAACCCGATCCTCCCAGATCAGAGTCCACGCACTTAACCACAACAGCAAACTGGCTCTGACAGAACTATGGCTTGCCCAAGGTCATCCAGCAGGTGCAAGTGGAGGAGTGGGGAATGAAACCTGGTGCTCCCAGATTAGAGTCCGCGCACTTAACCACTTCACTAGACTGGCTCTTGGACTGGATTTATACCCCGCCCTTCACTACCCGAAGGAAGAGAAGAAGAAGAAGAAGAGATTGGATTTATACCCTGCCCTTCACTACCCAAAGGAGTCTCAGAGCAGCCTACAAACTCCTTTCCCTTCTCCTCCCCACCTGTGAGGTAGGTGGGGCTGAGGGAGCTCTGACAGAAACTGCTCTTTTTCAAGAACAGCTGTGCCAGAGCTTGTGACTGACCAAAGGTCATGTCAGCAGGTGCAAGTGGAGGAGTGGGGAATCAAAACCAGTTCTCCCAGATTGGAGTCCGCACACTTAACCACTACACCAAACTGGCTCTGGCAGAACTATGGCTTGCCCAAGGTCATCCAGCAGGTGCAAGTGGAGGAGTGGGGAATGAAACCCGGTTCTCCCAGAATAGAGTCCACACAAGAGCCAAAACGCTCCCTCTCAACTTTGATGCCAGTAGCTCACCAACCAGAATTCTCGCTCACCAGTCTCCACAGCTTAGAGGGCGCGTTCTTGGCCTCCTGCTCTTCTGCTCCCTCCCCCAAACAAATCCTATTTGGTTGCAACCCGAGAAGTGCAAACATAGGCTGGCCTCCCAACTATGTCTTTTCATCAAACACAAATGAGGAGAGCGGACAGAGACTGGAGAGGCGCAAGCCGGCCAGGCCACCGGCTCCAGCAAGGCTCGGAGCGGCTGGATAAACAAGGGAGAGGAAACCGAACACTGATCCCGGAGGAATTAAGTTAGGTGGGGACATGGAGGCTGGCAGGCTAACGAGGGCATCTTTCGCACGCATACCAGCGGAGCGACAGTGCGGGCACGTGAGCCGAAGCGAGGGACGGCAAAGCCTCACGGTTGCTTCCCGCTGGCTCGGTGTCTGGAGACAGGGCAGCAGAAATTGCGCCCGGGCCCCAAAGTCCTCACTGTTGTGGAATTAGGGCTGGATTCAGCCTCAGTCCTCTGCTAAACCTGTGGTACACCTACGATACTGTAATTTCTATAGCAATTAGCCAGTGTTAGATCAGACCAATGGCCCCTCCAGTCCAACACTCTGTCACACAGTGGCCAAAAATACCAGGTGCCATCAGGAGGTCCAGCAGTGGGGCCAGGGCACTAGAAGCCCTCCCACTGCTGACCCCCCCAACCACCAAGAATACAAAGCATCCCTTGCCCCAGAATGAGAGTTTTTCTTCTTCTTCTTCTTGGGCTAATAGCCACTGATGGACCTCTGCTCCAGATGTTTATCTAATTCCCTCTTGAAGCCATCTGTGCTTGTAGCCGCCACCACCTCCTGTGGCAGTGAATTCCATGTGTGAATCACTCTTTGGGTGAAGGAGGACTTCTTTTTAGCCGTTCTAACCCGACTGCTCAGCAATTACATGAAGAAGAAGAAGAAGAAGAAGAAGAAGAAGAAGAAGAAGAAGAAGAAGAAGAAGAAGAAGAAGAAGGAGAAGGAGAAGGAGAAGGAGAAGGAGAAGGAGAAGGAGAAGGAGAAGGAGAAGGAGAAGGAGAAGGAGAAGGAGAAGGAGAAGGAGAAGGAGAAGGAGAAGGAGAAGGAGAAGGAGAAGGAGAAGGAGAAGAAGGAGGAGGAGGAGGAGGAGGAGGAGGAGAAGGAGAAGAACGAGAACAAGAAGAACAAGAACAAGAACAAGAACAAGAAGAACAACAAGAAGAAGAACAACAAGAAGAAGAACAAGAAAAGGAGGAGGAGGAGGAGATTGGATTTATACCCCGCCCTTCACTTGGAGTCTCAGAGCGGCTTACAAACTCCTTTCCCTTCCCCTCCCCACAACAGACACCCTGTGAGGTAGACGGGGCTGAGAGAGCTCGGACAGAAACTGCTCTTTCAGGAACAGCTGTGCCAGAGCTTGTGACTGACCCAAGGTCACATCAGCAGGTGCAAGTGGAGGAGTGGGGGAATCAAACCCGGTTCTCCCAGATTAGAGTCCGCGCACTTAACCACGACACCAAACTGGCTCGTGAAGTGCCCACGAGTTCTTGTACGCATAATCTTGTAAACCTCGATCACGTCACCCCTCAGCCGTCGTTTCTCCAAGCTAAACAGCCCCAAGTGCTTTAACCTTTCTTCATAGGGGAAAGTGTCCCAACCCTTTTATCATTCTAGTTGCCCTCTTCTGCACTTTTCCCAGTGCTATAATATCCTTTTTAAGATGTAGTGACCAGAACTGTACACAGTACTCCAAATGAGGCCTCACCATCGATTTATATAGGGGCGTTATATTGTGTGCTTTGTTTTCAATTCCCCTTCCTAATGATCCCCAGCACAGCGTTGGCCTTTTTTATTGCAGTCGCACACTGTCTCGACATTTGCAGTCGGGAATAATGCTCCAATAACGCAGCTCCGGCTCCCTCCCTCTCTCTGCAGAAGTGCTGCTCTGGACAGCTCCTGAATCCTTACACAATCGTTGCGGCGGAATCTTTACGCCGCTGTCCTGCCCACTGGATAACTACTCTTTGCATGCACTCCAGCAGTCCTTTGCAAACAGGCCCAGATGCAAATCACGGCTTACGTGCGTTGAAAGTGCATCAGCTGACCCGTATGAAAGCAGCCTTAAAGAGACAGGCAAAGGCCCATGTTGTGTGTCTGTGTGTGTACAGTGCCGTCAATTTGCACCCAACTGATGGCAAACCTGTAGGGCTTTCGTGACGAGAGAGGAGCAGAGGTGGGTGGGCATCGCCGGCCTCTGGGTAGCAATCCTGGCCTGAGTAGCAACCCTGGAGAGCCAGTCTGGTGTCGTGGTTAGGAGCGCGGACTCTAATCTGGGAGAACTGGGTTTGATTCCCCGTGCCTCCACATGCAGCTACTGGTGTGACCTTGGGTCAGTCACAAGTTCTCTCAGAGCTGTTCTCTCAGGAGCAGTCCTTGAAAGAGCTCTCTCAGCCCCACCTACCTCCCAGGGTTTCAGTTGTGGGGAGGGGAGGGGAAAGGGATTGTAAGACGTTCTGAGACTCCTTCGGGTAGTGGATGGCAGGATATAAACCTAATCTCTTCTTAGAATCGCAGAATGTTAGAATTGGAAGGGACCTTGCAGGTCATCTAGGCCCACCCCCCTGCACTCTGCAGGAGCACAGCCTAAAGATAGCCCTGCAACACACCCAAAAGATGGTTGTCCAGCCTCTGCTTGAAAACGTCCAGCGAAGGAGCATCTGCCACCTTCCGAGGCAGTCTGTTCCACTGCTCAACCACTCCTACAGTTAGGAAGTTTCTCCTGATATTTAGCTGATAACGACTCCCTTGCAATTTCCACCCATTCGATCTAGTCTTGCGATCCGGAGCAAGAGAGAATAGATCTGCTCCATCTTCTATATTGACAGCCCTTCAAATACTTGAAGACTGCAATCACGTCCCCTCTAAGCCTTCTCTTTCCCAGGCTAAACAGACCCAGCTCTTTCAGCCTTTCCTCGTAAGACTTGGATTCCAACCCTCTCACCATCCTGGTCGCCCTCTTCTGGACACGCTCCAGCTTGTCAACATCCTTCCTAAAGGGTGGTGCCCAAAACTGGATACCAGGTGAGGCCTGACCATAGCAGAATAGAGAGAATAGAGAGAATAGATCTGCTCCATCTTCTACATGACAGCCCTTCGAATACTTGGAGACTGCAATCATGCCCCCTCTAAGCCTTCTCTTTCCTGGGCTAAACATACCCAACTCTTTCCGCCTTTCCTCGTAAGACTTGGATTCCAACCCTCTCACCCTCCTGGTCACCCTCTTCTGGACACGCTCGAGCTTGTCGACATCCTTCCTAAAGTGTGGTGCCCAAAACTGGACACAGGACTCCAGGTGAGGCCTGACCATAGCAGAATACAGCGGGACTACCACCTCCTGTGATCTGGACACAAGGCTTCTGTGAATGCATCCTAATATTACTTTTCTTCTTCCTCCTCCTCCTCTTCCTCCTCCTCCTCCTTAGTGGTCTCCCATCCAAGCACTGGCCAGGGCCGACCCTGCTTAGCTTCCAAGATCTGATGAGCTCGAGCTCGCCTGCCAGGGTGGGCAAAGGCATAAGCAGAAAGGGGGTGGGGGGTCTCCTAAAGGGGCGTGCAGAGGGTCAGGGAAATATGGTGAAGGATAAAACCCTTTCCTGACCACCCCCCCCCCGTCCCACGTGGCTTGGATCACCCTGGTCCCGTCGTCCCCGGCATGGCCTTCTTGGGTGTCTTCCTTTTTACCTCTGGAAAAGCCAGTTGGATATAAGTCTCACAGGAAGTAGGCCCCTGTTCTTGAACTGGTACTAGGGAATGCCAACCTCCAGGTGAAGCCTGGAGCTCCCCTGATGTTATAACTGATATCCAGGTGAGAGAGAGTAGTTCCCCTGGAGACAATGGTGATTTTGGGGAGGGGGGCAAACTACATAGCGGCATACCTCACTGAAGTCCCTCCCCCCAGGCCCCACCCACAAATCTCCAGGGGGTTTCCCAGCCATAACTGGTGCCTATAACTCACTGGGAGTGTGGAGGAGGAGGAGATTGGATTTATACCCCGCCCTTCACTTGGAGTCTCAGAGTGGCTTCCAGACCCCTTTCCCTTCCCCTCCCCACAACAGACACCCTATGAGGTAGGCGGGGCTGAGAGAGCTCTTTCGACGACTGCCCTTGAGAGAACAGCTCTGAGAGAACTCTGGCTGGCCCAGGGTCATCCAGCAGCTGCAGGCAGAGGAGTGGGGGAATCAAACCCGGTTCTCCCAGATTAGAGCACCTGAAAACCGGGCCACGCAATTTAAGCAAGCCATTAATCGTACAACCATCGTTAGCCAAGCGCGGGCTCCATATAATCAAAGCCCTTTCAGATACAAAACATTGAACAGATCCTATTACAAAAGGAAACTAGATTTATTTATGATTTAAAGACATACTATCCTTTTGGCATGAATCAAAGCATGGGTTTCACAACTTATATTAATTAGTGATAGTTTATCAAGGCACTGGACCTGTGCAATTGCAACCTGATACTCCTCCCTAAATATTTTCACTTTAACACCAAGATTTTAACATGTTCGATCTAAGTGATGGCAGCCTGTGATTCTTGTTCTTTTGATTTCAGTAGGGTAAGGTAAAGGTCGAAAGCCAGTCGAATCCAACTCTAGGGTCGCGGTGCTCATCTCCATTTCAAAGCCGAAGAGCCAGAGCTGTCCGAAGACTTCTCCATGGTCATGTGGCCGGCATGACTAAACACCAAGGTGCACGGAATGCTGTAACCTTCCCACCGAAGCGGTACTTATTTATCTACTCGCAATTTCTCGCTTTTGAACTGCTAGGTTGCCAGGAGCTGGAACCAGAGACGAGAGCTCACTCCGTCGTGCGGCACTCGGGTCTCGAACTGCTGAACTACCGACCTTCTCCATGGTCATGTGGCCGGCATGACTAAACACCAAGGCGCACGGAACGCTGTTACCTTCCCACCAAAGTGGTACCAATAAGACCTTTTACTAATTTCACCTGTGTTGCTGCAGCCTGGCACTAGGTATAAATTATGATGCAACATATAGTACAATAAGGACCCATGATCCTTCATGATTCATTATACTGGCTTGGTATGTGCCAGTTTGGTGTCGTGGTTAAGTGTGCAGACTCTAATCTGGGAAAACCGGGTTTGATTCCCCACTCCTCCACGTGCAGCTGCTGCTGTGACTTTGGGTCAGTCACAAGCTCTGGCACAGCTGTTCTTTCAAGGACAGTTCCTGTCAGAAGTTCTCTCAGCCCCACCTACCTCCCAGGGTGTCTGTTGTGGGGAGGGGAAGGGAAAGGAGTTTGTAAGCCGCTCTGGGACTCCGAGTGAAGGGCGGGGTATAAATCCAATCTCCTCCTCCTCCTCCTCCTACTGAGATTGGGGTGAGTCTTCCTGCAGCTCCATATTATGCAATTTATATATTATGTATGAATGTTCATTCTCACTTGTGTATGTTTTGAATTTGCATTTAGTCCCACTATAGCCTACTGGTTTTGAATAAGAAATACTCGAAACGTGGCAGCTTGCATCCGGACTATGCATCATCCGGACGACGCATCAAATGGCTTTCTATGGCTTATGGAATTCATGAATGTCCACTCCATGATGAAATGCGTGTCAAATTGGACCACGATATCACAACACAACTGGAGTGAGACGCAGTGAAATATTTGGGACTTTATTCCTTATTCATGTTTCTGTATTCTGATTAGACCTTGGCCATTATTGTTACATTTCTGTTTACTGAATTGTTATTCCATATCGTTATATATCTACCTTGTTTATTTTCAGCTAGTGGTTTTTGTGCTTTGTTCCAGGTTAGGAAATAGCTGGAAATTTTGGGGACGGAGCTTGAGAAGGGCAGGGGAGGGGCTTTAATGGAGGATAATGCCACAGAGTCCCCCATCCAGAGCAGCCATTTCCTTTAAGAGAATTTTTTGGTGTAGTGGTTAAGACTGGCAGGACTCTAATCCGGGAGAACCGGGTTTGATTCCCCACTCCTCCAGATGCAGCCAGCTGGGCGACCTTGGGCCAGTCACAAGTTCTCTCAGAGCTGTTCTACCAAAAGAGCAGTCCTCAAAAGAGCTCTCTCAACCCCCACCTACCTCACAGGGTGTCTGTTGTGGGGAGAGGAAGGGAAGGAGATTGTAAACTGCTCTGAGATGCCGAGTGAAGGGGGTGCAAATCCAATCTCCTCCTCTTCCTCTTCTCCTCTTATCACCTGGAAATCAGCAATGCTCCCTCTAAGATGTGGAGCTTTGTGAGCAAAAATTCTACTTTGTGAGCTACTGGCATTGAAGTTAACATAAGAACATAAGAGAACACAATGTTGGATCAGGCCAGTGGTCCATCCAGTCCAACACTCTGTCACACAGTGGCCAAAAAAACCAGGGGCCATCAGGAGGTCCACCAGTGGGGCCAGGACACTAGAAGCCCTCCCACTGATGCCCCCTCCAGCACCAAGGATAGAGTGCATCGCCTGCCCCAGACTGAGAGTTCCCATCTATACCTTGTGGCTAATAGCCACTGATGGACTTCTGCTCCATATGTTTATCTAATTCCCTCTTGAAACTGTCCATGCTTGTAGCTGCCACCACCTCCTGTGGCAACGAATTCCATGTGTTAATCACTCTTTGGGTGAAGAAGGACTTCCTTTTATCCATTCTAAGTTGTGAGCGAGCAATTCGGCTAGTGCATAAATTAGTTTGCTCTGGAGCCATCTTTCCTAAGACAAAAATGTGTGAGCTGGAAGCTAAAAAGCCTGTGAGCCAGCTCACACTAACGTAGCTTAGAGGGAACACTGGCTGTAATCCCGGAAGGTCTCCACTGGAGCCCTCATGATCGACCCACCCTAGGCGAAAGTCTAGTTCACCTAGTGGGTGGGCCGGCCCTGATCTCCAGCCGATAATGCCCTTGCATACGAGAAGACTACAGGTATGATTATTTTAATCACCTTTGTCTCGCACAGATGGCCCAGCGCTGGAAGGAGGGACTGCGGGTGCCCCACGGACAAGGATTTCCCCTTGCGACCCCATGCCAAGAAGGTCTTAGAAAAAGGAAGCCCTTTCTTGCCAGTTCCCCAGCCTTGGATAGAACAGTCCCTCCTAAAAGGCAGTCGGGAGTTGCTGCCAAACAAACATCTCTAATGGCGCTTTGCGTGCCAAAAACGCATTGGAGGCAGAAAGGAGGGTTGTTGTGAACGAACGCTGGTCGCATGCTCCTTTTCTAGCAGAACCAGCGGGGGAGGCAGGCAGAGACGGCATTTTGCTTCCAGAGGGGATGCGTCCCAGGCTGGTGAGCTCTACTACCTTGCCAAGCCCGGCCCTTCGAGGACTAGGCAGCATGGTGTGGCAATTAAGAGCGGCGGACTCTAATCTGGAGAGCCGGGTTTTATTCCCCCACTCTTCCTCCACATGCAGCCAGCTGGGTGACCTTGGACAAGTCCCAGTTCTCTCAGAGCTGTTCTCTCAGAAGCAGTCCTCAAAAGAGCTCTCTCAGCCCCACCTGCCTCACAAGGTGCCTGTTGTGGGGAGAGGAAGGGAAGGTGATTACAAGGAAGAAGAAGAAGAAGAAGAAGAAGAAGAAGAAGAAGAAGAAGAAGAAGAAGAAGAAGAAGAAGAAGAAGAAGAAGAAGAAGAAGAAGAAGAAGAAGAAGAAGAAGAAGAAGAAGAAGAAGAAGAAGAAGAAGAAGAAGAAGAAGAAGAAGAAGAAGAAGAAGAAGAAGAAGAAGGAGAAGGAGGAGGAGGAGGAGGAGGAGGAGGAGGAGGAGTTTTTCAAGAACAGCTGTGCCAGAACTATGGCTTGCCCAAGGTTATCCAGCAGGTGCAGATGGAGGAGTGGGGAATCAAACCCGGTTCTCCCAATTTAAAGTCCGAGCACTTACCACTATACCAAACCCTTTCCTGACGACAGCCCCCATCCCTTACGGTAGAGGAAAACAGGGTATAAAAACCTACTCTTCTTCTAATTCACACGTTCACTTTTTCCCTGGATGGGAAGGTTGTACCTCCAATGGCTCACCAATACACAGGCTGATTTCTCCCCCACCCCCCAATAAATAGTCAAAATGGGCTTTGTGTGGGGTTGCCAGGCTCAAGGTCAGGCCTGGAGATTTCCCAGAGTTAGAACTGAATTTCAGTAGGATAATCATAGCAAGCCAATGGAAGAAACATTCAAAACCAACAATAAAAATGTGGTTCGGGAAGGCAGAGGAATAGTTTGTGTTAGATAAAATAACAGAGGATAAAACAAGCAGAAAAGCCCTGAATATCGATCGTGTTTTGTAGACCAGTGGTATCCTATAACAACATATTTGGCTGACAACCATGTTGTAGCATCACCATTATATATTCAAAAACTGTTACTTTTTTAGTCAACGTCTTATTGTTAAGTTAGATGTTAAATCTCTATAGTGGTAGCAGAGTTTACAATGTATCATGCTCACCTTTGTATTTTCTTGGTTCTATTACGGGGTGCTGTCTTTTGGTTAATGAACACAGTCAAAACGTATTGTTATTGTTATTGGTGAATTTAATAAAGAAGAAGACGAAGAGAAGAAGAGATTGGATTTACACCCCACCCTTCACTCACAGTCTCAGAGCGGCTCACAAACTCCTTTCCCTTCCCCTCCCCACAACAGACACCCTGTGAGATTGGTGAGGCTGAGAGTGCTCTGATGGAACCATGGCTTGCCCAAGGTCATCCAGCAGCTGCAAGTGGAGGAGTAGGGAATCAAACCCGATTCTCCCAGATTAGAGTCCGCGCACTTAACCACGACACCAAACTGGCTCTCTCCTTCATAAGAATAAAAAGAACTGAATTCCAGGATGACATAGGTAGCATCCCCGGGGGGGGGGGAATGACTGCTCTGGAGAATGGGGTCTATGGCACTGTACCCCCGCCCTCCCCAAGCTCCACCCCCAAATCTCCAGGAATTTCCCAACATGCACTTGGCAACTCTAGGGCTGTGGCTCATACCTGCAGCCTGATTCATGCGCTTGCAACAGGAAGAACAAGAGTGTAGGATTTCAAGAATGTGGTGTGCCTCTCCCTTCCTTTACTACTACTGGAGAGAGAGTGTCACAAGGCAGTAAGTAGGGAAGCCAGCCCACAGGTGGCAACCAGCAAGAATCCAGAGGAATTGGAACACGGGGGAACCATCAGCACGATGGCGTTACATCACGCCACTCTAGGAATCTCTGGACACTTCATGGCAAATAAAACCATAGAGTTTTTGGCGATTCCTGGAGCGGCATGAAGCCACTTCCAAGTTTTTCCCTGGAAGTGACGTGCAGCGGCGATTTTTAAAATTTATTTTTCCCATCTCCCAGTGAGAGGTTTCTGACCCTAGCAGGGGACTTCGCAACCCTGGCATCTGTGATCTTTGCTTGCTTGTGGTCACTCACAGAATCAGAGAGTTGGAAGGGGCCATAGAGGCCATCTAGTCTGACCCCCTGCTCAATGCAGGATCAGCCTAGAGCATCCCTGACCAGTGTTTGTCCAGCCGCTGCTTGAAGACTGCAAGGGAGGGGGAGCTCACCAACTTCCCAGGCTGGCTGATGCCACTAAGGCACAACTCTGACTGCAAAAAAAGTTTTCCTAAGAGCCAGCCAGTACCTCCCCACCCTTAATTTTTTTTTTAAAACAGAAATTTTTATTTTATTTTATATATAAACAAAGTTAACAACAGAAGGAATAGTTGGACGATTGTTACATCGAAAAAGCATTAATCGTAAAACAGGGCGAGTGAAGTAAGGATGAAGCTCAAGGGGAATATTTGACATATAAAAGCAACGATGCAACTTCCAATGCACTGAATAACAACATTTAAAGGCAAATCTTGTGAAGAGCTAACTATATAATAAAAGTTTTAAATTTAGCATTTTTAACTGAATCCCAGTCAAACTTGTCAATAATGATTTTATTTAAAAAAGGATACCGAATGTTAAGCGGGTTAGTTAACTCACATTCCGTTTGATTTTCAGTAAAGTAAATATTAAAATTCTCTAACATAAACAAATCCCAAACTTTATATAACCATTGTTGTATTTTAGGGGGATTTTCATCTTTCCACTGTTTAGCTATCAAAATCTTTACAGCGGTAAGTAAAATATTTATTAATTGTCTTTCGGATTCCAAAGGACCATTGTCGGGCCATAGATTTAAAAAAACCACTTTATTAATGGATATATTTAACATGTTCCATATTATATAAAAAACAAAGTAAAATACATATCCTTTTCATTATACCCCTCCCTCCCCATACAAGGCTTCCCGCAATGCTCTTACCCCCCTTATAGTCTCTGTTAAACATTTACTTTACTGATCCTTTTTAACCTTCATTATCATATAACGGTAACACTCTAACAATAAAATCATTTTAAAATTTCTTCTTAACTGTCAAAGCAAATCAAGTTATTCTTAACATCCCAGTTTTTCCCCAAATAGTCTTGAAAGTCTTTCCATTCTTCAAAAAACTTTTCATCTTCCTCGTTGTTAAGCTTCCTTGTCAGTTTGTCCATTTCAACCATAAACAACATCTTCTTAATCCATTCCCATGTTTCAGGTGTCTTTTCTTGCTTCCAAAATTGTGCATAAGTCATTCTGGCTGTTGTAACCAAATACCATAACAATGTTCTCTTGGTTACATTTACTTCTTCAAATTTAAGACCTAACAGTAACATTTGTGGGTCTTTCTTGAAAGTACATTTCAAAATTTTCTGTATCTCACTGTGTATCTGAGTCCAGTAGCTTATAGCTTTATCACAAGTCCACCACATGTGGTAAAATGACCCTTGTCGGGCCATAGATTGAGGAGCATGAGCATTGGATCTAAAGGTAAGTCTTGATTTGTAAATTTTTTTATCTGTTGATTAACTTGAGACCAAAAATTTTTGATGTGTGTGCAAGTCCACCAATTGTGAAAGAATGTGGCTTTCTCACCGCACTTTTTCCAACATAATGGGGAAAGTTGAGGAATCATAGGTGTTAATCTAACTGGTGTGAGATACCATCGCATTAATACTTTCATGTTGGCTTCATAAATGTAAAGCGAGCGAGACAGTTTACTTTGTGTTTTCCAAATTTGATTCCATTGTTGCTCTGAAAGATCGTATTGTAGTTCTTTTGCCCATGCTTCTGGATAACCTGACTTCGGATTGTCTTTAGATTTAATTAAAAGTTGATATATTTTGGAAATAAGGCCTCATTTTTTGTAGTTTTAATTTAAAACCAGGATTGTGGGTCCTCTCCTCCGCTGCCAACAGGAACAGCTCCCTGCCCTCCTCTAAGGGACAGCCCTTCAAATCCTTCAAGAGAGCAATCAACAGCTGTGCCAGTACTATGGCTTGCCTAAGGTCATCCAGCAGGTGCAAGCGGGGGAATCAAGCCTGATTCTCCCAGATTAGAGTCCGTGCACTTAACCACTACACCAAACTGGCTCTCGGATTTGGGTTTGAACACTTTCCCCTATGAAGAAAGGTTCAAGCGCTTGGGGCTCTTTAGCTTGGAGAAACGACGGCTGAGGGGTGACATGATCGAGGTTTATAAGATTATGCCTGGGATAGAGCAGGTAGAGAAAGAGGAACTTTCCTCCCTTTCCCACAGTACAAGAACTTGTGGGCACTCCGTGAAATCGCTGAGCAGTCGGGTTAGAACGGATACGAGGAAGTCCTTCTTCACCCAAAGAGTGATTAACACATGAAATTCACTGCGATAGGAGGTAGTGGCGGCTACAAGCATGGACGGCTTCAAGAAGGAACTAGATAAACATACGGAGCAGAGGTCCATCAGTGGCTATTAGCCACAAGGGATAGATAGGAACTCTCGGTCTGGGGCAAGGGATGCTCTGTATTCTTGGTGCTTGGGGGGGCAACTGTGGGAGGGCTTCTGGTGTCCTGGCCCCACTACTGGACCTCCTGATGGCACCTGGTATTTTTGGCCACTGTGTGACAGAGTGCTGGACTGGATGGGCCATTGGCCTGATCCCACATGGGCTTCTCTCTTATGTTTTTAGGTTCTTATCCTTCTTCTGTCCAGGCATCCAGCGTCCATACAGAAATCAGTGAACAAACAAAGCCCCTTTATACTGAATCAGAGTATTGATGCATCAGAATCAGTATTGCCTACTCAGACCGGCAGCCGATCTCCAGCGTCTCGGGCAGAGGTCTTTCACATTGCCTCCAATTTCATTTCTTTTAGCTGGATATGCCGGGGACTGAACCTGGGACCTTCTGCATGACAAGCAGATGCTCTGTCATTGAGCCACAGCCCTTCCCTCGCCAACGGCAATTGCCTTGTAAGGCCTTTAGTCTATCAAGGTTACTACTGTCTCTCTGGCTAGCAACACTCTCAGAACAAGAAGGAGGGATTAGATTTATATCTGGCTCTTCAGTACCTGAAGGAGTCTCAGAGCAGCTTATAATCTCCTTTCCCTTCCCCACAACAGACACCCTGTGAAGTAGGCGGGGCTGAAAGAGCTCTTTCGAGAACTGCTCCTGAGAGAACAGCTCTGAGAGAACTTGTGACTGACCCAGGGTCATGCCAGCAGCTGCATGTGGAGGAGTGGGGAATCAAACCCGGTTCTCCCAGATCAGAACCGGTGCTCCTAACCACTATGCCGCACTGGCTCTCAGAGGTCTTTCACGTCACCTGCTACCTGATCCTTTTAGCTGGAGATGCCGGGAACTGAACCTGGGACCTTCTGCATGCCAAGCAGGGGCTCTCCCACTGAGCCACGGCCCCTCTGGCAGGAGAAGACCAAGATCAGAGAGCTGTGAATTGTGACTCAGTGGTAGAGCATCTCCTTGTCTTGCACAAGGTCCCAAGTTCGGTCCCCAGCATCTCCAGGTAGCAGATGAGGTGAAAGACCTTTGCTTGAGATCATAGAATCACAGAGTTAGAAGGGGCCATAGAGACCATCTAGCCCAACCCCCTGCCCAATGCAGGACCAGCCTAAAGCATCTCTGGCAAATATCCGTCCAGCCTCTTCTTGAAAGCTGTCAGTGAAAGGGAGCTCACCGCCTCCCTAGGCAGCTGGTTCCACCTTTGGACCAGTGTTCCCCCTAAGCTGAGTTAGTGTGAGCTAGCTCACAGTTTTTTAGCTTCTGGCTCACAGATTTTTGTCCTAGCTCAGGAAGGCTGGCTCCAGAGCAAACTAACTTGTGCAGAAGCCAAATTACTCACTCACAACTTTAATGCCAGGAGCTCCCAAAGTAGAATTTTTGCTCACAAGAACTCCACAGCTTAGAGGGAACATTGCTTTAAGAACATAAGAACATAAGAGAAGCCAATGTTGAATCAGGCCAATGGCCCATCTAGTCCAACACCCTGTCACACAGCGGCCAAAATATACCAGGTGCCATCAGGAGGTCCAGCAGTGGGGCCAGGACACCAGAAGCCCTCCCACTGCTGCCCCCTCCAGCACCAAGAATAGAGGGCATCACCTGCCCCAGACTGAGAGTTCCCATCTATATCCTGTGGCTAATAGCCACTGATGGACTTCTGCTCCATATGTTTATCTAATTCCCTCTTGAAACTGTCCATGCTTCTAGCTGCCACCACCTCCTGTGGCAGTGAATTCCATATGTTAATCACTCTTTGGGTGAAGAAGTACTTCCTCTTACCTGTTCTAACCCGACTGCTCAGCAATTTCATGGAGTGCCCACGAGTTCTTGTCTTGTGAGAAAGGGAGAAAAGGACTTCTTTCTTGACCTGCTCTATCCCATTCATAATCTTATAAACCTCGATCATGTCACCCCTCAGCCGTCGTTTCTCCAAGCTGAAGAGCCCCAAGTGCTTTAACCTTTCTTCATAGGGAAGGTGTTCCAAACCTTTTATCATTCTAGTTGCCCTTCTCTCCACTTTTTCCAATGCTATAATATCCTTTTTGAGGTGTGGCTTTGGACCACTCTGACCGTGAAAAAGTGTTTCCTAATATCCAGCCGTTACCTTCCTGCATGTAATCTAAACCCGCTGCTTCGGGTCCTCTCCTCTGCTGCCAACTGGAACGGCTCCTTGCCTTCCTCCAAATGACAGCCTTTCAAATATTTAAAGAGAGTGACCATGTCCCCCCCTTAGCCTCCTCTTCCCCAAACTAAACATTCCTGGGGCCCTCAGCCTTTCCTCGTAGGGCTCCGTCTCCAGACCCCTGATCATCCTCATCGCTCTCTTCTGCACCCTCTCGATTTGGCCCCCATCCTCGATCCTGGAGAGCCGCTGCTGGTCTGAGTTGGCGGTACTGACTCTTGATGGGCCGAGGGTCTAATTCTTCATGTAAGCTACAGTGCCTACCGAAAGCAGCAGAGGGAGCACAGGGTCTCTTCCTTTGAGGGCTGCTTCCCAGCCCTACAGGAGCCGCGGTGGCTCAGAGGTTAAGACACTGAGCTGCAGGCCGGAAGGTCCGTAGTTTGGCAGTTCGAGACCCGAGTGCCGCATGACGGGCTGAGCTCCCGGCTCCGGCCCCGGCTCCTGCCATCCTTGCAATCTGAAAGCAAGACACTGCAAGTCGATAAATAGGTTCCACTTCGGCGGAAGGGCAGGGTATGAATCCAATCTCTTCTTCTTCTTCTACCTGAGAGGGTGTCTGTTGTGGGGAGGGGAAGGGAAAGGAGTTTGTAAGCCGCTCTGAGACTCCTTTGGGTAGTGAAGGGCGGGGTATAAATCCAACCTCTTCTTCTTCTGCTTCTACCTGACAGGGTGTCTGTTGTGGGGAGGGGAAGGGAAAGGAGTTTGTCAGCCGCTCTGAGACTCTGAGTGAAGGGCAGGGTATAAATCCCATCTCTTCTTCTTCTTCTACCTCACGGGGTGTCTGTTGTGGGGAGGGGAAGGGAAAGGAGTTTGTAAGCCGCTCTGAGACTCCAAGTGAAGGGCGGGGTATAAATCCCATCTCTTCTTCTTCTTCTACCTCACGGGGTGTCTGTTGTGGGGAGGGGAAGGGAAAGGAGTTTGTCAGCCGCTCTGAGACTCCGAGTGAAGGGCAGGGTATAAATCCAATCTCTTCTTCTTCTTCTACCTCACGGGGCGTCTGTTGTGGGGAGGGGAAGGGAAAGGAGTTTGTCAGCCGCTCTGAGACTCCGAGTGAAGGGCAGGGTATAAATCCCATCTCTTCTTCTTCTTCTACCTCACGGGGTGTCTGTTGTGGGGAGGGGAAGGGAAAGGAGTTTGTCAGCCGCTCTGAGACTCTGAGTGAAGGGCAGGGTATAAATCCAATCTCTTCTTCTTCTTCTACCTCACGGGGCGTCTGTTGTGGGGAGGGGAAGGGAAAGGAGTTTGTCAGCCGCTCTGAGACTCCGAGTGAAGGGCAGGGTATAAATCCCATCTCTTCTTCTTCTTCTACCTCACGGGGCGTCTGTTGTGGGGAGGGGAAGGGAAAGGAGTTTGTCAGCCGCTCTGAGACTCTGAGTGAAGGGCAGGGTATAAATCCCATCTCTTCTTCTTCTTCTACCTCACGGGGTGACTGTTGTGGGGAGGGGAAGGGAAAGGAGTTTGTAAGCTGCTCTGAGACTCCAAGTGAAGGGCGGGGTATAAATCCAATCTCTTCTTCTTTTTCTAACTGGGGCTGACCATGCTTCACTTCTGCCATATGACGGGATCGGCCTAACCTAGGACATGTGGAAATACTAGGCTAAATTTGGCTGTTTGGGTAGTTTGAGAGGGTAGTCTTGTTGGTTGGCAGTAGAAAAATCTAGACTCAAATTCAGTAGCACCTTAGTCCCCAAGTACGAACCAGGGAAGACCATGCTTGGCCTCCAAGATATGACGAAGAGAAGAAGAGGAAGAAGAGACTAGATTTATACCTCGCCCTTCACTTAGAGTCTCAGAGTGGCTTACGATCTCCTACCCTTCCCCTCTGCACAACAGACACCCTGTGAGGTAGGTGGGGCTGAGAGAGCTCTTTCGAGAACTGCCCATGAGAGAACAGCTCGGAGAGAACTTGTGACTGACCCAAGGTCACACCAGCAGCTGCATGTGGGGAAGTGGGGAATCAAACCCGGTTCTCCCAGATTAGAGTTGGCTGCTCTTAAGCACTACAGTGCCTAAAACTGCTCTGCAATAGCTACTTGGAGCCGACCAGCACTTCAATGCCTGCAATACCCAAGTCTCTCGCACTTTCCTTGCATGATTGTTTATACAGTCAAGATCTAGAGCATGTTGTCTTAAGAAACAGCCCCCCCCAATTCCCACGAAGAGGCAATTCCAGGTCATTTCTGCCTGGAATGATCAATTGGGGGTCATTTGCAGGTCACTGCCCTTTGGCATGGAACCGGCAACGGCAGCCTGCCGGTTGCTATTGACAAGAGAGCTCAGCCCAGGAACGCAAGAGGTGACTCAGGAGCCGGTGAATTTGACAGGCCTTGCGGGTTCTTCCAGCTCCCTCCAAGCCTCTCTGACTCACCTCTCGGAGCATGTAAACAGATCAGGAGCTGAAGCAAGCTTAAGGGATGCTCTCCCAGAATACTTGCGGTTGCCTAAGCGGCCAAGGGAAGCCCTGCTTCCTTTTCAGCGGCCAGTGTCGGAGGCAGGTTGGGAGGGAGGCCTTTTGCCCATGCTCAGAGGTGCTCTCTCCCTTTACCTTTTTGGTTTATTAGAAACATTTCTCTCCGGCCTTTCTTTGTGGCTCAAGGCAGCTTACAATAGTGCCTCAAGACATCCCCGGCTAAAAGCAAGGATAAAAATATGTAAAGGTAAAGGTTTTCCCTTGCTCAAAAGCCAGTCGAATCCGACTTTAGGGTTGCGGTGCTCATCTCCATTTCCAAGCCGAAGAGCCAGCGCTGTCCAAAGACTTCTCCATGGTCACCTGGCCAGCTTGACTAGATGCTGAGGCGCACAGAACACTGTTACCTTCCCATTGAAGTGGTACCTATTTATCGACTTCAATTTCTTGCTTTTGAACTGCTTGGTTGGCAGTAGCTGGGACGAGAGACGAGAGACGGGAGCTCACTCTGTCACACGGCACTTGGGTCTCGAACTGCTGAACTACTGACCTTCTGGTCTGCAGTTCAATGTCTTAACCACTGAGCCACCGCAGCCCTTAGCCAACCTCAAATTTATTCCCCCTCCCTCAAAAGATGGCAGCCATTCAAAAGACCTTGGAAGATCTCCAAGGCAGGGAAGAAGAAGTAGAAGAAGAAGAAGAGATTGGATTTATACCCTGCCAATCAGTTGGAGTCTCAGAATAGCTTCCAATCTCCTTCCCTTTCCCCTTCCCACAACGGACACCCTGTGAGGTAGGCGGGGCTGAGGGAGCTCTTTCGAGGACTGCTCTTGAGAGAACAGCTCTGAGGGAACTTGTGACTGACCCAAGGTCACACCAGCAGCTGCAAGTAAAGGAGTGGGGGTATCAAACACGGTTCTCTCAGATTAGAGTCGGCACTCCTAACCGTTCAGGGTTCAGGGTGGTGAGAACCAGGGAGGATTGTAAGGCACTCCAAAGGGATCCGTCGGGGATGGGCGAGTGGGCATCAACGTGGCAAGTGGGGTTCAGTGTGGCCAAGTGCAAAGTGATGCACATTGGAGCCAAAAATCCTAAATATAAATACACATTGATGGGGTCCGAACTGGCAGAGACTGACCAAGAGAGAGATCTTGGAGTCGTAGTAGGTAACTCAAGTGAAAATGTTGAGCCAGTGTGTGACTGCAATAAGAAAGGCCAATGCCGGTTGACAAAAAGAGGTATGGCTTCAGGCAGGAGAATAATGAAATTGAAGTTGTGTGGGCGGAGGAGGGGGGAAAAAAGTGATTTCAAAAATTTATAAAGTTTTGTTAAAATGGTACACTGAGGATGAGATGGTAAAAGAACAGATGGTAAAATGGGCTATAAATGTAAATAGAGAAATAGATAATATCAGCTTGGGAGGGTCTGTGGAAAAAGTCAATTAAAATTCCAACATGTGTTAATGTGAAAGAGAATTGTTATAAAATGATGTATAGATGGTACATGACGGCAAAAAAAAATTGCTAATATGAACGAGAATTTGTCTAACAAATGTTGGAAGTGTTAAAAAAAAGGAAGGGTCGTTTTATCATATGGGGTGGACTTGTGATAAAGCGGCAGAGTATTGGACAGAGATTCATAATGAAATACAGAAGATCCTGAAGTGTACTTTGAAAAAACAACCTGAAACGTTACTTTTAGGTCTTAAAATGGAAGAATTGCATGTAACAAAAAGAACATTGTTATGGTATTTGGTCACAACAGCAAGAATGACATTTGCCCAATGTTGGAAGCAAGAAAAAATACCAGAAAAATGGGACTGGATAAAGAAGATGCTTTTTATGGTAAAGGTAAAGGTAAAGGTTCCCTTGCTCGAAAGCCAGTCGAATCCGACTCTAGGGTTGCGGTGCTCATCTCCGTTTCAAAGCCAAAGAGCCAACGCTGTCCAAAGACGTTTCCGTGGTCATGTGGCCGGCATGACTAAACACCAAGGCGCACGGAACGCTGTTACCTTCCCACCAAAGTGGTACCTATTTATCTACTTGCAATTTCTTGCTTTTGAACTGCTAGGTTGCCAGGAGCTGGAACCAGAGACGGGAGCTCACTCCGTCATGCGGCACGCGGGTCTTGAACTGCCGAACTACCGACCTTCCACAGCCTGCAGTTCAGCGTCTTAACCGCTTGAGCCACTGAGAAGCTTAATGGCAAAGAAGATGAAGAATTTTTCATAGAATGGAAAGACTATAAAGACTATCTTGAAATGAACTGGGATGTAAGAAATAAGTTACTCTGCTTTGATAACTATTAAGGATAGAAAAAAAAGAAAGTAATGACTGAATTATAGCTAAAATGTTACCTAAGGGTCAGACTGAACGAATTAATATGTTTTAAAAGAAGAATTGATTATGGGATAAGTTTTTATTGTTATTGAATATTGAATGAAATAGGTAGCGGGGCGGAGCATTGCTGGAAGCCAAGCCGGGGGGGGGGAGGAAGGGGAGAATGGAAAAGGATGTATTCAAAAGTATTATGAGTTATGGAGCGTGTTAATATATCCTATCAATAAAAATTTTATTTAAAAAAAAAGAAAGGCCAACGCTATGCTGGGGATTATTAGGAAGGGAACTGAAAACAGATCAGCCCGTATCATCAGGCCCCTGTATAAATCAATGGTGCGACCTCATCTGGAGTACTGTGTACAGTTCTGGTCACCACACCTCAAAAAGGATAATATAGTACCGGGAAAAGGGCGGAAAAGGGCAACTACAATGGTAAAAGGGTTGGAGGACTTTCCCCATGAAGAAAGGTTAAAGCGCTTGGGGCTCTTCAGCTTGCAGAAACGACGGCTGAGGGGTGACATTTCCAGGTGCGGCGGGGAGGGCGGGGTAGAAGCCAAAATAGATAAATCAATAAACCGCTTCTCCCCCCTGCACTTCAGCTTCCTCAGTGTACATGGCCCCGCCTCCTGAGGCGTACATTCTATGGTTCGCTCCACCTCTTGCAGCAGCCATTTTGTGGCTGACTCCGCCTCCTGAAGCAGCCATTTTGTGGCCACACCCATCACCCTGTGTCAGGACTCAGGGTTGCCAATCCCCCACTGGGGGCTGAGGATCCCCTGGTTTGGAGCCCCTCCCTCCACTTCAGGGCTGTCAGAAAGTGGTGGGGATGGCCACTGGGTGCTCCATTATACCCTATGGAGACCAGTCCCCATAAGGTATAATGGAGGATCAATCTGTGGTTACCTGGGGCTCCGGAGGGGCTGTTTTTAGAGGCAGAGACACCAAATTTTCAGCATAGCTGGTGGTGCCTCTCCTGAAAATAAAGGCCAAATTTCAAAACAATTGGACCAGGGGGTCCAATTCTATGAGCCCCAAAATAAGGTGCCCCCATCCCCCATTATTTGCAACGGAGGGAAAGCATTTAAAAGGAATGCGGTCCCTTTAAATGTGACAGCCAGATCTCCCTTCGGCGTTCCATCACCTAGTGACATCCCAAAAGTGCTGTCACATCCTTGCCCCTGGCTTCACCCCCAAAGTCTCCTGGCTCCACCCCCAAGGTCGCAGATATTTCCCGAGTTGGACCTGGCAACCCGACCTGGACTAGACCAAGGTCACCCAAGTAAACATCATTTACAAATGGGTATCTGAGCAGGGGCAGTCTTCATGATTCTGGGGCCCAGGAGGGGGACTCAGAATCACTGCACTGCCCAAACCCCCCACTGTCCCTCTGGGGCCACTGTCCAGCCGGCGACTGAGGAGACATGCGCACCCTGCCAATGCTGTGCCAGCTGCGTGAGCCCCAGAGCGACGACACACATGCCAGTGTGAGCCTGCTCTCTCTCTTTCAGGGGGCCCTGCCCAGCTTGGGGGCCCTGTTTCTGATGTCCTATTGCTAAGAGGTTTGGTGCCTGTTTGGGGTAGTGGTTAAGTGCGCGGACTCTAATCTGGGAGAACCGGGTTTGATTCCCCACTCCTCCACTTGCAGCTGCTGGATGACCTTGGGCAAGCCATCCGGGGTGGATGAAGGCTCCCTGGTGCCCTGGGCACTGACCAATCTTGGTGCCCCCCTCCTTTCCACACTGACCCCGTCCATTTTAGTTGTTGGCCTGTCTGACCAGATATACAATGCAGGTTGCAGCAATGCAAAAATGTATTCATATGATAACACAATATCCTGTACAAACTGAGCCAAGCTTTGGCTACATAAAGTTCTACGAAAATGCAATACGACATCTATTTTACAAATCTTCATTCTTTTTGCTTTTTTCCTTTTCACCCTTTTCCCAACTTTGTGGTGCCCCCTTTGGCCCTGCTGCCCTAAGCACGTGCTTAAGTCTGCTTAAGGGTCAATCTGCCACTGCAAGCCATAGTTCGGTCAGAGCTGTTCTTGAAAAAGAGCCGTTTCTGCCAGAGCTCTCTCAGCCCCGCCTACCTCACAGGGGGCGTCTGTTGTGGGGAGGGGGAGGGAAAGGAGTTTGTCAGCCGCTCTGAGACTCCTTTGGGTAGTGAAGGGCAGGGTATAAATCCAATCCCTTCTTCTTTCTCCACACGCAGCTGCTGGTGTGACCTTGGGTCAGTCACAAGGTCTCTGGGAGCTGTTCTCTCACCGGCAGTCCTCGAAAGAGCTCTCTCAGCCCCGCCTACCTCACAGGGTGTCTGTTGTGGGGAGGGGAAGTGAAGGAGATTGTAAGCCACTCTGAGACTTCCTTGGGTAGTGAAGGGTAGGGTATAAATCCAATCTCCTCCTCCTCCTCCTCCTCCTCCTCCTCCTCCTCCTCCTTCTTCTAATATTGTTCCTAGAGCCTGCCTCCAACCGCCACACACCACTAATTCCGTGAAAGAAACCCTTCCGCTTAGCCCAACAGGGCTGCAAAATCGCATCCACCGAGCCAGTTGGAAGGAGATCCTTAACGGCTCCGGCCCCTATTTCTGTATCAAGACAAACTGACGTTCCTGCAGCACTTAAAAAGGAAAGGAAGCATTGCTGGAGCTCCCCCCCCCCCGGCACCCTCCCATATTTTCATGGGCCATTAGCACAACAGAACATCCTGTTTCCAGCGGTGTTATAGCCAGTGCCCCCCCCCCGGCCCACAAGCAGGCACTGAAATTGGAAGCTGGTGAAAGGAACACAGACAGGCAGAGGAGATCCCAGTCCGACAGGACCGTGCATGTGTTTATTTAAAGACCTTCAGCTCTGGAAACGGGCTGCAAGATTACGTACCCATGTGCCGCGCGCCGCATCAGGTGCACCAAGCCTTTTAACGAAAAATATTAGCATTCCAGATTAGCAGACCGAAACATGGAGGGTTTTAGAGGCCTGGCGGGACCTCAAAAGCACTGCTGGCTTTCCAGACCTTGGAAGACGTCTCAGGCACTGGAACGGAGACCAGAAAAGAAAGGCTGAATATAGCCACACAAATCCCGTCTATGGCGGCTGCCAAATCTTCTCCTTGCCAAATCTGGCTTCCACATTTTGCATCCGGTCTTGGAGAGGAGCTGTGGCTCACTGGAGGAGCATCTGCTCGGCCTGCGGAAGGTCCCAGGTTCGATCCCCAGCATCTCCAGTTGAAAGGACCAAATGGTAGGTGATGTAAAAGACTTTGAATGGAGACCCTGGAGAGCCGCTGCCAGTCTGGGCAGACAATCCTGACCTTGATGGACCTATGGTCCGATTCAACAGAAGGCAGCTTCCTGTATGTTCATTCTTTTATACTAGGGAGGGGACGTGGCTCAGTGGTAGAGCATCTGCTTGGCATGTAGAAGGCCACAGGTTCAATCCCCGGCATCTCCAGTTAAAAAGACTAGGCAGGAGGTGGTGAGGAAGACCTCTGCCTGAGACCCTGGTGAGCTGTAAAGAGGGGCCGTGGCTCAGTGGAAGAGCATCTGCTTGGTATGCAGAAGGTCCCAGGTTCAATCCCCGGCATCTCCAGT
This sequence comes from Gekko gecko, assembly GCA_029375565.1. Lineage (NCBI taxonomy): Eukaryota > Metazoa > Chordata > Lepidosauria > Squamata > Gekkonidae > Gekko > Gekko gecko. The sequence continues at coordinate 121,573,155 of JAPDNY010000010.1, forward strand.
TGAAAAGACCAGGCAGGAGGTGATGGGAAAGACCTCCGCCTGAGACCCTGGAGAACTGTAAAGATGAGCTGTGGCTCAGTGGAAGAGCCTCTGCTTGGCATGCAGAAGATCCCAGGTTCAGTCCCCAGCATCTCCAGTTAAAAGGACCAGGCAGGCGGTGATGGGAAAGACCTCTGCCTGAGACCCTGTAGAGCTCTAAAGAGGGGCTGTGGCTCAGTGGAAGAGCCTCTGCTTGGCATGCAGAAGGTCCCAGGTTCAGTCCCCGGCATCTCCAGTTAAAAGGACCAGGCAGGAGGTGATGGGAAAGACCTCAGCCTGAGACCCTGGAGAGCTGTAAAGAGGGGCTGTGGCTCAGTGGAAGAGCCTCTGCTTGGCATGCAGAAGGTCCCAGGTTCAGTCCCCGGCATCTCCAGTTAAAAGGACCAGGCAGGAGGTGATGGGAAAGACCTCAGCCTGAGATCCTGGAGAACTGTAAAGATGAGCTGTGGCCCAGTGGTAGAGCATCTGCTTGGCCTGCAGAAGATCCTAGGTTCAATCCCTGCCATCTTCAGCTAAAAGGACCAGGTAGGTGGGTGATGTGAAAGACTTCTGTGCCTGAGACCCTGGAGAGCTGTAAAGAGGGGCTGTGGCTAAGTGGAAGAGCATCTGCTCGGCATGCAGAAGGTCCCAGGTTTAGTCCCCAGCATCTCCAGTTAAAAGGACCAGGTAGGCAGGCGATGTGAAAGACTTCTGTGCCTGAGACCCTGGACAGCCACTGCCCATCTGAGCCGACAATCCTGACCTGGATGGACGGTCTGATTCAGTAGAAGGCAGGTTCACGGTGTCCGCGTGTCTCTCAAAAACCACCTATCTGCCCAATCCTTTAACTGGAGACGGCAGGGACAGAACCAGGGACCTTCTGTGTGCCAAGCAGATGCTCTACCACTGAGCGACAGACCTTCCCCTACTCCGGGGGTGGCCAAACTTGCTTGTTTGAGAGCCGCAAGACATGAACAAGTATCACACACACGTTTTATTGGAAAATATGCAAATTTGCTTTTTATTAACATTAAATTAGACAGTGTGAAAGAGCCACATGCGGTTCCTGAGCTGCACTTTGGCCACCCCTGCACCACCCTTTCCCCACAACACCGATTGACCCTCCCAGGCCCCAAGGGATGCCAGGCTCGCTGCCACCAGGGGCAGGGTCTTCTCAGTGGTGGCTCCATACTGGTGGAACGAGCTCCCGGAAGAGATCAGGGCCCTGCGGGATCTTCTACCATTCCGCAAGGGCCTGCAAGACGGAGCTCTTCCGCCAGGCTTTCGACTAGGAGCCGCCCTCGCTATTACCACCCACATCTGCGGTGATGGGCTGGCCCCAGCTTCGAGATCGAGCCATACCATCGTGCGACGCCAGAAGATCACTGAGTCGGGAGCTGTCTGCTTTGTTACATCATATAGCACGCCATCTCAATTAATGATGGAACGGTTACTATTACTAGCACTTCACAATTCTCTGATTGTTTTAAAATGTTTAAACGTTTTTAATGTGGATTTCATGGTACCTTGTACCGACTGATGTGAGCCGCCCTGGGCCTGTTCGCGGGGAGGGCCGGGGTATAAATGGAATAAATAAAAATTAAAAGTGCTCGAACTTAACTAAGGGGTAGATCCAAGCGGGCAGCAATGTTCCCTCTAAGTTGTGCAGTCTTTTGAGCAAGAATTCTGCTTTGTGAGCTATTGGCATTGAGGTTGTGAGCGAGCGATTTGGCGGCTGCATAAATTAGTTTGCTCCGGAGCCTTCCGTCCTGAGTGAGGATAGAAATGTGTGAGCTGGAGGCTAAAAAACTATGAGCTAGCTCACACTAACTCAGCTTAGAGGGAACGCTGGTGGGCAGCTGTGCCGGGCTGAAGCAGGAGAGCGAATTTAGAGTCCAGTGGGGCGCCTTTAAGACCAACAAAGATTTATTCAAGCGACGAGCTTTCGTGGGTACGCACACTTTTTCGGATACACTGGAACGGCAGGTAAGAGTTCAGACTTATAGGCAGGGGCTGAACAGCAAATTAACATGTAACAAGATTAAGAAGAGAAGAGGAGATTGGATTTATGCCCCGCCCTTCACTGCCCAAAGGCATCTCAGAGCGGCTTCCAAACTCCTTTCCCTTCCCCTCCCCGCAACTGACACCCTGTGAGGTCGGTGGGGCTGAGAGAGCTCTGAGAGAAACGGCTCTTTTTCGAGAACAGCTCTGAGAGAACGTGACTGACCCAAGGTCACACCAGCAGCTGCGTGTGGAAGAGTGGGGAATCAAACCCGGTTCTCCCAGATTAGAGTCCGCGCACTTAACCACGACACCAAACTGGCTTAAGATGTTTTAAGATATGCAAAGACAAGCAGCTAAGCAGCAAGCTAAGATCATAAGCAACGCTCCCGCTAAGCTGTGGGGTCTTGTGAGCAAAGATTCTACTTTGCGAGCGACGGGGCATTAAGGCTGTGAGCAGGCGATTGGGCTGCTGCCTAAATTACGTTTGCTTCGGAGCCGTCCCTTCCTGAGCGAAGGCAAAAATGTGTGAGCCGGAGGCTAAAAAAACAGTGAACCAGCTCACACTGATTCAGCTTAGAGGGACACACTGGTTATAAGGTCTCGTCGCATCTCGTTGCCTGTCTGCACATACCTTGAATAAACCTTTGTCGGTCTTAAAGGTGGCACCGGACTCTAAATCTGTTCTTTTGACTAAGGGGTAGTAAAAAAAGGCCAACGATGCTCTTTTCCCGAGGCTTTGCATTATCCGGGGTGACACATTCCCGGGTGACCGAGGACGCATGCATGATGTAAAAGAGCAAAAGGACAGACAAAATACCCATAATCGCAAGTAAGTGTGCCAACCCCCGTCCCCCCAGCCGTCAGTGGGTAGGGTGACCCTATTCAGGCTGGGAAACTCCTGGAGATTTGGGGAAGGCGTCTGGGGAAGACAGGGACCTCAGTGGGGTACAATGCCACACAGACTCCACCCTCCAAAACAGCCATTTTCTCAAGGGGAACCGATCCCCGTCGTCTGCAGATGAGTTGTAATTCTAGGGGTTCCCCAGGTCCCACCTGGAGGTTGGCACCCCTAAAAAAAGGAAGTTATCATATTTAAATGTCCAGTTAAATTCCAGAATTGGAAAGCACAACAGCCCCAGTTCCTTTTCTAATAAGAAACGCCGGCGGGGAGGGGACGGGGGATGGAGCAATATTCACTGTTAAGATGTAAGAGAACATAAGAGAAGCCAATGTTGAATCAGGCCAATGGCCCATCTAGTCCAACACTCTGTCACACAGCAGCCAAAATATACCAGGTGCCATCAGGAGGTCCAGCAGTGGGGCCAGGACACTAGAAGCCCTCCCACTGCTGCCCCCTCCAGCACCAAGAATAGAGTGCATCACCTGCCCCAGACTGAGAGTTCCCATCTATACCCTGTGGCTAATAGCCACTGATGGACTTCTGCTCCATATGTTTATCTAATTCCCTCTTGAAACTGTCCATGCTTGCAGCTGCCACCACCTCCTGTGGCAGTGAATTCCATATGTTAATCACTCTTTGGGTGAAGAAGTATTTTCTTTTATCTGTTCTAACACGACTGCTCAGCAATTTCATGGAGTGCCCACGAGTTCTTGTATTGTGAGAAAGGGAGAAAAGTACTCCTTTCTCAACCTGCTCAATCCCATTCATAATCTTATAAACCTCAATCATGTCACCCCTCAGCCGTCGTTTCTCCAAGCTAAAGAGCCCCAAGCATTTTAACCTTTCTTCATAGGGAAGGTGTTCCAACCCTTTTATCATTCTAGTTGCCCTTCTCTGCACTTGTGGAGTCTTGTGAGCAAAAATTCTACGAGCTCCTGGCATTAAAGTCGTGAGCGCGCCATTCGGCTGCTGCGTAAATTAGTTTGCTCTGGAGCTCATCCCTTCCTGAGCCAAGACAAAAAGGTGTGAGCCGGAGGCTGAAAAACTGTGAGCTAGCTCACACTGACTCAGAGGGAACACTAGTTAGGATCCAGGACACAAAATGAATGGTAGACATAGAATCATAGAATGTTAGAGTTGGAAGGGACTTTGCAGGTCATCTAGTCCAACCCACTGCACCCTGCAGAAGCGTAACCGAAAGAGAGCCCTACAACAACATCCCTGAAAGATGGTCATCCAGTCTCTGCTTGAAAACATCCAGGGAAGGAGCATCCACCACCTCCCGAGGCAGGCTGTTCCACTGCTCAACCACTCTTACAGTTAGGAAGTTTCTCCTGATATTTAGCTGGTAACGACTCCCTTTTCATTCCCACCCATTCGATCTAGTCTTGCAATCTGGAGCGAGAGAGAATAGATCTGCTCCGTCTTCTACAGGACAGCCCTTCAGATATTTGAAGCCTGCCATCATGTCCCCCTCTGAGCCTTCTCTTTCTCAGGCTAAACATATCCAACTCTTTCAGCCTTTCCTCGTAAGAAGACGAACCCATATTTTCATTCTAACGTAGGCTGTCGTGGACGACGGTGCACTTTGAAAGACACATGCCGGAATAAAACACAGCCACGGCTTTGCCGTTCTCCTGTTTCACGCCCTCTCTCTTAGCAATGCATTCACACACAGAGGACTGCAGCGAGATTTCGAGTCCTCTAGCCCCTTAGAGAGCAACAATATTTTCGGAGCGTCCGCTTTTTGTGGGTCCAACCGCAAAGGGTTCTACCCCCGAAATCTTGTTGGTCTCTAAGATGCAACTGGACTCGAACCCAACTCATCTAACACAGACCAACACAGCATCCCTCGGAAACAGAGGACCGAAAAAACACACTTATTAGAACCGAAGGAATTTCACCTTACCTGAGACTTTCACGAACATTGTCAAGGAGTGACGGATGCTGCCAAGCCACCCTGCAGTTTGAACAGGCAGTGAGGAAAGGCAGCGGAGCCGGCTAGGGACGGCCTCACCCGGAGACCCATCTTCAGCATCGGAAGAGGGACCGAGGGGCAGGTGGTAAGCCAGCCGATGCAGAAAAGGAGCACACAGCTGCCGAAGAGATTCCCCCAGTACTCAGAGCTGCAAAACGGATTTCTGGCACGAGCGAGAATCACAAGCCGGGGTTGTGGTTTCTGAAGAAATCTTGAGCACTTCAGGACGCCCGGCCTTTTTATCTCGTCGCCGCAAGCCTTCACAGCTGCCGACAGGTTGCAAACAGTGCGCGGCAGTGCTAACGCTTGGCGTGACCCAGACAACGGGTTTTTTGGTTGCCACCGCACCGAGAAGGGGGGGGGTCTGGGAGGCACTGCGAGAGAAAGGCTTCCCTGCCTTTGACGCGTCGTGTTCAAGAAGCACCGTCAAAGTTCCGCACGCCGGCAATCAGTGTTCCCTCTAAGCTGAGTCAGTGTGGGCTAGCTCACAGCTTTTTAGCCTCCGGCTCACACATTTTTGTCTCGGCTCAGGAAGGAGGGCTCCAGAGCAGACTAATTTATGCAGGAGCCAAATCGCCCACTCACAACTTGAATGCCAGGAGCTCACGAGGTAGAATTTTTGCTCACAAGACTCCACAGCTTAGAGGAAGCATTGCCGGCCATCGTCCGGAATTCCAGACAAGATGGCTTTTCTCGCTTACCTATATGTTAACCTTCTCTGCTGTTGGTCCGTACCGATAGTTTGAGGGTTTCTTCTTTTTTTATATTAGCTGTGCAATTTTTAAAAAAAATAATCCCAGGGCAAAACAGCGGTGGGAATTTGGCCAGCCGATCCAAATGGGGGGTTTTCTTCTGGGCTAGCCAAAGGCAGGAAATCAACTTGGTAGTTCCACGCTTTTTCTCTTGGGGGCATGGGGCACACTCTGCCAGAAAGGTGCTGTGTTCTCAAGGGTTGCCAACTCTGGATTGGCAAATTCCTGGAGATTGGGGGAAAGAACCTGGGGGGGGACACACCTCAGCAGGGTATGATGCCACTCTTTAAAGCTGCCATGTCCTCCAGGGGAACTGGATCTCCATCATCCGGAGACCGGTGGTAAAGCTGGGAACTCTCCAGGCCCCTCCTGCAGGTTGGCAACTTGATGAGCGTCCCCCCGTTCATCACCATGAAGCCCGTGTGACAGAGCATACTGATGCATTCTGCCCCAGAGTTCGCACTCATCTGGGCCCCACTCTGCTGGCCTTAACGGCACCCCAAATCCACTCTTCACCTTACCTGATGGCACAGCCACCTTTAATTCTGCTGCAAAGCCTGTGGGTTGCCAACTCAGGGTTACGAAATTCCTGGAGATTTAGGGGCACCGGGTAGGGAAGGCAGGGTTTGGGGAGGGGAGGCGCCATAGAGGGGTGTAGTGGTTAAGTGCGCGGACTCTAATCTGGGAGAACCGGGTTTGATTCCCCACTCCTCCTCCACTTGCACCTGCTGGATGACCTTGGGCAAGCCACAGTTCTGTCAGAGCTGTCCTTGAAAGAGCAGTTCTGGAAAGAGCTCTCTCAGCCCCGCCTACTTCACAGGGTGTCTGTTGTGGGGAGAAGAAGGGAAAAGAGTTTGTAAGCTGCTCTGAGACTCCAAGTGAAGGGTGGGTTATAAATCCAATCTCCCCCTCCTCCTCCCCTCCCCCACTTCTTCTTCTTCTTCTTCTTCTTCTGGTTAAGTGCGCGGACTCTAATCTGAGACAACAAGGTTTGATTCCCCACTCCTCCACTTGCACCTGCTAAATGACCTTGGGCAAAGCCATAGTTCTGATAAGAGCTGTTCTTGAAAAAGAGCCATTTCTGTCAGAGCTCTCTCAGCCCCGCCTACCTCACAGGGTGTCCATTGTGGGGAGGGGAAGGGAAGGGAGCCTCTCTGAGACTCCTTTGGGTAGTGAAGGGCAGGGTATAAATCCAATCTCTTCTTCTCCTCCTCCTCCTCCTCGTCCTCCAAAGAAGCCATCTTCTCCAGAGGAACTGATCTCTGTAGCCTGGAGTTCAGCTAGAAGATTCACCAGGCCTCACCTGGAGGTTGGCAGCCCTAGCAGGCCTACAAGGCACTCTGCGGCTTCATCTGCAGGGACAGGAAGTCCCTACCACTTCCTCAGCTCCTACGCTGCGGACAGAGTCACGCACACGTTGCCAGCGACAATTCAGATTGCCAGACTAAACGGTTGCTTTGCTGTGTGACCCTGCACCGTTGGGGTCCTGTTTGCAATGTGATCCTGCACTGTTGGGCTCTGCACCATCGACAGCCGGCGTGCGAAGGGGCCAGGCGTCCACGACGCCGGACTGCAAGCCTGCAACTCCAAGGCCCCGTTTGTCTGGCGACAATTTAAGCAGAGCGGACACAAACGGTTCCCTCTGAATAAATCCACACTTCGGAGGGGAAGCGCCAGTCTCGACAGGAAGTTCAGCCCAAAGCCCCAACCTCAAAAACACGGTTTCATTCAAACCCTGCCACTTTCCAGGGGTGCCAGCCTCCGGGTGGGACAGGGAGATCCCCCAGAATTACAACTCATCTCCAGACCACAGAGATCAGTTTCCCCTGGAGAACACGGATGTTCTGGAGGCCGGACTCTGTGGCATTGTACACCAGTGGGTCCCGATCCTCCTCAGACGCCATCCCCAAATCTCCAGGAGTCTCCTGACCCAGATCTGGCAACCCTAACCCCACCCCCTGCCGGTTTCCAGGAGGGATCTGGCAACCTTAGTAAAGGTAAAGGTTCCCTTGCTCGAAAGCCAGTCGAATCCGACTCTAGGGTTGCGGTGCTCATCTCCGTTACCAAGCCGAAGAGCCAGTGCTGTCCAAAGACATTTCCGTGGTCATGTGGCCAGCATGACTAAACACCAAGGTGCACGGAACGCTGTTACCTTCCCACCGAAGTGGTACCTATTTATCTACTTGCAATTTCTTGCTTTCGAACTGCTAGGTTGGCAGGAGCTGGAACTAGAGAAGGGAGCTCACCCCATCATGCGGCACTCACGGGTCTTGAACTGCTGAACTACTGACCTTCCACAGCCTGCAGTTCAGTGTCTTAACCACTTGAGCCACCGCAGCTCCTGGCAACCTTACACCACTACAAATTCGTTTGCGTGCTAACTGGGGCATCAGAGTTTGTACGGGCGAACGTAGCTCCCATTGGCCAAAGCAGAGTAGAAGAAGAAGAAAGAAGAGATTGGATTTCTACCCCGCCCTTCACTACCCAAGGGAGTCTCAGAGCGGCTCACAAACTCCTTTCCCTTCCCCTCCCCACAACAGACACCCAGTGAGGCAGGTGGGGCTGAGAGAGCTCTTCTGAGAACTGCCCTTGAGAGAACAGGTCTGAGAGAACTTGTGACTGACTCCAGGTCACACCAGCAGCTGCATGTGGAGGTCTGTCTGGACAACAGTCTTCTTTTCCTCGAGGCTGTGTCTGCTTGGGAGCTTCTCATTGCTGATGTCCTGGGTACCTGTCAACCTGCCGCTTTGCAGTGGTATGAGTCTCTCCACTCGGGTTGCCAGCCTCCAGGTGGTGGCCGGAGATCTCCTGGGCTATGTTTACGGATGACACGAAGTGGTTCGGGGTGGTGGAAACCAGAGAGGATTGTGAGGCAGTCCAAAGGGATCTGTCGAGGATGGGCGAGTGGGCGTCAACGTGGCAAGGGGGGGTTCAGTGTGGCCAAGTGCAAAGTGATGCACATTGGAGCCAAAAATCCTAAATATAAATACACGTTGATGGGGTCTGAACTGGCAGAGACTGACCAAGAGACAGATCTTGGAGTCATAGTGGATAAGTCAATGAAAATGTCTAGACAGTGTGTAGCTGCAATAAAGAAGGCAAACGCTATGCTGGGGGTTATTAGGAAGGGAATTGAAAACAAATCAGCCAGTATCATAATGCCCACATATAAATTAATGGTGCGACCTCATTTGAAGTACTGTGTACAGTTCTAGTCACCACACCTCAGAAAGGATATTATAAGCATTGGGGGAAAATGCAGAAAAGGGCAACTAGAATGATCAAAGAGTTGGGACACTTTCCCTATGAAGAAAGGTTAAAATGCTTCGGGCTCTTTAGCTTGGAGAGACGATGGCTGAGGGGTGACATGATTGAGGTTTATAAGATTATGCATGGGATAGAGCAGGTAGAGAAAGAAGTGCTTTTCTCCCTTTCTCACAATACAAGAACTTGTGGGCACTCCATGAAATTGCTGAGCAGTCGGGTTAGAACGGATAAAGGGAAGTCCTTCTTCACCCAAAGAGTGATTCACACATGGAATTCACTGCCACAGGAGGTGGTGGCAGCTACAAGCAGGGACGGCTTCAAGAGGGAATTAGGTAAACATATGGAGCAGAAGTCCATCAGTGGCTATTAGCCACAGGGTATAGATGGGAACTCTCAATCTGGGGCAGGTGATGCACTCTATTCTTGGTGCTAGAGGAGGCAGCAGTGGGAGGGCTTCTAGTCTCCTGGCCCCACTGCTGGACCTCCTGATGGCACCTGGTATTTTTGGCCGCTGTGTGACAGAGTGTTGGACTAGATGGGCCATTGGCCTGATTCAACAATGGCTTCTCTTATGTTCTTATGTTCTCTTATGTAGCCGGCATGACTAAACACCGAGGCACACGGAACGCTGTCACCTTCCCACCGAAGCGGTACCTATTTATCGACTTGAGATTTCTTGCTTTCGAACGGCTAGTTTGGCAGGAGCTGGGGCCAGAGACGGGAGCTCACTCCGTCCTGCGGCACTCGGGTCTCGAACTGCCGAACTATAGATCTTCCAGTCTGCAGCTCAGCATCTTAACCTCGGAGCCAACATGTGTTTATCCAATTCCCTCCTGAAGCCGTCCATGCTTGTAGCTGCCACCACCTCCTGTGGCAGTGAATTCCATGTGTTAATCACTCTGAAGTCTCCGCCTCCTCCCCAGGCTCCACCCCCAAATCTCTAAGAGTTTCCCAACTTGGATCTGGAGGAAAAAAAACCCCATCCCTAGCTGGTGACCAGGGAGGTCCTGGCTGGGTGTCTTCCCAGAAAAGTTGGTGCCTCGTCAAAAAGCACCCTGACTTGGATGACCCAGACTAGCCTAGTAGCATCAGATCTCGAAAACTAAGCAAGGTCAGCCCTGGTTGGTGCTCAGATGGGAGACCTCCAAGGAAGTCCAGGGTTGGTACGCAGAGGCAGGCAATGGCCAACGACCTCTGAACGTCTCTGGCCTTGAAAATCCTACAGGGTCTCCATAAGTCAGCCGCGGCTTGACGGCACTTTAAACACACACATCAAAAAAGTACCAACTTCCGGAATGATGTCTGTACCTCTCCTCCCTATCTTTAAACAACAGGCCTCTAAGCTGTCATTATTTTTATTTTTTTAGACGTGACTCAGGAATGTGCTCTTGAGAGACTCATTACTGTGGGCGCAGCAGCAATTCACCTGAAAAGACATTGCTGGAAGACGAGAATGGGGAAGCATCCAAAAATGAGATCCGAAATGTATAGACGCAATTACAAGGGTCAACAGAGGACACAATCCACCACCAAAGCATCGAGAAAACCAACACAGGCTTATTCTGCGACATGAGGACATGAGAAGACCCCTGCAGGATCAGACCCGTGGTCCATCTAGTCCAGCATCCTGTCTCACACAGGGGCCAGCCAGTTCCTCTGGAGGTCCAACATGGCATAGAGGCTGAGGCCTTCATAAGAACCTAAGAAGAGCCATGCTGAATCAGACCAGTGGTCCATCTAGTCCAGCATCCTGTCTCACACAGGGGCCAATCAGTTCCTCTGGAGGTCCAACATGGCATAGAGGCTGAGGCCTTCATAAGAACCTAAGAAGAGCCATGCTGGGTCAGACCAGTGGTCCTTCTAGCCCAGCATCCCATCTCACACAGGGGCCAGCCAGTTCCTCTGGAGGTCCAACATGGCATAGAGGCTGAGGCCTTCATAAGAACCTAAGAAGAGCCATGCTGGATCAGACCAGTGGTCCTTCTAGCCCAGCATCCCATCTCACACAGGGGCCAGCCAGTTCCTCTGGAGGTCCAACATGGCATAGAGGCTGAGGCCTTCATAAGAACCTAAGAAGAGCCATGCTGGATCAGACCAGTGGTCCTTCTAGCCCAGCATCCCATCTCACACAGTGGCCAGCCAGTTCCTCTGGAGGTCCAACATGGCATAGAGGCTGAGGCCTTCATAAGAACCTAAGAAGAGCCATGCTGGATCAGACCAGTGGTCCTTCTAGCCCAGCATCCCATCTCACACAGGGGCCAGCCAGTTCCTCTGGAGGTCCAACATGGCATAGAGGCTGAGGCCTTCATAAGAACCTAAGAAGAGCCATGCTGAATCAGACCAGTGGTCCATCTAGTCCAGCGTCCTGTCTCACACAGTGGCCAGCCAGTTCCTCTGGAGGTCCAACATGGCATAGAGGCTGAGGCCTTCATAAGAACCTAAGAAGAGCCATGCTGGATCAGACCACTGAGGGTCCATCTAGTCCAGCATCCCGTCTCACACAGGGGCCAACCAGTTCCTCTGGAGGGCCAACAGCAGGGCAGAGAGGCCGGGGCCTTCCCCTGATGTTCCCTTCTGGCTGTCTTCTGCTGCTTCTTCTTCCAGTTCTGCTGCTGCTGCGTCATCGTAGGTTTGCAGCTTACAGATAGACACCTGAACAGCAGACTCGAGATTGCGACAGCACAGACATTTTGATGCAACAATCCAGAGCAAGAGGTTTCAGTCATCAGACACTGTTCAATAAACAAAATATTGCATGTTTTTTATTTTAAGTTGAAAAAAACACCCCTTTGTGTTTGTGTCCTTTATAAAGTTTATATCTCCGCTCCCTGGCATTACATTCTAATGACACACACGTGGCCCGGCCCAACAAGGTCTCATGTATGTCCGATCCAGCCCTCGTAACAAATGAGTTCGACACCCCTGGCTTAACGGATCGAGATCAATACATTGAGTCATGCCAAGCTGGAAAGAAGATGCTGCAGCTGGAACCGAGCGAGGGCCACCCACGGAGAACAGGCGCTTGCCAATGCACCACGCCTGCACCGGCACTGGTGAAACGAATCCCTGGTATGTCGACCCTTTTGCACCCGTTTCGGAAGCAGAGCCCCAGAGGAAGTCTCCATATGCAACCGGTTAGAGTAGGCATCGAACCGTACAGCCTTAAATGGGAGCAAAACAGTCTGCGGCAAATTCCACATTTGTTGATTAATGGAATATTTCCTTTTGGACCCCCCCACTATTAAATTAAGGGCTTAACATAGGGGTGTAAAACACACAGCCCAGCGGCCCAATCAGGCCCCCGGAGGGCTTCTATCGGGCCAGTTAGAGTAGGCATCATATTGTACAGCCTTAAATGAAGTGAAGAGGACCTAAAGAGCCTCTTGCTCAGGGTGAAAGAGGAGAGCGCAAAAGTGGGCTTGAAGCTCAACATCAAAAAAACTAAGATCATGGCATCTGGCCCCATCACTCCTTGGCAAATAGAAGGGGAAGTCGTAGAAGTAGTGACAGACGTCACGTTCCTGGGATCCCAGATCACTGCAGATGGTGACTGCAGCCATGAAATTAAAAGACGCCTGCTCCTTGGGAGGAAAGCGATGGCAAACCTAGACAGCATGATAGAAAGCAGAGACATCACCTTGCCAACAAAAGACCGCATGGTCAAAGCAATGGTATTCCCCGTAGTAATGTATGGCTGCAAGAGTTGCACTATAAGGAAGGCCGAGCGCCGAAGAATAGATTCTTTTGGAACTATGGTGCTGGAGAAGACTCTTGAGAGTCCCTTGGACTGCAAGGAGATCAAATCAGTCAATCCTAAAAGAAATCAACCCTGACTGTTCCCTGGAAGGCCAGATCCTGAAGCTGAAGCTCAAATACTTTGGCCACCAAATAAGAAGGGAGCATTCATTGGAGAAGACCCTGATGCTGGGAAAGACGGAAGGTCAAAGAAGAAGGGGACGGCAAAGGATGAGATGGTTAGACAGTGTCATCGATGCAATGAACATGAAATTGAGCAAACTTCGGTGGACAGCAGAAGACAGGAGGGCCTGGCGTGATCTGGTCCATGGGGTCGCGAAGAGTCGGACTCGACTGTGCGACTGAATAACAACAACAAAATGGGAGCAAAACAATCTGCCCACTGGAACCGAGGCGTGGGAGCCGGGCGACTTGGAAATGCGAGGCCCGAAGGCAGCTGCGAAGGCAGACCTTGGCGATACCCCGCGCCAAAGAGAACCAGACAACTGCTGCAGTTTGGCTTCGACAGCGGCGCCCGCCCTGAAGCGCAATCACGAATGCGTCGCCCGGCTCATTAAAACGGGTGCGTTCCAAACAGCTTCCTTAACCACTTTGACTGCGCAACGATTCCCCGTCCACAGTGTCGCAGCCGGTTCCCATGCAGCGCGGCTGCTGACTGCGTGCATGGCCCCGACCCCGACGGCTCGGGGAAGGAACCCGACAATTAACATAGGCATGAAAGTCGAGGAGACAAATAAATTAGCATAAACAAATGCTAATCCCACGGCGACCAGAGAACTCTGCCCCAGCGACTGAAAGCCAGTCGCCAACCGAATGGCAGCATCGATGGAAGCATCTCATGGGCAGAGGAGTTCCAGATTGCCAAAGGATGAGTCAGGGGCCACACCCACCTCCTCTAAAAGTTGCCACCCACCCACCCAGTTTCAACCTAGATCAACTTCGGGGAAAATAGCCTCTGGCTACGCCAGAGCTGCAGTGGCTCAAGTGGTTAAGACGCTGAACTGCAGGCTGTGGAAGGTCAGTAGTTCAGCAGTTCGAGACCCGTGAGTGCTGCATGACGGAGTGAGCTCCCGTCTCTAGTTCCAGCTCCTGCCAACCTAGCAGTTCGAAAGCAAGAAATTGCAAGTGGATAAATAGGTACCACTTCGGTGGGAAGGTGAACAGCATTCCATGCGCCTTGGTGTTTAGTCATGCCGGCCACATGACCACGGAAACGTTCACCCACTCAAAGAACACGAACAGGTTAGTGAGACAAGATCTTCCCTTTCAGTTCACCCAAGAAGTCTAGGTTTGCTATGCAGAGGCGGGTACTGAAAATCGCCTCTCTGGGTCTCTTGCCTTGACCAGGCTGGCCCCGACTAGCCTCATCAGATCTCAGAAGCTAAGCAGGATCAGCCATGGACAATACTTGGATGGGAGACCACCAAGGAAGTCCAGGTTTGCTACACAGAGGCAGGTAATGAAAAACCACCTCTGTGTAGCAGTTTGGGGTAGTGGTTAAGTGCGCGGACTCTAATCTGGGAGAACCGGGTTTGAGTCCCCACTCCTTCACTTGCACCTGCTGGATGACCTTGGGCAAGCCATAGTCCTGATAAGAGCTGTTCTTGAAAAAGAGCAGTGTGTGTCAGAGCTCTCCCAGCCCCACCTACCTCACAGGGTGTCTGTTGTGGGGAGGGGAAGGGAAAGGAGTTTGTAAGCCAGTCTGAGATGCCCTTGGGTAGTGAAGGGCGGGGGATAAATCCAATCTCCTCCTCCTCCTCCCCCTCCTCTTCTTCTTCCTCTTCCTCTTCCTCTTCGTCTCTTACCTTGACCAGTATGGCCCCAGGTTAGCCTGAGCTCATCAGGTCTCAGAAGCTAAGCAGGATCAGCCACGGTCAATACTTGATTGGGAGACCACCAAGGAAGTCCAAGGTTGCTACCCAGAGGTGGGTAATGAAAAACCACCTCTCTTGGTCTCTTACCTTGACCAGGATGGCCCAGGGTAGCATGATCTCATCAGATCTCAGAAGCTAAGCAGGATCAGCCATGGTCAATACTTGATTGGGAGACCACCAAGGAAGTCCAAGGTTGCTACCCAGAGATGGGTAATGAAAAACCACCTCTCTGGGTCTCTTACCTTGACCAGTATGACCCCAGGTTAGCCTGAGCTCATCAGATCTCAGAAGCTAAGCAGGGTCACCCACGGTCAGTACTTGGATGGGAGACCACCAAGGAAGTCCCAGGTTGCTATGCAGAGGCCGGCAGTGGCAGGCCCACCTCTGCTCACCTCTTGCCATGAACACCCCACGGCTGCGGTCACCATGACTCGGTTAGAACTCGGCGGGACATTCTTCATAGTCCACCATTCTTACTGAGATCCAAGCCAGGCTGCATAATGTAAATGAGTCCAAGCAATACCTTGGAACCGCGGAGCTGAAAATAGCATTGGAAAAAGTGCAGAGAAGGGCAACTAGAATGATAAAAGGGTTGGAACACCTTCCCTGTGAAGAAAGATTAAAACGCTTGGGGCTCTTTAGCTTGGAGAAACGACGGCTGAGGGGTGACGTGATCGAGGTTTACAAGATTATGCATGGGATTGAGCAGGTTGAAAAAGAAGTCCTTTTCTCCCTTTCTCACAATGCAAGAACTCGTGGGCACTCCATGAAATTGCTGAGCAGTTGGGTTAGAACAGATAAAAGGAAGTCCTTCTTCACCCAAAGAGTGATTAACATATGGAATTCACTGCCACAGGAGGTGGTGGCAGCTACAACCATGGACAGTTTCAAGAGGGAATTGGATAAACATATGGAGCAGAAGTCCATCAGTGGCTATTAGCCACGGGGTATAGATGGGAACTCTCAGTCTGGGGCAGGTGATGCACTCTATTCCTGGTGCTGGAGGGGGCAGCAGTGGGAGGGCTTCTAGTGTCCTGGCCCCACTGCTGGACCTCCTGATGGCCCCTGGTATATTTTGGCCGCTGTGTGACAGAGTGTTGGACTAGATGGATCATTGGCCTGATTCAACATTGGCTTCTCTTATGTTCTAATGTTCTTAATACAATGAGGAAACGCCTAACAAACAGTGTAATAGGACTGCAGAAATCCAAAACGGGGAATGACTATTAAACACAACACGTTAAACTATGCACGAAACAGGATTGCGTAAGTAGAATCAGAATGCGGTGAGAGAAAAATAAAAACGCAGAGCAGCAGATAATACTTGTTGGCTGTACAGGAGGGCAATGAGTATACACAAACACACACACACGCCCCTAAAAAGTATGCAACGCACCACACGTTGCACAATCCCTTTCCTGCAGACAAAAAGTCACCAAGCCGAAAACTGATCGATGGCTTGAAGATGAAACCGCGGAGCTGAAAATACACTCGGTGGGGCAGAAATTGTTGGCCTGCCGTAACACGACACAGAGCGATGCCGATTCCTTCTGTACACAACAGCACCTCAACTGAATAAGAGGAGAGGAAAACCAGGTTGCCAGGGAAATCGCGCTGGCTTTTGACACCGCCCTCGAAAACCCGAGCCTCTTACGGACGAGGAAGTAAACAGGCGCCGTGGTGGAAGAAGCAGGGCTGCCGATGTGAAATGGAGGCAGTCGTGTCCAGCCCAACGTTTCACTCCCCAATTTCTGCTGTACCTAGGGGATTCTTGGGTCTTTTCTCGTGATTTTTCAAGATTGGTTCTGCATGGTTCCGTGATAGGGTATCTGCTTGGCATGCAGAAGGCCCCAGGTTCAATCCCCGGCATCTCCAGTCAAAAAGGACCAGGCAGTAGGTGATGTGGAAGACCTCCACTAGAGACCCTGGAGAGCTGTAAAGAGGGGCTGTGGCTCAGTGGTAGAGCATCTGCTTGGCGTGCAGAAGGTCCCAGGTTCAATCCCCAGCATCTCCAGTTAAAAAGGACCAGGCAGGAGGTGATGTGGAAGACCTCTGCCTGAGACCCTGGAGAGCTGTAAAGAGGGGCTGTGGCTCAGTGGTAGAGCATCTGCTTGGCGTACAGAAGGTCCCCGGTTCAATCCCCGGCATCTCCAGTTAAAAAGGACCAAGCAGGAGGTGATGGGAAAGACCTCTGCCTGAGACCCTGGAGAGCTGTAAAGAGGGGCCGTGGCTCAGTGGTAGAGCATCTGCTTGGCGTGCAGAAAGTCCCAGGTTCAATCCCTGGCATCTCCAGTTAAAAAAGACCAGGCGGGAGGTGATGTGGAAGACCTCTGCCTGAGACCCTGAAGAGCTGTAAAGAGGGGCTGTGGCTCAGTGGAAGAGCATCTGCTTGGCGTGCAGAAGGCCCCAGGTTTAATCCACGGCATCTCCAGTTAAAAAGGACCAGGCAGTAGGTGATGTGGAGACCCTGGAGAGTTGCTGCCAGTCTGAGCAGACAATACCCTCTTTGGTAGATGGATGGTCCGATTCAGTATGAGGAAGTTTCATGTGTGAAATCTAGCCCTCAGCAAGGGGAGACCAAGGGAATGCTTTGAGTGCATTCCTGTACTTCCTTGGTGGTCTCCCATCCAAGTACTACGGAATTTCCCACCCCAGAGCTTGCAATTCTCGGCCCGGCTGAGACGCACAACTCCAAAACCTTCGGAACTTGGAAGATAACCTGCGGGATCTAAACCTGATTTTTTTTTTAAAAAAAATTGTTCCATAAAAAGAGCCACTGTTCCCACTGCCAGCGCACTGCTCTCTGCAAACAGGACCTGCGTGGGCATTTGTCCTTTCCCCCCAGGGAGGCTTTCCAGAACCAGTAGGGCTAGATATTTGGAGAGCGTCACACGGTTTCAGGGGCGGGACCTCGCAGGGATCCTCGAAGCGCGAGCTCAGTACATAACACTCTGCATACGATTTGGCAACGCTAATAGGAAAACAAAGAAAGGATTAAGGAGCCAGAAATAGCACGGGATCCCTGATCAAGATGAATGCCGAAGGAGGATGTAAGATGCAAGGTGTGTCCGGGAGCTCACTTTAGGAAAACTGAACGCCCAGAATCCTTTGCAGCAATAAAAGACAGCTGTTCAGAAAAGCAGTTCTCCCCCTCCTCCTCCTCCTTCTCATTATTATTATTATTATTAGCATCTAGTCATGCCGGCCACATGACCACGGAAACGTCTTCGGACAGCGCTGGCTCTTCGGCTTGGAAACAGAGATGAGCACCACCAGGGCTTTTTTTTTGTAGAAAAAGCCCAGCAGGAACTCATTAGCATAGTAGGCCACACCCAACAGCAGAAGCTCATTAGCATATTAGACAACACTCCTGACAGCACAGCTCATTAGCATAACAGGCCACACCCAACAGCAGAAACTCATTAGCATATTAGGCAACACCCCTGACGGCACAGCTCAGTAGCATATTAGGCCACACCCCCATGCTACCAGACGTGTGGTCATCCAGCCACACCCACCGTTTGCTTCTTATTCTGTTTACCTTGTTTGTTGTCAAAACCCAGGGCTTTTTTTGGGAGCAGGAATTCCTTTGCATGTTAGGCCACACACCCCTCATGTAGCCAATCCTAATGAGTTCCTGCTGTTGGGTGTGGCCTATTATGCTAATAAGTTCCTGCTGGGCGTGGCCAACTGGGGAGCCAGCCGGAGCGCCGTTCCTGTGCGTTCCTGCCCAGAAATAGTCCTGAGCACCGCATTCCTAGAGTCAGATTCGACTGGCTTTCAAGCAAGGGAAACCTATACCTTTACTTATTATTATTATTATTATTATTATTATTATTATTATTATTATTATTATTATTATTATTATTGTTATTATTAACTAGGAAGCTGCAAAGGCAGTTGCATTTGGGAATGCTATAGACTATGGCAGATTGGCTCCGATGTGAATGGGCCCGGCTCACCCAATCTTGTCAGATCACGGAAGCTAAGTAGGGTCGACCCTGGTTGGTACTAGGATGGGAGACCTCCAAGGAAGTCCAGGGTCCCTAAGCAGAGGCAGGCAATGGCAAACCATCTCTGAACAACTCTTGCCTTCAAAACCCTACAGCATCACCATTGGTCGACTGCCACTTGGTGGCACTTTCCACCAGCAAAGCAGAGTCACATGTCATGGAGTCACATGCCCACAGAGACATGGGCTGCCAATAGACAGGCATCTAAGAGAACCTAAGAGAAGCCATGTTGGATCAGGCCAGTGGCCCATCGCGTCCAACATTCTGCATGTCAGACACTGGCCAAAACCGAGGTGCTATCAGGAGGTCCACCAGCGGGGCCAGAACTCCAGAAGCTCTCCCAATGTTGTCCCCCAAGCACCAAGAATACAGAGCATCACTGCCCCAGACATCAGAACACAAGAGAAACCACGTTGGATCAGACCAATGGCCCATCCAGTCCAACACTCTGTGTCACACAGTGGCCCAAATGGAGGTGACATCAGGAGGTCCACCAGTGGGGCCAGAACTCCAGAAACCCTCCCACAGTTGCCCCCCACCCAAGCACCAAGAATACCGAGCATCACTGCCCCAGACCTTGCGGCTAATAGCCACTGGTCCTCTGCTCCAGATGTTGATCCAATCCCCTCTTGAAGCTGTCTATCCTTGTAGCCACCACCACAACCTACGGCGGTGAATTCCACGTGTTAATCACTCTTTGGGTGAAGAAGTCCTTCCTTTGTTCTGATCTGAGCCTACGGCTCATTCATTTCATGGAGTGCCCACGAGTTCTTGTATAGTGAGAAAGGGAGAAAAGTCCTTCTTTCTCCACCTTCTCTGTCCCGTGCATAATCTCATAAACCTCGATCATGTCACCCCTCAGTTGTCGTTTCTCCAAGCGAAAGAGCCCCGACTGCTTTAACCTTTCTTCATAGGGAAGGTGTCCCATCCCTTTCAACATTTCAGTTTCCCCTTTTTTGCACCTTTTCCGATATGTACCAGAACCCTACACAGTGCTCCAAATGAGGCCGCACCATAGATTCATACAGGAGCATCAGGATCCCGGCCGGTTTGTTTTCAGTCCCCTTCTTAATAATCCCCAGCATAGCGTAATTCTGGGCCCCATGTGATGTTCAGGGGGTATTTATGGCATGGAGGTCCCAGCACTGCCAAAATGCTTCACGCTCTGCCTTTTGCAACCGGGGGGGGTTGCATCTGCATTTGCATTTTTAAATCAGTTGCGTGCTGCTGTGACGCCGTCTTTCTCTATGCTTGTTTGAATGTCGTTTGGACAGGCCGGATCTGCATTTATCTTTCCCAACGGTGTCCCCGCCTTCTGACACCATCTTCAAAAAAGCTGTCCACGTTTGGTGTCGTTTTCACACCTCAACAGTGCTAGAATACTTTTGCATGTCCACATATGTTTATCCTCCTTTTGGGGTGGCTCATCTGGCATTGTGTCTCCACGCTGCTTTAAAAGAATCTTCTCCAAACGACATTCAAACAAGCATAGAGAAGGACAGGCGTCACAGCAGCACGCAGCTGACTTAAAAATGCAAATGCAGATTCGACCGGAGAAGATTCTTTTAAAGCAGCGCGGAGGTGCAATGGCCGTAGAGCCGCCCCGAAAGGATGATAAACATATGTGGACGTGCAAAAGTATGCTAGCACTGTTGAGGTGTGAAAACGACACCAAATGTGGACAGCTTTTCTGAAGACGGAGTCAGGAGGCGGGGACGCCGGTGGGAAAGACAAATGCAGATTCGGCCTGTACAGTGACACGGGAGTCATAGAATCATAGAATGTTAGAGTTGGCAGGGACCTTGCAGGCCATCTAGTCCAACCCCCTGCACTCTGCAGGAACACAGCCGAAACCCCTACATATCTACAACATACCCAAAAGATGGTTGTCCAGTCTCCTCTTGAAAACGTCCAGCGAAGGAGCATCCACCACCTCCCAAGGCAGTCTGTTCCACTGCTCAACCACTCTTACAGTCAGGAAGTTTCTCCTGATATCTAGCCGGTAACGACTCCCTTGTAATTTCCACCCATTAGATCTAGTCTTGCAATCTGGAGCAAGAGAGAATAGATCCACTCCATCTTCTACACGACAGCCCTTCGAATACTTGAAGACTGCAATCGTGTCCCCTCTAAACCTTCTCTTTCCCAGGCTAAACATACCCAACTCTTTCAGCCTTTCCTCATAAGACTTGGACTCCAACCCTCTCACCATCCTGGTCGCCCTCCTCTGGACCCGCTCGAGTCTGTCAACATCCTTCCGAAAATGTGGTGCCCAAAACTGGACACAGGACTCCAGGTGGGGCCTGACCATAGCAGAATACAGCGGAACTACCACCTCCCGTGATCTGGACACAATGCTAAGACTGCATTAGCTTTCTTCACAGCCGCATCACACTGCAGGCTCATGTTTAGCTTGTGATCAACCATAACACCTATGTGTGTGTGTAGCCATTTAAGCACTTGAGGAGGCTTGGGGGACGGGATGAGAGCACCTCACCCTGTGCACTGTGGGCCAATCGGGGCCAGGCCCTCCTTAAAATGGCGGTGGCACCCTTGTGGCAGCCACAAGGACCCTGCCCCATCCCATGCTCCCTCTAAGCTGTGGAGTCCTGTGAGCAAAAATTCTGCTTTGTGAGCTCCTGGCACTGAAGTTGTGAGCGAGCGATTCGGCCGCTTCGTAAATCAGTTTTCTCTGGAGCCCTCCTTCCTGAGCTGAGACAGAAACGTGTGAGCCGGAGGCTAAGAAACTGTGAGCTGGCTCACACTAAGCCAGCTGAGAGGGAACACTGGTCCCGTCCTGTATGACCCTTGACCTCCCATCTTGCCAATGAGAGGCACCGTTCCTGGTTCTCAAATTTTTCAGAGTCGGAGCCATTCCTGAACTTAGTCCACCTTTTTGAGAGCTACCAACTCAGTGCCAGAGGCTGCTAGGAGCCGAGGCCCAGGAAGCAGTGGACGTAGGGTTGCCAGCTGCATGCTGGGAAATTCCCGGAGGCTTGAGGGTGAGGCTTGGGAGGGCGGGGTTTAGGAAGGGAAGGGCGCTCAGAAGGGATGTAATGCCCATACAGTCCACCATTCGAAGCTGGCATTTTCTCCGGGGGGGCCTGACCTCTGCAGTTCGGAGATCGGTTGTAATTCCAGGAGACATCCAGCAAGTGTTCCCTCTCGGCTGAGTTAGTGTGAGCTAGCTCATAGGTTTTTAGCCTCCGGCTCACACATTTTCGTCTTCGCTCAGGAAGGGCGGTTCCAGAGCAGGGGGTGGCCAGACTGGCTTAATGTAAGAGCCACACAGAATAAACATCAGATGTCTGAGAGCCACGAGACATGAACAAATTTTGCCCTGGTTAAGTAATCTGGGAGAACCGGGTTTGATTCCCCACTCCTCCACTTGCACCTGCTGGTGTGACCTTGGGCCAGTCACAAGTTCTATCAGAGCTGTTCCTGAAAAAGAGCCGTTTCTGTCAGAGCTCTCTCAGCCCCGCCTACTTCACAGGGTGTCTGTTGTGGGGAGGGGAAGGGAAAGGAGTTTGTAAGCCGCTCTGAGACGCCTTCGGGGAGTGAAGGGTGGGGTATAAATCCAATCTCCTCCTCCTCCTCCTCCTCTTCTTCTTCTTGTAGTGGTGTAGTAGTTATAAGAGCGCAGACTCTAATCTGGGCGAACTGGGTTTGATTCCCCACTCCTCCACATGCAGCTGCTGGTGTGACCTTGGGTCAGTCACAAGTTCTCTCAGAGCTGTTCTTGAAAAAGAGCCGTTTCTGTCAGAGCTCTCTCAGCTCCGCCTACTTCACAGGGTGTCTGTTGTGGGGAGGGGAAGGGAAAGGAGTTTGTAAGCCGCTCTGATACTCCTTCGGGGAGTGAAGGGCGGGGTATAAATCCAATCTCCTCCTCCTCCTCCTCTTCTTCTTGTAGTGGTGTAGTAGTTATAAGAGCACGGACTCTAATCTGGGAGAACTGGGTTTGATTCCCCACTCCTCCACTTGCAGCTGCTGGTGTGACCTTGGGTCAGTCACAAGTTCTCTCAGAGTTGTTCTCTCAAGGGCAGTTCTCGAGGGAGCTCTCTCATCCCCACCTACCTCACAGGTGTCTGTTGTGGGGAGAGTATAAATCCAGTCTCTTCTCCTCTTCTTCTTCTTCTCTTCTTTATTGAAAAAATATGCAAATTTGCTTTTTTATTAACATCGAACAAGACTGCCAAAAATAAATAAGCGGTTGTTAAATACTGGGTTTTAGACGCATTGCAGTGATCGGCTCTGGTTTATTCAGTGATTTCAGCAAACTACAAGACAAACTAGCAGGACTGGAGCCCTGCTTAAAAAGGTAAAGGTTCCCTTGCTCGAAAGCCAGTCGAATCCGACTCTAGGGTTGCGGTGCTCATCTCCGTTTCCAAGCCGAAGAGCCAGCGCTGTCCAAAGACATCTCCATGGTCACGTGGCCGGCATGACTAAACACCAAGGCGCACGGAACGCTGTTACCTTCCCACCGAAGTGGTACCTATTTATCTACTTGCAATTTCTTGCTTTCGAACTGCTAGGTTGGCAGGAGCTGGAACCAGAGACGGGAGCTCACTCCGTCATGCGGCACTCTCGGGTCTTGAACTGCTGAACTACTGACCTTCCACAGCCTGCAGTTCAGCGTCTTAAGCATGCAAAACCCCACACCCAACATTCACACACTCCCCGTGGCAGGCTATTTACATTACACTGCCTATCTATTGGTTAGTTCCTGGATCCAGACGAGCTATTGTTCTAGCGAAGCAAGCTCAGACCGTTCTGGGTACCGCTGGAGGAAAGGCTTAGGCTCAATACATAACAGGGGAAAAAACAGATATCGATAATGATATTTATTTGTCCAATGATAGTTGTAGGCTTGGTGGGGGAGGTCTTTTATATTACACGGCCACCACATATGAAAGAAAGAGCCAGTGTCTTGTTCACACGTCCAGCATACATCTGACATGCTTGGATAAAATTTTGCAAAAATTATCTGGTGCCATATGCCATGCCTAGAACATTTTAGCGCGCTGCATTTTCTTCGAAACAGGCAAGGGCACGGACGCTGCGGCCTTCGTTTCCCTTCCGGTGTCGGATTGCCCCCCCCCCACGCCCACTCCCTCCTGCAAACAGACGCAAAGACAATGAAATGCCGTGTGCCAGCCTAGTCGCCAGTACAAAGTGTCCTTCTCTATTTTCCACATTGACAAGATGGATGGGTTCTTACGTTTTGGAAGGGGACAATTTGAATGCGAAGGCGATGTAAAAAGGAACACACACACACAAACCTCCTTTTTATTATTAAAATGTTTAAAATCCAACCAACCGCTTGGTGTAAACAGTGTTTGAAACCGGCACTTTCGGCAGGGTGAACTCCAGTGAAGGGAGAGATTCAGGGAGGCCAGAGCTGCTAAAAAGGTCTTTAGAAAGACAGCGTGGTGTAGCAGTTAGAGCAGCAGACTGGGACAAGGGTCGCCAACCTTTTTGAGCCGGCGGGCACCTTTGGAATCCCGACACGGGATGGCGGGCGCAACTGCAAAATGGCTGCTGTAGGAGGCGGGGCCAAACACAAAATGGCTGCCACGGGAGGCAGCGTCAACCAGAAAATGTAAGGGGATGAGGTTATGCGTAACTCTAATGAGAACGCTTCAACGTTTCAGGCAGGAGCTCCGTTTAACGGGACGGCTTTTAAAATGAAAAAAATATTTTTCTTCCATACAAGAAGAGGAAGAAGAGATTGGATTTATACCCCGCCCTAGAGTCTCAGAGCGACTTACAATCTCCTTTCCCTTCCCCTCCCCACAACAGACACCCTGTGAGGTAGGCGGGGCCGAGAGAGCTCTCTCGAGAACTGCCCTTGAGAGAACAGCTCTGAGAGAACTTGTGACTGACCCCAAGGTCACACCAGCAGCTGCATGTGGAGAATTGGGGGAATCAAACCCGGTTCTCCCAGATTAGAGTCCGCGCTCTTAACCGCTACACCACTACAAGAAGGAAGAAAAGGAGGAGATTGGATTTATACCTCGCCCTTCACTACCCAAAGGTGTCTCAGAGCAGCTTACAGACTCCTTTCTCTTCCCCTCCCCACAACAGACACCCTGGGAGGTAGGTGGGGTTGAGAGAGCTCTGACAGAAACTGTTCTTTTTCAAGAACAGCTCTGAAAGAACTTGCGACTGGCCCAAGGTCACACCAGCAAGCTGCAAGTGGAGGAGTGGGGAATCAAACCTGGTTCTCCCAGATTAAAGTCCACACACTTAACCACTACACCAAACGAGAAGGAGAACAAAATAAAAAATATATAAATGATTCAGTGAGATCACAAGCCGAGTTGCTTCACAGCAGTTTCGTAGGCATTTCCCACAGTCCCCGACCAACTTCATGCACCAAGAATGCCCGAGCAATTCTCAGCCTGACTTCAGGTTTAAGGCTGCCAGGGGAGGGGAAGGGCCTCAGCAGGGCATAATGCCATAGACTCCACCCTCCAAGGCAGCCATTTTCTCCAGGGGAATGGTTCTCTGTGTTCTGGAGAGCAGCTGTAAATCTGGGATATCTCCAGGCCCCACCTGGAGGTTGGCAAGCCTGCTACAGACACCCAGTTCTGCCCAGTTAGGCGGCCAACCAGTTGAAGTTTCCCAGGTGTCAGGTAGCCCTGCCATGGAGTTGGAATGCGAGGGTAGTACTCTCAGTCTACGAGCCTCTGACCATTATTACTGTCTGTATGTTACCATCTTCCTGACCTTGTAGTGTCTCCAGCTGCAGAACTCCTCTGCTGGGAATCAGCAGTTGTAGACTGTTTTGCCCGCTTTGCCCACTTGCTTTGCCCACTCGAACTATACTCATTGGCTTCCGCTCGTTTCGGGGGGGTGTTTGATTCCACTATAATTTAGGGAGCCCTGCTGTTTCCAGGCATTCCTGACACAAGTTGTACATGTGTCTTTAGTTATGATTCACCAGTAAATAGATTCTTCTACTAAAGCCCTGCGTTGTGTGACCTGACTAAGGAGCCTGACACCAAGGGGCCCTGCCAAGCCACAGCCATGGGGCTCGTTGCCCAAAGCTCAAAGAAACCTCTAGTCAAACACAAAAATGAGCAACCAGCAATTTGTTATCTGTGTTTTACTCTGGAGATTCAGGAGTTCATTGACAGGGAGAGACCAGGGGTCAGTTCCTGCCGGAGCGTCCCAGAGCGGCGGGCTGGCTGGAGAAGGAAGGGCAGCCAGGCAGACATGCCCTCCTTTCCCCCCGAACCTCTCCGCTTTTGCAGCTCCAGGTTGGAGAATTCCTGGTGGTTTGTAGGCGGAGACTGGGTATGGTGGGATTTGGGGAAGGGAGGACTACAGTGGGGTACAATGGCATAGAGTCCACCACCCAAAGAGCCATTTTCTCCAGGGGAACCCATCCCCGCGATCCAGAGATCAGCTGTAATTTGGGGACATCTCCAGGCCCCAACTGGAGATTGGTAACTCTAAGCTGACACATTCATTAGGGTAAGCCTTGCCCTGAAATCCTAATTCACTAACATCTGGGGGGGCAGAAAGGTGAAATGTAGTTTATGTGCAATGAAATAAACACATTTTCTTCTGTGTTCACAGAAGAGAAATCTGCAATCGTGTTTCTGTTATTGGGGAAGGAGAAGAAGAGATTGGATTTATACCTTTTCCTTCACTACCCGAAGGAGTCCCAGAGTGGCTTACAGACTCCTTTCCCTTCCCCTCCCCTCGCCCACAACAGACACCCTGAGGTAGGTGGGGCTGAGAGAGCTCTTTTGAGAGCTGCTCGTGAGAGAACAGCTCTGAGAGAACTTGTGACTGACCCAAGGCCACACCAGCAGCTGCACATGAAGGGGTAGGGAATCAAACCCGGTCCTCCAAGATTAGAGTCCGCCCTCCTAACCACCACAATCAAACTGGCTCTGAACACACACCAGCACTCTGAACACACTCTTTATCCTAAGTGGGTTTGAAATCCAAATTGATTCTATTTGCACGGCCTTCCCAGTTGGGCCCGTCGACTCAAATTGTTGGAACCGCTCCTAAAGCCACTGCTGCAAGGCGCAACGCCGCCATCAGGTTCAGGACACCATGCCTCCGCTCCGAGCAGCCCGTCTTTCATTTGACTTTTTTTTTCCACCGGCAATTTAGTCAAACTTGTGTTTTCGCCCCGACTGTTTCCGCCAACAGGCTGTGTACCGCACATAAACATTGCTTCATTATAAAGAACTTGAATGGAGCCATTGTTCGGGCAGTTTCGCAACGTAAACTATCATTTAAGTGTTCTGACTACGAGAACTGTTTCAGGGGAAACAGTGCTTTAGGCAGGAATCGGAGAGCTCTCGATGGGTAGTGCCCTGGCCCGCTGTGGGATGGTGCTTTGAACGGTATTCTAGCCGCAAACAGCAATTACCGTGGCTGCTGTTGACAGCATCCACCTCCTGGAGACGTACCCAAATGTATGAACGTGGCTCCCACCCAGTCTGGGGTTTGGCCCGGGGGCCAGACAGGACTGCAGTGGGAAACCTTTACTAGTCCCCATTTACTAGTCCCCATTACTGTGGCCAGCTTTCAAGTGGGAAACAATATAAATGGTAACAGCCCAAGACAACTAATAAACCAGAAAACAGGCTGACACTCAGCGCTTTAGGATGAAATAAAATACAATTTCTCTACTGTATTTAACAAATCTACGTTGTTGTATACTCTTTTTTCATAGGCGCACCATAAGTACAGGGGAAAAAGTGGGTTGACGAAACTCCCCGGAGTTGGCTTTCGTTTCGTTCACAACTTCATCCGAACACACTGAAGCACCGTGGTAATCTCTCTTGAAAACCTACTATTCGTACTGTCTTCACATGATCTTCCATGCCATGCTTTCAATTGCTAGAATGTACCCTCATCCATTTTACTGGGAAATCTTGTCCCGGGCATACGAACAGATCGATCTGCAGTTGAAGTTGTGAACGAAATGAAAAGCCAACTCCGGGGAGTTTCGTCAACCTACTTTTTTCTGTACTTATGATGTGCTTATGAAAAAAGAGTATACAACAACGTGGATATGTTAATAACTATCATAAAATAACATTGTTAAATACAGTAGAGAAATTGTATTTTATTTCATCCTAAAGCGCTGAGCGTCAGCCAGCTTTCAGGTGGGGCCTGGAGATTTCCCACCATGAGAACTAAGCTGCAGACCATGGAGATCAGTTCCCCTGGAGAAAACGGCTGCTTTGGAGAGCATATACTACAGCATTATACCCTGCTGAGGACCCTCGCCTCCCTAAATCCTTTCTTCCCCCGGTTCCACACCCCCCCCAAATCTCTGGGAATCTCCCAACCTGGAGCTGGCAACTTTAGTCTTCATCTGTCGACTGACAGGAGGGGAATGGAGATTTCCCAGAATCACAACCCATCTCCAGACCAGAGATTCGTTCCCCTGGAGAAAATGGCTTTGGAGAGCATATACTACGGCATTATACTCTGCTGAGGGGTCCTTCGCCTCCCTAAATCCTTTCTTCCCCTGGTTCCAACACCCCCCCCCCAAATCTCCGGGAATTTCCCAACCTGGAGCTGGCAACTTTAGTCTTCATCTGTCGACTGACAGGAGGGGATTGGAGATTTCCCGGAATCACAACCCATCTCCAGACCAGAGATTCGTTCCCCTGGAGAAACTGGCTACTTTGGAGAGCATATACTACGGCATTATACTCTGCTGAGGGGTCGTTCACCTCCCTAAATCCTTCCTTCCCCTGGTTCCAACCCCCCCTCCAAATCTCCGGGAATTTCCCAACCTGGAGCTGGCAACTTTAGTCTTCATCTGTCGACTGACAGGAGGGGATTGGAGATTTCCCGGAATCACAACCCATCTCCAGACCAGAGATTCGTTCCCCTGGAGAAAATGGCTGCTTTGGAGAGCATATACTACGGCATTATACTCTGCTGAGGGGTCCTTCGCCTCCCTAAATCCTTTCTTCCCCTGGTTCCAACACCCCCCCCCAAATCTCCAGGAATTTCCCAACCTGGAGCTGGCAACTTTAGTCTTCATCTGTCGACTGACAGGAGGGGACTGGAGATTTCCCAGAATCACAACCCATCTCCAGACCAGAGATTCGTTCCCCTGGGGAAAATGGCTGCTTTGGAGAGCATATACTACAGCATTATACTCTGCTGAGATGTCCTTCGCCTCCCTAAATCCTTTCTTCCCCCGGTTCCAACCCCCCAAATCTCCGGGAATTTCCCAACCTGGAGCTGGCAACTTTAGTCTTCATTTGTCAACTGACAGGAGGGGACTAGAGATTTCCCGGAATCACAACCCATCTCCAGACCAGAAATTCGTTCCCCTGGAGAAAATGGCTGTGTGGGAGGCTGGACTCTGTGGCATTATGGCCCACTGAGGCCTCTCCCCTCCCCAAACCCCGCCTTCCTCAGGGTCCACTCCCCCAAAATCGCCAGGTACTTCCCAACCCGGAGCTAGCAACCCTATTTTCGGAGGACAGAGTCAGCAGAGAAAGGGGGTGGGAAGGTTTTTTTGAGCCCCGAATGAATCCGCTGTCTCTCTCTCCCGGTTTTTACTGGGATACTAATGGCAGTCTAATTACGGCTCCACCCTCATAAAACCTTTGGGAAAGCACAACTAGCACATTTAAACAAACTATTCCTGGCTACATTCCTTCGCTTCACTGGCTTCGACACACCGGCTGTGCTAGTGGGAACGGGACAATAAACCTGGAGTTTGCACAGAATTCCATCACTGGCTGTGTTCCCTCTAAGCTGAGTGAGTGTGAGCTAGCTCACCGTTTTTTAGCCTCTGGCTCACATTTTTGTCTGAGCTCAGGGAGGATGGCTCCAGAGCAAACTAATTTATGCAGTAGCCAAATTGCTTGCTCACAACTTTAATGCCAGCAGCTCACAAAGTAGAATTTTTGCTCACGAGACTCTGCAGCTTAGAGGGAACATTGATTGCCGGCTCTTCACCTCCGTCCGCCGACAATTATCAGTAGCCACCCATCGATTGTCAAGCGACAATCCAGACTCTCGATCAATAAACGTCACAGCAATAGTTTAAGGTGTGCAACTCATTGGACAGCAATCCTGAATTCCAGATGGAGAAATGCCACTCTTCTCTAGGCTTGTTTGTAGGACTGCCAACTCCAGGTCATCGGGTTGGTAACCTAGGAGATCTCCCAGAATTGCAAGGGATTTCCAGGGAGTCTGTTGTGGGGAGGGGAAGGGAAAGGACTTTGTAAGCCACTCTGAGATGCTGAGTGAAGGGTGGGGTATATATCCCCAGAAGAGCAAGTTGAGAAAGAAGTCCTTTTCTCCCTTTCTCACAATACAAGAACTCGTGGGCACTCCATGAAATTGCTGAGCAGTCGGGTTAGAACAGATAAAAGGAAATACTTCTTCACCCAAAGAGTGATTAACATGTGGAATTCACTGCCACAGGAGGTGGTGGCAGCTACAAGCATGGACAGTTTCAAGAGGGAATTAGATAAACATATGGAGCAGAAGTCCACCAGTGGCTATTAGCCACAGGGTATAGATGGGAACTCTCAGTCTGGGGCAGGTGATGCACCCTATTCTTGGTGTTGGAGGGGGGCAGCAGTTGGAGGGCACATTTCAATTAGCATAGTATTAAAGAATATATAGAGACTAGATGTTTAACAGTCAAAGAATCATACATATGCTATACTTCCAAAATCATATTGCACACCAATCAATTTGTTCATTCAAACCATATGGGGTTAAAGTTTTAAGGGCATGAATCCAGAACAGTTCTCTTTTTTTCACTATATATTTTTTCTCTATATATTCTTTAATACTATGCTAATTGAAATGTGCAATCACATGACTACTTCAGGACACCCCATAGGGATTACACCAAAAGTCTATTAGGACTGCATCACCCTTAACCAGCTATAAAGCTCCAGCAGTTTTAGGTGACCACCACTGCTCTTTGCTTGACGATTATTTGGCTCTACAATCATAGGAAGGTGTTTCCTGGACCAGAAGTAATTATGCTTTATGATTTATTATTTTTGCATTTAGGCTCTAAATTGTGGGATACATTGATTTATACATGTTTTGTCTTTAGGTTTATATCTGAGAACCACTGGGCATGTGATTGCACTAAATAGAGGCCTCATTTGCATTTTCTTGCTCTGTGCCTGGTGGGTTATCTTGAAAGTAAGTCAATGGTATATATTTATTTATTGGCAATATATTTACGGTTTGTTTGTTTGTTTATTTGTTTGTTTGTTTTAATACATGTGTTCAATTCTCCATTTGTTTATCTTTTACAGCAACTTGCTTCTGGTCCTTATTGTATTTATGCCCTGTATATGATTGTGTATGATTGTACTATATGTTTTTATAATAGCCAATATGTTCCTCATTATTGACCTCTGAGGAAGGCCTACGTAGGCCGAAACGTGTCAGGTCAGGTTTACAAGCCCTTGTGTTTTGATACTTATAAATAACGTGTGACTGGGCCCTTTATATATTTTTAAAGGTATGTTTAATAAATACATGCATTTTTATATTTCCTTTATCCAGTTTTTAACATTGGCCCCCTTTTCCCACATTTGACTAACCTTTGTCAGGTTCTGGACCTTTGGCCTGATTCAACATTGGCTTCTCTTATGTTCTTATGTTCTTATCCAGTCTCCTCCTCCTCCCTCCTCTTGCTGAGGCCAGGTGGGAAAATCCCTCCGGACCCGGAGGAAGCTCATCTGGTATATGCCACAGGGCCCAGCCTCCGGAGCAGCCCTTTTCCCTCGGGGAAACTGCCCTCTGCAGCCTGGAGATCTGTCGCGATTCTGGGAGAACTCCGGCCACCACCTGGAGGCTGGCAACCCACGCTCCCCCTGAGCTGTGGAGTCGTGTGAGCCAGAAGTCTACTTTGGGAGCGACGGGCGTAAAAGCTGTGAGCGAGCCCCTTGGCTGCTGCCTCAGTTAGTCCGCTCTGGGGCTGCCCTTCCCGAGCGAAGACAAAAAGGAGGGCGAGCCGGAGGCTAAAGAACTGTTGAGCTGGCTCACACTCGCTCAGCTTAGAGGGGACGCTGCTGGCACCCTCCCCCTTGTGATCTCAGGCAGGCGCTGCAGCCTTCTGCGGAAGAGGAAAAGTGTAGTCATAATAATAAGAACATAAGAACATCAGAGAAGCCAATGTTGGATCAGGCCAATGGCCCATCTAGTCCAACACTCTGTCACACAGCGGCCAAAATATACCAGGCGCCATCAGGAGGTCCAGCAGTGGGGCCAGGACACCAGAAGCCCTCCCACTGCTGCCCCCTCCAGCACCAAGAATAGAGTGCATCGCCTGCCCTAGACTGAGAGTTCCCATCTATACCCTGTGGCTAATAGCCACTGATGGACTTCTGCTCCATATGTTTATCCAATTCCCTCTTGAAACTGTCCAAGCTTGTAGCTGCCACCACCTCCTGTGGCAGTGAATTCCACGTGTTAATCACTCTTTGGGTGAAGAAGGACTTCCTTTTATCTGTTCTAACCTGACTGCTCAGCAATTTCATGGAGTGCTCACGAGTTCTTGTATTGTGAAAAAGGGAGAAAAGGACTCCTACCATGAAGTGGGGCGACTGCCGGGGCCCGTGGGTTCTGGGCCCCCCCGCTGCTGCTGACTCTCTCTACTTGCGCCTCTCCTCTGATTTCCTGCCCTCACCCCCCTTCCTCTGCCTGCTCCCAGCTGCATGTGCCGTCTCGCACAGCCGGAGAAGGGCACGTGGGTGGCACACAAAGCATCGGCGTTCCTGGCGGCCCTAGCGGCGGCATTCCTGACTGTGCCCACTGCCCAGCACCATCAGGCAAAGGGCATGTGGGCAGGGAATGATGCACAACCAAGTCGGGGTGAGGAAAGGGTCCTGCTAGCAGGCATGGAGGGGGGCCGGCACCCTCTCTTCCCAGGCCCCCCAAAACCAAGAACTGGTCCTCCCCCACCCACCATACGATGATTGCGTGGGCTACCCTGCATAGGTCCCACTGTTGGGAGTGAGCGACTCAGCATGCCTGGACACTGGAGGGCGCTACATCACTCTAAAGGAGTACAGGTGTTATTTCCCTGAATGGGATGCCTCTCTTTGTCTTAATCTGGGAGGTGCCCTCGGAACCCTCCTCTCTCTCTCCCCCCTCCCTGTGTCTTCTCCCTCTCTCACACGGCCTTCCATGGAGGCACATGTCCCTGCAGGTCTCTCCTGTAGAGACAACGCCCTCCCACTCCCACACACACAATGCCAGTTGTTGTTGTTCAGTCGCACAGTCGAGTCCGACTCTTTGTGACCCCATGGACCAGATCATGCCAGGCCCTCCTGTCTTCCACTGTCCACTGAAGTTTGCTCAATTCCATGTTCGTTGCATCGATGACACTGTCTAACCATCTCATCCTTTGCCGTCCCCTTCTTCTTTGACCTTCAATCTTTCCCAGCATCAGGGTCTTCTCCAAGGAATGCTCCCTTCTCATTTGGTGGCCAAAGTATTTGAGCTTCAGCTTCAGGATCTGGCCTTCCAGGGAACAGTCAGGGTTGATTTCTTTTAGGAAAGCTGGCTATTTGTGATAGGGGAAGTACTCTTTCGATGAGGCCGCTTTCTCTTCTTTTGACTGCAAACCTGAGTGTGAACTGGACCTGCCCAAGTAAATGTAAGTTTACCTTCTTGCCAGATCCGTCTTGGGAGACTTATTGACGGCACTCCGTATCACACTACTCCTACGACTAGGCCAAACTCTACTATCTCAACTGAATCTCCCAAAACAAACATCTGGAGTCCTGAAAAGCTGGGCCTTCTGCCCACCCGGCATCTGTTTTTACAACCGGGACTTTGCATTTTATCGTTTTTTCTCCGTTTCTCTTATTTTGATTTCACATCCCTTGTCAAATGTGGTATCTGTTAGCACTTAGGCCACGGCTCCGGGAAGAGAACCAAGGAGGAGAGCTGTTCAGTCTTGAATATCGGTCGCTCACGCCGGGAGATGGCTGTTTTAACAATCGCTCATTCACGACACGTTTTGGAACGTCAGTGGCTTCCCAGAGGCAGTTAGCTAACACTGTAATCACGGAGTTCTTCTACCAAATCCCAGATTTTGACAACTGGTGACTGGGTGAGCTGGCCACAGACACATCAAGGCGCACATGAGCACACTAATTATACTGAATTAGATCTTCAGTCCATCAGAGTCAGTATCGCCCCCTCAGACTGGCAGCTGAGGTCTTTCAAGTACCCTACCGCCTTCTAGCTGGAGAGGCTGTGAGTTATGTACTAAGATGGCCACGGCAGCACCAGCCGGGCCATGCAGTCTAGCAGACCTTCAGGTCTAGGACAATGGAAAAGTCAGAACCGAACACGGACCAACGGGCTCACAAAGATCCTAGTTTGGACCTATGGGAACCAGGGAGTGTAAATAGAGCCTAGCACTGGGAGTGGGGATGTGTTCACGGATATAAGCAGGTCACGGACCGGCTAGTTTGTTTTTTAGTTTTACTCTTCAAATAAACTATGAGCTGAATTCACTATGCCAAGCGTCCAGACTCAGAACGTTGGGAATGAACCTGGGACCTTCTGCATGCCAAGCAGATGCTCTACCCCTGAGCCACAGCCCCTCTTTACAGCTCTCCAGGGTCTCAGGCAGAGGTCTTCCACATCACCTCCTGCCTGGTCCTTTTTAACTGGAGATGCTGGGGATCGAACCTGGGACTTTCTGCATGCCAAGCAGATGGTCTTCCACTGAGCCACAGGCCCTCTTTACAGCTCTCCAGGGTCTCAGGCAGAGGTCTTTCACATCACCTCCTGCCTGGTCCTTTTTAACTGGAGATGCTGGGGATCGAACCTGGGGCCTTCTGAATGCCAAGCAGATGCTCTACCCCTGAGCCACAGGCCCTCTTTACAGCTCTCCAGGGTCTCAGGCAGAGGTCTTTCACATCACCTCCTGCCTGGTCCTTTTTAATTGGAGATGCTGGGGATCGAACCTGGGGCCTTCTGCATGCCAAGCAGATGCTCTTCCACTGAGCCACAGGCCCTCTTTACAGCTCTCCAGGGTCTCAGGCAGAGGTCTTTCACATCATCTCCTGCCTGGTCCTTTTTAACTGGAGATGCCAGGGATTGAACTTGGGACCTTCTGCACGCCAAGCAGATGCTCTACCACTGAGCCACAGCCCCTCCACTAAAAGAAGTGGACACGCAAAGCTGCTTTATACTAAATCAAACCCTGGGTCCATCAAGGTCTATATTGACTGCTCAGTCTGGCAGCAGCTCTCCAGGGTCTCGGGTAGAGGTACCTTCACATCACCTATTACCTAATACTTAACTGGAGATGCCAGAGATCGAACTTGGGTCCTTCTGCAATGCCAAACAGATGCTCCGCTACTGAGTCACAGCTCTACCCCCTTCTCTCTTGTATTACCACAGTCCCAGCCCAAGGCTTTCATTCTGGTGTGGTCAGCCTTCCCTTAGCTCCTAGAGCAGGGGTGTCAAACCTGCGGCCCGGGTTTCTATCCACCCCGCAGTGGAACTGGCTGTCTTCCGCTTCTTTTTCTAGTTCTGCTGCTGCGTCATCGTAGATTTGCAGCTTACAGATACACGCCTGAACAGCATACTCAAGACTGCAACAGCACAGACATTTTGATGCAATAATTCAAAACAAGAGAAAATACCAGATAAATGGGAATGGATAAAGAAGATGATTTTTATGGTAGAAATGGACAAACTGACCAAAAAAACTCAATGGAAAAGAAGATGCAGAATTTTCAGCAGATTGGAAAGACTTTAAAGTTTACTTAGAATTAAATTGGGATGTTAAAAATAGATTGCTTTGCTTTGATGATTACTAAGAATAGAAGTAGTATAAGAAATGGATTGTGTTTAAAATGTTACCTAAGAAGGAGAAATAGAAAAGGAAAACGTTTAAAACGAGGATTTGTTTACTGAGTAAGGACCGAATGTAAGAGAATATTGACTGAAATATTAATGGGGGTGAAGCATCGCTGGGAGCCAGGGGAGGGGAGGGAAGAAAAATCATAGAAAAGGATATGTTAAGAACTGGTTACTAACTATGGAACATGCATTATATCCTGTTAATAAAATTTTTCTTAGGGGTAAAAAAAAAAGAGCAAGAGATGTCAGTGATCTGACACTGTGAAAAAAAACAAAATATTGCAAGAGCATGTTTCTATTTTAAGCATGTTTCTATTTTAAGTAAAAAAAAACCCTTTGTGTTTGTGTCCTCTTTGGAGTTTATATCTCCGCTACCCGCATTACATCTTATGACGTATGTGACCCGGCCCAACATGGTCTCATTTATGTCAGATCCAGCCCTCGTAACAAATGAGTTCGACGCCCCCGGACTAGAGCTTCCCCACAGCTGAGAGGCAGATCCGAGTTCTGGAAGTGAGTTCCTAATAAATAATTGGACTGGTTTGCCCATCAGTGAACAGTTTTTTGGAAACTGTGTTTTTGTGAAGTGCTTCAGAAGCAGATGTTATGTGTCTAATGCAGAAACCGTATGAGTCACTGCTGAGGACGTTCAATGAAACGTGGTTTGTTTTGATGTCGTGGTTAGGAGCGCGGACTCTGATCTGGGAGGACCGGGTTTGATTCCCCACTCCTCCACATTGCAGCTGCTGGTGTGACCTTGGGTCAGTCACAAGTTCTTTCAGAGCTGTTCTCTCAGGAGCAGTCCTCAAAAGAGCTCTTTCACAGTGTGTCTGTTGTGGGGAGGGGAAGGGACGGAGAGCGTAAGCCGCTCTGAGACTCCTTTGGGTAGTGAAGGACGGGGCATCAATCCAATCTCCCCCCCCTCCTCCTCTTCTACACTAAAAAAACCTTAGATGCAGAATTCAGAACAAGAGTGGAACCATCCTTCCCGTTCCGTCGGCTTTGGCCAAAAGATGCCTCCGTGAGACAGAAGGAGACGAAAGCAGCCCTGACCTTTCGAAGATATTAATTTCCAAGGAGAGCACGACAGACCATTCAGCCTTTGCATTGCCGGAGCATAGCTTCTGGAAAACCTGCGGAGGACTGCCCTTGAACGCTGCCAGGCGGAGGCCTGAGAACAAAGCTCTCCTCTGCCCAGCACAAAGGACGGGTTTGGATGATACCCTCTCGAAAATGCCCTTCTGCATTTAAGGTTTTTGCTTGCTACATGCCATGTACATGGGGGAAGGGGTCAGGAAGAAACATGCGTACGTAGCGTGGGAGGCAAGGAGAGTTCGCAAGCAGGCACGGGGGGGGGTGGGAATTATACCGGCAGATTAACAGTGGGATTTGAAGTGCAAAATCAGCCGCAGCGTTAAGATCAAACCACTCCGAAGAACTCGGTGCAGCGGGATCGAAGGCTCCATGGGAGGCCAGACAGATATGGTCGCCAGCTCCAGAGAGGGCAGTTCGTGGAAATTTGGGGGTGGAGCTGGAGGAAGGAAGGAACATCAGCAGAGATGCGATACCACAGAGTCCACCCTCTGAAGTAGCCGTTTTCTTCAGGGGAACTGATCTCCATCATCTGGAGATCAGCTAAGAACATAAGAACGTAAGAGAAGCCAATGTTGGATCAGGCCAATGGCCCATCCAGTCCAACACTCTGTCACACAGTGGCCAAAAACACCAGGTGCCATCAGGAGGTCCCGCAGTGGGGCCAGGACACCAGAAGCCCCTCCCACTGTTGTCCCCTGCCCCAAGTACCAAGAATACGGAGCATCCCTTGCCCCAGACTGAGAGTTCCTATCTATACCTTGTGGCTAATAGCCACTGATGGACCTCTACTCCATATGTTTATCTAATTCCCTCTTGAAACTTTACTAGTGGTAGTTTGGTGTAGTGGTTAAGGGAAGCGGACTCTAATCTGGGAGAACCGGGTTTGATTCCCCACTCCTCCACTTGCACCTGCTGATGTGACCTTGAGTCAGTCACAAGCTCTCGCACGGCTGTCCTTGAAAAAGAGCAGTTTCTGTCAAGAGCTCTCTCAGCCCCACCTCCCTCCCAGGGTGTCTGTTGTGGGGAGGGGAAGGAGTTTGTAAGCCGGTCTGAGACTCCTTTGGGTAGTGAAGGGCAGGGTATAAATCCAATCTCTTCTTCTTCTTCTACCTCCCAGGGTGTCTGTTGTGGGGAGGGGAAGGGGAAGGAGTTTGTAAGCCGGTCTGAGACTCCTTTGGGTAGTGAAGGGCAGGGTATAAATCCAATCTCCTCTCTTCCCTTCTAGAAAAGAGCCAGAGTCCAGGCGCACCTGAAAGACTAACCGAATTCATGGCAGGGTGTGAGCTTTCGTGAGTCCATGGTTCACTTCTTCATATAGAGCTACCCATCTTGAACTGAGAACAAGCAAGCTGTCAGATTCCGCCGTGACAGGGCACCGTTTGAGTTATCGTTTCCAGATTTCAACTGTAGAGAGTTACCATGCTCCGAAAGAGAGTCACATTTCTCTCAAAATAGGATAAAGGGTATACGAAGGGACCGTGACTCACTTGATCCCTGTCATGTGAGATTTTGAGGTGCTGCTTATTGTATTTATTTATTTATTTATTTATTAATAGTTAGATTTTTACTCTGCCCTAATGACTCAGCCCTCCCCCACCTTCCTGAATAGATATAAATTACCTGCCTGCCATTTTTCTTCTCATCTTGACACAGAGAGTACTCCACTAGCATGTTTCACAGCCTGGGGAACTCCTACAAGATATTGACTCAGCCCTCCCCCACCTTCCTGAGTAGTTACCTGCCTACCATTTTTCTTCTCACCTTGACACGGAGAGTACTCCACTAGCATGTTTCACAGCCGGGGGAACTCCTACAAGATATTGACTCAGCCCTCCCCCACCTTCCTGAGTAGATATAAATTACCTGCCTACCATTTCTCTTCTCATCTTGACACAGAGAGTACTCCACTAGCATGTTTCACAGCCGGGGGAACTCCTACAAGATATTGACTCAGCCCTCCCCCACCTTCCTGAGTAGATATAAGTTACCTGTCTATCATTTTTCATCTCATCTTGACATAGAGAGTACTCCACTAGCATGTTTCACAGCCCGGGGAACTCCTACAAGATATTGACTCAGCCCTCCCTCACCTTCCTGAGTAGATACAAATTACCTGCCTACCATTTTTCTTCTCATCTTGATACAGAGAGTACTCCACTAGCATGTTTCACAGCCGGGGGAACTCCTACAAGATATTGACTCAGCCCTCCCCCACCTTCCTGAGTAGATATAGATCACCTGCCTACCATTTTTCTTCTCACCTTAACACAGAGAATACTCCGTCTTTCTGTGTTAGACCTTTGAGGATGCCAGTCACAGCTGGTGGCGAAACGTCAGGTCCCACAATGCCAAGACCATGGCCATACAGCCTGGAAAATCTACAACAACTAATGAACTTTTAATGATTTTTTAAAAAATGATTTTTACTGGCTCAGGGCGGCTTACATAAAAACAGTATGATATAAAAATAACAAGGATTCTTAAAACCATAAATATAACAATACAATAAAGTGCTAGTGCTTAGCTTCCTCATCATTACAGTCAGTTCCGTGATCTGTGTAAAAGTTATTTAAAAAAAAACATTGTAAGCCACCTCGGGTCCTGATTTGCAGAAGAAAGACAAGATGATGGATGAATGAATGACTGAATGAATAAAGGAACACCTCCCAAGGCAATGGCCTGCGCACTCGCTACTGTGGGGAAAGCCAGGTTAAAAAATCCCAAACTCGCCATGCTGGGAGGTATCAAAATAACCCCCAAGGAAGCAATGCTGATTCAGAGGCTTCTCCCAAATTCCAGGAATTCCTTCTCCCAACCTTCAAAAGTCCAAAGAACCGCCTAGGACAGGGGTCCTCAGTCATTGCTGAATCTGCAGAAGTGAGCTGTAGCTCATACCGTGCCACAAATTTTGTTAGTCTCTAAGGTGCTTCTAAAGACAGATTCGAGAAGGAGGAAGAGGAGAAGAAGGAGAAGAAGAAGAAGGAGGAGGAGAAGAAGAGGAGGAGGAGAAGAAAAGGAGGAGGGTGAGAAAGAGAAGAAGGAGAAGGAGAAGGATAGGAAAAGGAAGAGGAGGCGAATGGATTTATACCCTGCCCGTCACTACCCAAAGGAGTTTCAGAGCGGCTTACGAACCCCTTTCCCTCCCCACAACAGACACCCTGTGAGGTAGGTGGGGCTGAGGGAGCTCTTTCCAGAACTGTCCTTAAGAGAACAGCTCTTGTCAGAACTATGGCTTGCCCTAGGTCATCCAGCAGCTGCGAGTGGAGGAGTGGGGAATCAAACCCGGTTCTCCCAGATGAGAGTCTGCACACTTAGCCACTACACCAAACTGGCTCTAAAGACCGAGGCTGGGTTTGGAATGAGTGCGGGGAAACCTCCGGGCCAATCTGTGCGATTTGTCCTCTCCTCCTTCTGTGCATTCCTTGGACAGCAAAGGTGACACACAAGCAAGTATTGGGGCGCACAGAACCAGACATGTCATTGGAAGGAAAAATCATAAAACTGAGACAGACTTATTTCGGCCATGTCCTGCAGAAGAACTCACTAGAAAAAGCCATTATACTTGGATTGGTTAATGGCAAGAGGAAACCGGGCTGCCAAAGAACACAGTGGCTAGATGCCATAAAAGTCGACACCAGCCTGAGCATGGAACGACTCAAAGAAACAGCACAAGATTGGAAAACGTGGAGAGAGCTGGCCAAGAGTTGGACATGACTGAATGCCTAACAACAACAACAACTTCTTGGGAAATTCAACAGTCACTTCCTCTTCTGGGGTCACCATTACATCTCAGCGGCCAAATTATGATCTGAGCTCACCCAGCAGGAAGAACAAACCAGGTTACAATCCTGACATGGGACAAGTATAAACCCTAATTTCTGTCACATACCTCTGGCCACTCCTGGGCTATTTCCCCATAGTAAAGGGCTTAACAGCAAATTTAACATGATGTAAGGCAATGAAGATGTGCACAGACAAAACTAAACAACAAGCTAAAGTTATACGGTCAACAGCTGAAAAGCAATAAATATGTCAAAATAGCAGATAAATGTGTAAAGGTATCTTTTCCTAATTGTGGGAAGTAAACTGATATTCTCCATTCCTTCCTCTCAGGCATGACATCACTTAATAGCATTTCTTTTTTCCTTTGCGGTGGATGTAGCAAAACCTCCCATGAGTTTACTTCCCACAATCAGAAAAGACACCTTTACACATTTATCTTCTACTTGGACATATTTATTGCTTTGCAGCAGTTGACCTTATAACCTTAGCTTGGTTATTTCGTCTTGTCTTCGCCCATCTTCATCATGTTAACATCTTAATTTGCCGCTCAGCCCCTGTCTATAAGCTTGAACCTTACCTCCCATCCTAATGTATTTGAAAAAGTGTGTGTTCTCACGAAAGCTCATACCTTGAATAAAACTTTGTTGGTCTTAAAGATGCCCCACTGGACTCAGAGTTGGTAAGCCGCTCTGAGACTCCGAGTGAAAGGTGGGGTATAAATCCAGTCTCTTCTGTCCTTCTCTAAGTTGGTTTCACTGCCTTGGACCAACACAGCTGACCACCGGGATCTATCCCCATAGTAAAGATTGCGGCATCAGGATTGACTTGCAGCGAGAGCAGTACAGCACGTGAGACGTGGGCAGGGTTACCAGCTCTGGGGTTATTTCTGGGGAGGCGGGGCTTGGGGAAGGGAGGGACTTCAGCAAGGTATAATGCCGTAGAGTCTCCCCACCCCCTGAAAGCTGCTATTGTCTCTAGGGGAACTGAGCTCTGTAGTTTGGAGATCAGTTCTATTTCCTGGAGAATCTCCAGGCCCCACCTAGAGACCGTAGCAACCCGAGCGGCAGTGTTAGGAGAGTCAAGTAACAAATAAATACACTTTTGTAAATTAACGTGTTCTGTTTATAACTATCATCCTATAAAGTGCATGGTGTGCTATTATAACATCCTAGGCCCCGGTCACGCGGAGAATTTGCCACGCGGAAGGCACAAATGTCAGGTGGGGTTTCGGGGCACAGTCACACCGCAACATCTGGGAAGCGTAGCGCTCCCGTGGCCAACCCGTGGCGTCCTGCCGAAGATGCGGAGTTAAAAAGTACCGTGAAAAGTGCTCTAGTATCTGGAAAACGCACGGCACAGGCGGGTATCTGATCGCGGGAGCACTAGCATCCCGTGCGATCCGGCGCCCGTCCGCATATGCAGAGTACATCATGCGAAATGCTGGCCTGGATGAATCATAAGCCGGAGTTAAGATTGCTGGGGAAAATATCAATAACCTCAGATATGCAGACGATACCACTCTGATGGCAGAAAGTGAAGAGGACCTCAAGAGCCTCTTGCTCATGGTGAAAGAGGAGAGCGCAAAAGTGGTCTTGAAGCTCAACATCAAAAAAACTAGGATCATGGCATCTGGCCCCATCACTCCTTGGCAAATAGAAGGGGAAGTCGTAGAAGTAGTGACAGACTTCACGTTCCTAGGATCCCAGATCACTGCAGATGGTGACTGCAGCCATGAAATTAAAAGGCGCCTGCTCCTTGGGAGGAAAGCGATGGCAAACCTAGACAGCATGATAGAAAGCAGAGACATCACCTTGCCAACAAAAGTCCGCATGGTCAAAGCAATGGTATTCCCCGTAGTAATGTATGGCTGCGAGAGTTGGACTATAAGGAAGGCCGAGCGCCGAAACATAGATTCTTTTGGAACTATGGTGCTGGAGAAGACTCTTGAGAGTCCCTTGGACTGCAAGGAGATCGAATCAGTCAGTCCTAAAAGAAATCAACCCGGACTGTTCCCTGGAAGGCCAGATCCTGAAGCTGAAGCTCAAATACTTTGGCCACCAAATGAGAAGGGAGCGTTCACTGGAGAAGACCCTGATGCTGGGAAAGACTGAAGGTCAAAGAAGAAGGGGACGGCAAAGGAGGAGATGGTCAGACAGTGTCATCGATGCAACGAACATGAAATTGAGCAAACTTCAGCGGACAGCGGAAGACAGGAGGGCCTGGCGTAAACTGGTCCATGGGGTCGCGAAGAGTCGGACTCGACTGTGTGACTGAACAACAACAGGATGCGCACAAATGCCGAACTACCTGCGTGATCGCACCACACCGCTTCTTTGTCACGCCGCAGCATCGCCGTGGGATCGGCAGCTAACAGCCTCAGCGCGGAGACTCGGGGGAACGTGTGATCGGGCTACCGCACTTTATTTTGCACTGGGGCGAACAGCCACGCCTCCCCCCCGCCCCCCGCGTTATCTGGCCCGTGTGACCGGGGGCCCTAGTCAGGTATATATATTCAGTACATTCAACATAACAATAACATACAATTAATTCAATTCACCCCCAGTCAATTTTGCATCAGTATTTGAAAAGCCAAGCCCCAATAGGAGTTTCCAGAATTACATGCCCGCTTCTACTTGCACGAAGGGGGAGAAGCTTTCGTTTATAGTTGTGTTGATGATTATTGCCGGTCCAACAAAAGACGCGTTGTGCAGCTAAGATTCATGGATACCAAGGCCTTCTTAACGGTTGATGCCTGAACAAGAGGGAAGCAGCGACTTGACCTGCAGAGAACATTCGCTCACCAGATTCAGTTGCTTTACTATGAAAACAAGGGCAGGGATCGAATCTCGCTCATGCACGTTTACAACTTGGGTCCTACTTCAGTGGAGGTGCCGGGGTTTTCCCCCAACAGTTGAGTTCTGCTTGGGACTCTTCCGAACTAGGTGGAGATACGCCCTTCTGGGAAGACCAGCCCTCTGACGGAAACACAGTGGCCCTTTTCAAACTGCCTTTGTATTCTGTTTTAGTAACTGGTTGCTAACGGGTTTTTCTGTCATTTCTGACAGACCTGTTTCAGTAACCGGCTGCGACCAGAATTTATTCACCTGTTCATACAAATCCACTTATGTCGGGTTAGCAATGCCTGGTTGAGCCATTTTTGAGGGAAACTGAGCCAATTTGGTGTAGTGGTTAAGTGCGCGGACTCTAATCTGGGAGAACTGGGTTTGATTCCCCCACTCCTCCACTTGCACCTGCTGGATGACCTTGGGCGAACCATAGTTCTGGCACAGCTGTCCTCGAAAAAGAGCAGTTTCTGTCAGAGCTCTCTCAGCCCCACCTACCTCACAGGGGGCCTGTTGTGGGGAGGGGAAGGGAAAGGAGTTTAACATAAGAACATAAGAGAAGCCAGTGTTGAATCAGGCTGATGACCCATATAAGTCCAACACTCTGTCACACAGTGGCCAAAAATACCAAGTGTCATCAGGAGGTCCAGCAGTGGGGCCAGGACACTAGAAGCCCTCCCACTGTTGACTCCCCCAAAGCAACAAGAATACAGAGCCTCACTTGCCCCAGACATAAGAACATAAGAGAAGCCAATGTTGGATCAGGCCAATGGCCCATCCAGTCCAACACTCTGTCACACCAGTGGCCACCATTGATATGCATTGAGTCAATGGAGTCTCAATGGCACCGCTCTAGCACATCAGCGCAATAGCAGTTTAGCACTCACTTTAGAACAGGGGTGTCGAACTCATTTGTTATGAAGGCCAGATCTGATATAAATGAGACCTTGTTGGTCCGGGCCACGTGTGTGTCATTAGAATGTAATGCCAGGTAGCGGAGATATAAACTTTATAAAGGACACAAACATAAAGGTATTTACTTAAAATATAAACATGCTTAAAACACTAGCACCCTTGCAAGATTTTATTTATTTAACAGTATCTGATAACTGACACCTCTTGTTCCGAATTATTGCATCAAAATGTCTGTGCTGTTGCAATCTTGAGTATGCTGTTTCAGCTGTGTGTCTCTGTAAGCTGCAAACCTACTTCTGATTTACTGACATTCACCACAGACTGGTCGTCAGTCTTCTCAGATGCTTTCCAGACACACAGACTAAGCCATGCAGACTCAATAGCCCCAGGTGAGCCCAATCTCGTCAGATATCAGAAGCTAAGTGGCGTCAGCCATGGTTAA
This sequence comes from Gekko gecko, assembly GCA_029375565.1. Taxonomy (NCBI): domain Eukaryota; kingdom Metazoa; phylum Chordata; class Lepidosauria; order Squamata; family Gekkonidae; genus Gekko; species Gekko gecko. The sequence continues at coordinate 121,617,662 of JAPDNY010000010.1, forward strand.
TAATTGGATGGGAGACCACCAAGGAAGTCCGGGGTCGTGACATACAGGCAGGCAACGGCAAACCACCTCTGCCAGAGCAAAAGCTGAGCAGTTTTATGGTACTGGTTACCAATTAATGTAAGCCACCCGAGTCTGTTCACGGGGAGGGCGGGGAATAAATTGAAACAATAAATAAATAAATAGCTCTGACAAGAGCTGTCCTTGAAAGAGCGGTTCTCTCAGAGCTCTCTCAGCCCCACCGACCTCACAGGGTGTCTGTTGTGGGGAGGGGAAGGGAAAGGAGTTTGTAAGCCGCTCTGAGACTCCGAGGAAAGGGCGGGGTATAAATCCAATCTCCTCTTCTTCTTCTATTATTATTATTATGACATAAACTAACCCATATGGAGCTGCGGTGGCTCAAGTGGTTAAGACGCTGAACTGCAGACTGTGGAAGGTCAGTAGTTCAGCCGGCCACATGACCACGGAAACGTCTTTGGACAGCGCTGGCTCTTCGGCTTTGAAACGGAGATGAGCACTGCTACCCTAGAGTCAGATTCGACTGGCTTTCGAGCAAGGGAACCTTCACCTTTACTTAACCCATAAGCCAACTGGGAACGCAGTCAAAATTTCCCGTCTTAATACTGCAGCTCCTCAAGGTCAAAGCAGCAGTGTCCCCTCTAAGCTGAGTTCGTGTGAGCCAACTCACAATTTTTTAGCCTCCGGCTCACACATTTTTGTCTTGGCTCAGGAAGGATGGCTCCAGAGCAGGCTGATTTATGCAGCAGCCAAACCTCTTGCTCGCAACTTCGATGCCAGAAGCTCACAAAGTAGAATCGTTGCTCGCAAGACTCCACAGCTTAGAGGGGACTTTGGTGGTCGGTAACTACAGATCTCTGGCTTGGACTGTCTTCTCCCGTGCGTCCCTGCCCAGGAACTCAGGTCACAGGGAGAGGCCCTTCTGACGGGCCCATCAATCAAACAACGCCACACACAGCCCATTTACACGCTAGCAACAGAATGGCCAGTTTCTTTACTTGGCCGGTAGCTTAGTAACCCATCTATACCATTATCGCTAGACACGCAGGCCCTGGATGGGAAACACAACCAGATCCGGTGGATTCCCAGAACAACCCTGTGGTGACCGCAGCCAACTTCCTTATTCCATCAGGACTCACAACAATATCAGAAGAGCCCAGCTGGATCAGAACAGTGAGGGTCCATCTAGCCCAGCATCCGGTCTCACACAGTGGCCAACCAGTTCCTCTGGAGGGTGACCAACAGGGCATGGAGGCCAAGGCCTTCCCCTGATAAGAACATCAGAAGAGCCCTGCTGGATCAGACCAGTGAGGGTCCATCTAGTCCAGCCTCCTGTCTCACACAGGGGCCAACCAGTTCCTCTGGACGGCCAACAACAGGGCATGGAGGCTGAGGCCTTCCCCTGATAAGAACATCAGAAGAGCCCTTCTGGATCAGACCAAGGAGGGTCCATCCAGTCCAGCATCCTGTCTCACACAGTGGCCAAGCAGTTCCTCTGGAGGTCCAACAACAGGGCACATCAGACGAGCCCTGCTGGATCAGACCAGTGAGGGTCCATCTAGCCCAGCATCCTGTCTCACACAGGGGCCAACCAGTTCCTCTGGAGGGTGACCAACAGGGCAGGGAGGCCAAGGCCTTCCCCTGATAAGAACATCAGAAGAGCCCTGCTGGATCAGACCAGTGAGGGTCCATCTAGTCCAGCCTCCTGTCTCACACAATTGCCAACCAGTTCCTCTGGACGGCCAATGACAAGGCATGGAGGCTGAGGCCTTCCCCTGATAAGATCATCAGAAGAGCCCTGCTGGATCAGACCAAGGAGGGTCCATCCAGTCCAGCATCTGGTCTCACACAGGGGTCAACCAGTTCCTCTGGAGGGTGACCAACAGGGCAGGGAGGCCAAGGCCTTCCCCTGATAAGAACATCAGAAGAGCCCTGCTGGATCAGACCAAGGAGGGTCCATCCAGTCCAGCATCTGGTCTCACACAGGGGTCAACCAGTTCCTCTGGAGGGCCAACAACAGGGCAGGGAGGCCAAGGCCTTCCCCTGATAAGAACATCAGAAGAGCCCTGCTGGATCAGACCAGGGAGGGTCCATCCACTGAGCCACAGCCCCTCCCCTGTGGCACTGTCTCTCCTCCTGTGCCCTGCCAGAACAGCTTCACTCATTTGTTCAACCTGGAGGTTGGCAACCCTGGGTTTGGGCCTCTTCGCCGTGGTTGAAGCCTTTCCCATCAGACATCTGATCAGAAAAAGGATATAGGACCAAAGAGATCATCGGACTGATCCAGCAAGGCTTTTCTTAGGAACTGAAAATGCACAACTAAGGAATTAATGCTTCTCTTATACAGTTTGGTATAGTGGTGAAGGGCAGCGGACTCTAATCTGGAGAACTGGTTTCCATTCCCTGCTTCTCCACATGAAGCCCGCTGGGGGACCTTGGGCAAGTCCCAGTTTGTTCAGAGCTCTCTCAGCACCCAAGAACAAGTCTCGCTCGCCAAGCACAGCACTAAAAGCTAGAACTTACAGCTGCCAGACAATCCTAGGATCTCCTGGCTATTCTACACACAATGCCATACGATAATTAATTAAGTAATTAACTGCCTTTAACTGGGGGGGTAAACAATTGTCTCCTTGCAGCTTCTGATAAGAAAGGTGGGGAGGGGAAGAAAAAGCGAGGGCCGAGATGAGGGACCCTGCTGAATTTGGTCTCGAGCAAAAAATGTGAAGCGAGTTCAGAAGACGACCCTCCTCTGGCAAAAACACCTGTAGGAATTTTGCAGGAAGTTCAAAGGATTTAGATAAGAGGATTTGCGGGATACAGTTGCTGCCGGAGGAGTCACTCGTTTTCTATGGAAGACTCCCTCCCTGCCTGCCTTTTGGGGGGCTATATGCAAATACACCTTTTCCAAAAAAAGAAAAGAAAAAGAAACCAAGATCACAGAAAGAAAATTCTGTTTTTTTAAAGAAGAAGAGAGAAACTAAACAAATTAGTTGCTCTAGAGTTTCCGGTTTGTGTGGCCGTGGTCTTGGCATTGTAGGACCTGACGTTTCGCCAGTAGCTGTGACTGGCATCCTCAGAGGTATGACACAGACAGATGGAGTACTCTCTGTGTCCAGGTGAGCAAAAGGTGAGCAAAGCCTTCGACAACAAACTAAACAAAGTTTAGCCATCAAAAGTTCAACCATCAAGACTTAGGAATCTCCCTTGGCGTTCTTGTCAGCTCAACAAGGTTTGGGATCACTTTATTGCGGGAAAAAATACTGATAGAATCCAACCATCAGAAATATACCCTAAAATATCCAATTCTATGGAAAAACGGTTCCCATTTCTGGGCCATGTTACAACAACGGACTGCCAGACACACAATCCAATATATCTAACCATACTGCACTAATAACACAAACTAAATGTCTCTGTCTGCAGCCTCCAACCAGCATGCCGCTCACAGATTGCTTAACGTCTAGTCATGAACACACTAGCCACTACTATAAATTTACACTTATGGTTTACTACCACAGTATACTTCAACCAACGCTTTCACAAAAGACAACGTATGAATAGGTTTAATGTATGAAAAGTACCTTACCCTGCCTGTTTGTCTGCTCGCGCTGGTCTCTCGAATGTAATGTTCCTTTTGTACGACTTGTTTTGGACATACGCAACTGCATAACTGTTAGTTATTGTATTGATTGAAAAACTAATATGTTTTGTATTGAGCGTGAACTGTACTTGCTAAAGGACTTGGCTTAGGACGCATTAACAATGGATTGCTAGGATCCTAGAATGGACCAGTAGGGAGACAGGGGTCCCAGAGAAAACCAATTGGGAAACAATGGAGTGTAAATAGCCTATCGTTAGGAGTGTGTTTTGGGTATAACCTTTTCCAGGCATAAATACCAGGCTTTGGGGCAGGGATCTCAGTCGTCTTTCTCTTCCTGAATCACTAATAAGCTATGAGCTGATCACTTGAACACTTCTAAAGCCAGTATAGGGTAAAGGTAAAGGTTCCCTTGCTCGAAAGCCAGTTGAATCCAACTCTAGGGTTGCAGTGCTCATCTCCGTTTCGAAACCGAAGAGCCAGCGCTGTCCGAAGACGTTTCCATGGTCATGTGGCCGGCATGACTAGACGCCAAGGCGCACGGAACGCTGTTACCTTCCCACCTAAGTGGTACCTATTTATCTACTTGTAATTTCTTGCTTTCAAACGGCTAGGCTGGCAGAAGAAACCAGTATACTGCATAATGAAATTCTTAAAAAGACTTAGGAAACATACTCAAGGGAATTAGTGCAAGCAGAAGACAGTGTAGCACAGTGGCTAGAGAACAGTGGTGGGCATTCAGCATGCTTAAGCTTACTAGCTCTCATGTGCAGGCGGGGGATCCCCTGATTTCAGGGGTTTCTCCTCGCCGTAGACCAGCTGCCCCACAGGGGAAACCTGGCCCCTAAACAGGGACGTCACCGCATGACATCACCCGGAAGTGATGTCATTGTATCGGGGACATTGCACAGAGGACACTCTGATATTTGGACAAACTCTATGGTTTGAGGGCAGAAAAAACCATAGAGTTTTGCCCAAATACCAGAGCGTCCCCTGTGCAACGTCTCCACCCAACCCCTGGAACTCCCCCCCAAATCCCCTCGCTAGAGCGACAAGGTGACCTGGCGATCCTACGCATGGTGTGGTGGTTAAAGTGTTGGACTCGGATCTGGGAGAGCCAGGTTCGAATCCCCACTCTCCCATGGAAGCTTGCTGGCTGACCTTAGGCCAGTCACAGACTCTCAGCCTAGCCTACCTCACAAGCTTGTTGTGAGGACAAAATGGAAGGGTGGAGTACCATGTGAGTGGCTTTGGGTCCCTGGCTGTGGAGGAAGGGATGATATAAATAAAGTAAATAAACAATATCAGACCAGGATGTGGGAAACCGAGGCTGAAATCTCTACTCAGCTACGGAAGCTCTGTGGGTACCCCTGGGCCAGTCATTCTCTCCCTCAGCCTCACCCATCACACAAGGCTGTTGTACGAACATAAGAGAAGCCAATGTTGAATCAGGTCAACATCCCACCCAGTCCAACACGCTGTCACACAGTGGCCAAAAATACCAGGTGCCATCAGGAGGTCCAGCAGTGGGGTCAGGACAATAGAAGCCCTCCCACAGTTGACCCCATCCCCCAAGCACCAAGAATACAGGGCATCACTTGCCCCAGAGTCCGTATCTATACCTTGTGGCTAATAGCCACTGATGGACTTCTGCTCCATATGTTTATCTAATTCCCTCTTAAAGCCGCCCATGCTTGTAGCTGCCACCACCTCCTGTGGCAGTGAATTCCATATGTTAATCACTCTTGGGGTGAAGAAGTACTTCCTTTTATCCGTTCTAACCCGACCACTCAGCAATTTCATAGAGTGCCCACAAGTGCTTGGGAGGCGGTTAGTGTCAATCTCGTCGACTCATTTGCCATGTTTTTGGGGATATTCCAGGGGAGGGGGCAGTGTGAATGTGTGAGAGTGAGAATGCCTGTATAGTAGGGCAATACATCTCATGTTACTTCCTGAAGATACCTTCCTTTCCCAGGGATGCTTAGTCTGTCTCTCTCCCTGCTTGCCACCTTAGCTGAGATAACAAATAGATGATTTACAGGTGTGTGGGGGTGGGTTAGAGGTGTGCTAGTTCGGCAGGAATGAATGGTCAGTGTGATTGGAGGGGACTACGTTGGAACCAGGTATAATCGGAGGTTTCCACATCAGAATCTCAGTTCTGACTCAACAACGTTCTAAGCTTGGAACATCTTTATTTTTCTGTAAACAAATCACTTTCAGTGAGAGTTGTCGAGAGTAACTTTGTCCCCAAGGCGGACAGTTAGTGGCAGAACTGCCCGGATGGGGCAGTTGCTGTATCTGTGCCAGAGCTTTACGCATCCAACGTGCAAATCCATGGAGCGACGGGATACAGCACAAAGCAGCCGCGGACCTCTCAGGAATCGGTGCTGCTTTCCTTGGCCAAAAAGATTTCATGCTACCCTCTGCTCATAGCAAAGCATTTGTGACCACGACGATGAGAGACATTTTCATGACGGCGCATTATGATGTTATGTGCTTCATCCGTCGAGCCAACCTCTCTGGGGCTCCGGGGACATGAAAGCACGGAACAGAAAAGAGAGGATTGTTTTTCATTCCCTTCGCCTACCGATCTAGCGGCTGCTCTCGATTTACACTGTAATTGTCCAGGGAGTATTCATTACAACGTAGAGTAACAAGAGAGTTATGAAACCAGCCACAGACAGATTGTTTTCGACAGCCAACCCACTGGCTGCGCCTTCCAGCCTCTCTGGACTTTCAGTTCTAACGTTCTTGCAATTTTCGAGCATTTTATTTTTCAATAAACATCAATTTGGGATTTTTGGGGGTTTTTTTTAAAGGACCAAATATTTTCCTACATTTTTAAATGAACTGTCTCCACTCTCCGTGACAGCGAGAATCGCAGATCTTATCCAGAGCTCTGTATATTCATAAAAGCCTTTCATTAACCAGCGAACGCGCACATTAAATAGAGGAAACGGTTTATTGTGCTTGTAATGTCGCTTCATAAAAGTTATGTATAATCAGAAACGATTTAAGCCAAAAAAAAAAAATTTACAAGGGATGTGAACGCCCTGGAAACAGACGGTGCAGTTAAAAGACTGTGAGCATCCAGTCATTTTATGCAGTTTATGGACTATAGTTTCTTAAAAACAAGAGCAACCTTGCCGCTAGCCATATTATAACCCTATAATATTATAATATTCCTTTTGTGTGCACATCAACATTTTTATGAGCTCTGCACAACCCAGGTTCCTTATGGCCAGCTCTGCTTAGTTTTCTACCGGCGGAATCTGGTGGCCACAGATCTTCAAGAAGACATCTTCTAAAAGCCTCCTCAGATGTCTCTTTGAAAAACATTATTTTCCCCATTAAAGAGTTAAGAGCAAAAGCAGAGACCCAGGTTGCCAATAGCAAAAGTGAATGGCGGTCGAAGGGTTAAAACTTCCTTGCCTGGCCCTGAGGCAAATTGAGACAGCTGGAACCCGCAATTTGCATTTTTAAAGGCACAAAACTGATTTTTGCCTCACCCACTTGAGTTTGAGGGGAACTCAAGCATGCTTATAACATCGAGTCAGACTAAAGCCCTGTTTCCATCCCTTTTGAAGCATTTACACCTCACCATGGGTCCCCAACCGTTTTGATCCCTGCGGAAACCTTTGGAATCCTGACACAAGCATGGTGCGTGAAGCCGCAAAATGGCCGAGCCAGGCACGAAATGGCTGCCACCGCTTAGCTTCAGTCACACAGTGACGATCCGGGTGCCATTGCCATAGCAACATTAAAAAAAAAATCTGCACAGCCAGTCAAGTCTCCAGTGGCCAATCAGAAGCCTTGCTGTGCAAAAGATCCACCTGGTTTCCACCCATTTCCCATAAACATTTGGCAGGCGCCAGGAAAGGTGTTGGCAGGTGACTTGGCGCCCACGAGCATCAAGTTGGGAGCCCCTATTATTTACTCATTCGAGAGCCAGTTTGGTGTAGTGGTTAGGAGCGCAAGCTCTAACCTGGGAGAACCGGGTTTGATCCCCCACCCTTCCACATGCAGCTGCTGGGTGACCTTGGGTCAGTCACAAGTTCTTTCAGAGCTGTTCTCTCAGCCCCACCTACCTCACAGGGCGTCTGTTGTGGGGAGGGGAGGGGAAAGGCGATTGTATGCCTCTCTGAGACTCCTTCGGGTATTGAAGGGCGGGGTATGAATCCAATCTCTTCTTCCTCTTAGCTACTGCTAGTCTAGTACAGAGTGTCATGGTATAGCGAGCCGATGAGAAGCAGTGGTCAGAATGTCAGACTAGGACCAGGTTTAAATCTCCCACAGCCATAAACAGATGACCTCAGGCCAGTCACCCTCTCTCGGCCTAACCCCACCTCACAAGCCTGTTGTGAGGACAACAATGGAAGAAAAGGAGCACCATGTATTCCACCCTAAGCTCCTTGAAGGAAGGATAAAAATACAATATTGTTGTATTTTTACAAGAGCCAATTTGGTGTAGTAGTTGTGTGTGCGGACTCTTATCTAGGAGAACTGGGTTCGATTCCCCACTCCTCCACTTGCACCTGCCGATGTGACCTTGGGTCAGTCACAAGCTCTGGCACAGCTGTTCTCTCAAGGACAGTTTCTGTCAGAAGTTCTCTCAGCCCCACCTACCTCACAGGGTGTCTGTTGTGAGGAGGGGAAGGGAAAGGAGTTTGTAAGCCGCTCTGAGACTCCTTTGGGCAGTGAAGGGCGGGGTATAAATCCAAACTCCTCCTCCTCCTCCTCCATATCATTTAAAATGTGTTTATGCCACCTTTCCATCCAATCGAGGTCTCCAGAGCAGCGAAGATGGAAACATTTCAACAATTAAAAACAGTTAAAATCAAAGAATAATTCAATAAAAAAACCATATAGGCCCTGATCACACGGGCCAGATAACGCGGGCGGGGAGGTGTGGCTGTTCGCCCCTGAGCAAAATAAAGTGCAGTTGCCCGGTCACACAGTCCCCCGAGTTGCCACGTTTCGGCTGTTAGCTGCTGATCACACAGCAATGCTGAAACATGGTAAAGAAGCGGTGCAGCGCGATCACACAAGCCGCGCTGCTTTCAGTTTCTTGTTTTGTGTGCATGCGCTGTTCCGGTGGGGCGGGGCTGCTGTCAGTGTCGTGTTCGTGAGCATGCGCAGTTCGGCGTTGGTGCGCATCCTTATGGAGACTTACAACATCCGGTTTGCGACAGGACGTGGGCGGATGCCGGATGCCACGGGATACTAGCGCTCCCGCGATCAGACGCCCACCTTTGCCCCACGTTTACCGGATACTAGTGCACTTTCCTAGGCACTTTTTAACTCCGCATCTTTGGTGGGATACCATGGGTTGGCCATGGGAGCACTACGCTGCCCAGATGTTGCGGTATGATCGCGCTTCAAAAATCTGCCTGCCTTCAGCGTGGCAACTTCTCCATGTGACCGGGGCCACAGACATAAGAACATAAGAGAAGCCAGTGTTGAATCAGGCCAATGGCCCATCTAGTCCAACACTCTGTGTCACACAGCGGCCAAAATATACCAGGTGCCATCAGGAGGTCCAGCAGTGGGGCCAGGACACCAGAAGCCCTCCCACTGCTGCCCCCTCCAGCACCAAGAATAGAGTGCATCACCTGCCCCAGACTGAGAGTTCCCATCCATACCCTGTGGCTAATAGCCACTGATGGACTTCTGCTCCATATGTTTATCTAATTCCCTCTTGAAACTGTCCATGCTTGTAGCTGCCATCACCTCCTGTGGCAGTGAATTCCAGGTGTTAATCACTCTTTGGGTGAAGAAGTACTTCCTTTTATCTGTTCTAACCCGACTGCTCAGCAATTTCATGGAGTGCCCACGAGTTCTTATATTGTGAGGAAGGGAGAAAAGTACTTCTTTCTCAATCTGCTCTGTCCCAGGCATAATCTTATAAACCTCAATCATGTCACCCCTCAGCCGTCGTTTCTCCAAGCTAAAGAGCCCCCAAGCGTTTTAACCTTTCTTCATAGGGAAGGTGTTCCAACCCTTTTATCATTCTAGTTGCCCTTCTCTGCACTTTTTCCAATGCTATAATATCCTTTTTGAAGTGTGGCGACCAGAACGGTACACATGCAACACCAGAACCAAGGAGGAAGAACATTATTGGGAGTATTACCAAAAGAAACAAAACAGTCTTCATCCGCTGGAGAAAGGTGGCAACAGAAGGATGAAACTCCCTGGGGAGGGAGTTCCAAAGTTTTGTTGCCACAACCAAGAAGGCCCTTTTCTCAGGTTACCACCTGTCGGAGTCTTAGATGGCAGGGATAACTGAAGCAGGGCCTCCAGTTGGGTTGGCACAGGAAATACATGGAGATTTGGGAGGAGGAGATAGGGAAGGCCGGGGTTTGTGGAGGGACCTCAACAGGGTATATTGCCATAGAATCCCACCTTCCAAAGCGGCTATTTTCTCCAGGGAGAGGGATAATCTCATCTGAAGATAAATTGTAAATTCCAGGAGAGCTCCAGTCCTCACCTGGAGGCTGGCAACCCCAGCTTCTGAACTAAGCCGGCGTGAATGGGGTGGGTTCCTATAGGAGAAGGCGGTCTTTGGCCGTACAGGGCTCTACAGCTCAAAACCAGCGCCTTGTATTAAGCATGCAACTCAACAAGGTTGATTTCAACAAAAGTGATTTCAGCTTTATTGTAACAACAAACTCAACTCAACAACACACACACAGAGAATAGTGGAGCACAGCACCCTTTTTAAACGATCCGGGCTGTCGAAGCCACGCCCATAAATAAGTTAAAAACCAATAAGAAAACAAGGATATAGACCAATGAGGTCTGTTCCTTCCAAAAGGCATATATCCAGTTGTGATTGGTTATTTACAAGTTTGGTAGAAACCGACCAATGGGAATGTGACAGATTACAATCCCTTCTTACGTCTGAAGCTTAATATAGGAAAAGATAAGACAGATTCCAGCTTCAGGACATAACACCTTGAATTGAGCCCAGGAACAAACGGAAAGGACGTGCGTGTAATAAATGGCGTCCGTACCCCAAATGCCAGTTCAAGCCATTCGGAGGCTGGCGAAGGACGACAGACTCCAAAGAGATCCCCAGTAAAATTCCCTTACTGCGAGGATAAAACAGAAGGACGGCCAATATATGGCACCCCGAGGCTGCTGGAAGGAAGACGTGCTAAAAACATAGATTCAGTTGAGCGGCTGAGTTGGTCCGAATCGAAAGAACAAAGTTTGAGTCCGGCAGCACTTTTAAGGCCAACACAGTTGAATTCAGTGGACGCACACGAAAGCTTATCCCCAGAATTAAACTCTGTTGGCCTTAAAGGTCCCACTGGACTCAAACTCCTATGATAAAAATGTGACAGAGAGACAAACAAATGGGATTGACAGGGACTGCGAGCAGTGTCCCCTCTAAGCTGAGTTAGTGTGAGCTCGCTCACAGTTTTTTAGCCTCCGGCTCATATGTTTTTGTCTTGGCTCAGGAAGGAGGGCTCCAGAGCAAACTAATTTCTGCAGTAGCCAAATGGCTCGCTCACAACTTTAATGCCAGGAGCTCACAAAGTAGAATTTTTGCTCACAAGACTCCACAGCTTAGCGGGAACATTGATTGCGAGGTAGACATGATTACTCTATGCTGTTGGACATGGTTTTTATGGTTTTTTAAATGCTTTTAGAACCTTTGTACATCACTTAGGTAAAGGTAAAGGTTTCCCTTCCTCGGAAGCCAGTCGAATCCGACTCTAGGGGTGCGGTGCTCACCTCCGTTTCCAAGCCGAAGAGCCAGCACTGTCCGAAGACGTTTCCGTGGTCATGTGGCTGACATGACTAGATGCCAAGGCGCACGGAACGCTGTTACCTTCCCACCGAAGCAGTACCTGGTTATCTACTTGCAATTTCTTGCTTTCAAACTGCTAGGGTTGGCAGGAGCTTGGGACCAGAGACGGGAGCTCACTCCGTCATGCGGCACTCGGGTCTCGAACTGCCGGACTACCGACCTTCCAGTCGGCAGTTCAGCATCTTAACCACTTGAGCCACCGCAGCACTTAGAGCCCCACAATTGTGGGGATAGGCAATTAATAAATGGAATGAAATAAAATAAAATAAATGAGAATAATTCCTAGTGCTTTCACAGCACAAGTTACAGACGGGTCAAAGACACTCATATCCGTGGGCTTGCTGTAACCCTGACAAGCACTTTCAACCACCAGCAGCCCCTCCAACAACCTCATAAGGTAGGACACCCTTCCAACAGCCTTGTAAGACAAGACACATTCTTATTACCCTCTTGCAAAGGAAGAGTCAAGGCACAGTGGGAGTAGATACTTTACGGCCCTCTGTCATTCCAAAAGAAAGGCAGGCTATAAACAAATCAATGCCTAACAAGTCTACTGCATAAGCAAGATCTGAACAAGCCTTCGTAGTTCACGAACCCGCCTCTCAGGCCCTGAACCACGCCACGCCCACTCAGCCACAGAACTCACCGGGTGACTTTGGGCTGCTGGTCACGCACTTTCAACCCAGCCTACCTCACAGGGCTGGCGTGAGGACCAAATGAAGCAGGAGAGATGAGACAACCACCGTCTAGAAGTCCTTGAACTCTGAAGGAACAGGCAAGACCAAACCAGGCCGGAGGCAGAGAGAGAAATGTTTTCAATGAGCGCTTTCCCCTTTGGAGTCCAAATCCCAAACACACATACTCCATCAAGGTGATACGCTTGAACGTGCGCACAAATTTGTACGAGAGGGTTGCAAACTCCTAGTGGGGAAATTCCTGGAGATTTGGGAAGGAGGAGGAGGAGGAGGAGACTGGATTTATACCCTGCCTTTCACTACCCGAAGGAGTCTCAAAGCAGCTGACAATCTCCTTTCCCTTCCCCTCCCCACAACAGACAGAGAGCTCTTTCCAGAACTGCTCTTGAGAGAACAGCTCTGAGAGAACTCGTGACTGACCCCAGGTCACCCCAGCAGCTGCATGTGGAGGAGTGTGGACTCAAACCGGGTTTCTCCCAGATTAGAGTCCACGCTCCTAACCACGACATCAAACTGGGAGTGGAGTCCCTGGGAGGGCAGCGTCTGGAATGGGACACGGTACAATACCCTAGAGTCTACCCTCCAAAAGCAGCCATTTTCTCCAGGGGCAACTGATCCCTGTCGTCTGGAGATCAATTGTAATCCTAGGAGATCTCCAGACCTTCCCCCCCCGGATGGTGGGTGATCCTAATTCTCACATATTCCAAAAAAAACCCCAAACCCACCACATCCAGATGCTACAACGTCACAGGGTGTCTGCATAGGCTCACCAACCTACAGGTGAGGCCTGGAGATCTGGAATGACAACTCCCCAGGAGGAAATGGCTACTTTGGAGAGTGGACTCCGATATGCATTACACCCCACTGAGGTCTCATCCCTCCCTGCCCTCTCTAGGCTCCACCCCCAAATCTCCAGGAATTCCCCAACCGGGAGCTGGCAACCCAGTGCCTGCAACAGACACATCACAAAACAAGCAGAGCTACGTGGCTGAGAAAACTGCAGAGTATGTCCCGAAATCCATTCTTAAAAGTTCCCTTTAGCCTCAAGACGCGAAGGCCAGTCTTAATATTTTCCATGTGGGCTGCCATTTTGCAAACTCGGCCCCAAAGGCCTTGGGGCGTCTCCGGCGCCCCCTCCTTCCTCGCTCTCCCTCACCCCCCAGCAGTTTACAGCCCAGCTTTTCTCCGAACACAGAAATAACATATATATTTATTTTTTAAAAAGGAAGCCTTACCTTCGACAGGCAGCAGATTGCTCTCGCTCTCGGTCCTGTCTGGGCCTGGCTTCATTTTTCCCAGGGTGCCGTGCAGCGTGTGGAAGTAACAGACAGGCCTCTCCGTCTCTTCCATGCTTTCAAGCCGGGAGGGCTGGAAATGATGGACAAGAAGTCCAGGAAAGTTTCAAAGGCCTTGTCCTTTACCGGGGCAACCAATTTCACCTTGCCGTTGGGCACAGGAGTGGGTATATGTACCCTTCACATACGCAGACAGAAGCGTTCAGGTCTTCTTAAAAACAAGGCACGCGTCTTTTTGTTTTAGGGACGCCCTCCAACACAGAGAGCGGTGTGGGTTTCACCGTTCCCTGCTCCGAGGTCGGGGATTCTCAAGGAAGACACCGGGCTCCAAAGCGGAGAACAATAGCTGGCCAATTGCAGTGGTCAGAACCGGTACAAGCGGGGCTTTCCAGCTGTGAAGGTTCGTTCTGGAACCTTGCAAGAGTTTGAAAAAAACACCTGAGCTTCCCGGCCAGCCCACAGGAAACTGCCCCAAGGTGCAGGTGATGGTGTTTGTGGGCTTCTGATGGGACATCCACGCCGGCCCACCTGGGCCAGAGAAGGCAATGCAGGTTTTTAAAGGGCCACTCGCAGGTCACTGGTTCGGGGTTGGGAAATTCCTGGGAATTTGGAGCATGGGGTTGCCAGCTCCAGGTTGAGGAATACCTGGAGATTTGGGGGGGCGGGGTAGAGGCTGGGGTGGGAGGGTTTGGGGAGGGGGGGATTATGTCATTGACTCCGCCCTCCAAAGTGGCCATTTTCTCCAGGGGAAGTGATCTCGGTTGCCTGGAGAGCCAGTCTGGTGTAGTGGGATAAGAGTCAGGGTCAGCCCGGGTTGGTACTTGGATGGGAGACCACCAAGGAAGAACAGGGTTGCTAACACGGAGGCAGGCAACGGCAAACCACCTCCGTCCTTCAAGCAGCCGAGCAGGCAGACACTTAACAGGTGAAGCTATGCCTCCATCTCACATGAATAGGCTTATTTTCATAGCTGGAAGTAATGTGTTTGGTGTAGTGGTTAGGAGCACGGACTCTAATCTGGGAGGACAGGGTTTGATTCCCTACTCCTCCACGTGCAGCTGCTGGCGTGACCTAGGGTCAGTTGTAAGTTCTCTCAGAGCTGTTCTCTCAAGAGCAGTCCTCAAAAGAGCTCTCTCAGCCCCTCCTACCTCACAGGTTGCCTGTTGCAGGGAGTGGAGGGGAAGGGAAAGGAGATCGTAAGCCACTCTGAGACTCCTTTGGGCAGTGAAGGGCGGGGTATAAATCCAATCTCTTCTTCTTCCTCCATACGCAGCTGCTGGTGTGACCTTGGGTCAATCACAAGGTCTCTGGGAGCTGTTCTCTCACTGGCAGTCCTTGAGCTCTCTCAGCCCCACCTCCCTCACAGGTTGTCTGTTGTGGGGAGGGGATTGTAAACCACTCTGAGACTCCTTCAGGTAGTGAAGGGTGGGACAGAAATCCAATTTCTTCTTCCTCTTCTTGCTGAAGGGATAGAAGCAAGGCCAGTAAAACTCAGTGATAACCCCAGGCCTCAAACCTCAGTTTAAACACCCTCAGGGGGCAATATACCAGACTATCAAGAGAGTTTCAGAGTAGGAATGAACTGGGAACATAAGAGCATAAGAGAAGCCAATGCTGGATCAAGCAAATGGCCCATCCAGTCCAACACTCTGTGTCACACAGTGGCCAAAAATACCAGGGGCCATCAGGAGGCCCCACTGCTGGACCTCCTGATGGCACCTGGTATATTTTGGCCGCTGTGTGACAGAGTGTTGGACTAGATGGGCTATTGGCCTGATTCAACATTGGCTTCTCTTATGTTCTTATGTTAGGAGGTCCAGCAGTGGGGCCAGGACACTAGAAGCCCTCCCACTCTTGCCCCCCCCCCAAGCACCAAGAATACAGCGCATCACTTGCCCCAGAGTCCCTATTTATAGGTAAAGGTAAAGGTCTCCCTTGCTCGAAAGCCAGTCGAATCCGACTCTAGGGTTGCGGTGCTCATCTCCGTTTCGAAGCCGAAGAGCCAGCGCTGTCCGAAGACGTTTCCGTGGTCATGTGGCCGGCATGACTAGATGCCAAGGTGCACGGAACGCCGTTACCTTCCCACCGAAGTGGTACCTATTTATCTACTTGCAATTTCTTGCTTTCGAACTGCTAGGTTGGCAGGAGCTGGAACTAGAGACAGGAGCTCACTCCGTCATGTGGCACCCTGGGTCTCGAACTGCTGAACTACTGACCTTCCACAGCCTGCAGTTCAGCATCTTAACCACTTGAGCCACCGCAGCTCCTGTCCCTATTTATACCTTGTGGCTAATAACCACCAATGGACTTCTGCTGTTAGGAGAAACGGGTATATTTGTACTGTTGTCCTATATGGGACTTGTCCTAAGATAACTGTAGCAGCTTCCCGCTCTGGGTTGAGAAATTCCTGGAGATTTGGGGATGGAGCCTTGAGAGTGTGCAGTTTAGGGAAGAGAGGGTTTTCGGCAGTGTTATAACTCTACAGCGTCCACTTGCTGGCTCTGGGAATACCTGGAGATTTGGGGGCGGAGCCTGGGGAGGCGGGGTTTGGGGAGGGGGAGGGACTTCAGGGGAGTATGGTGCCCCAACGTCCACCTTCCAAAGCCGCCATTTCCCAAGGTAAAGCGATCTCTGTTGCCTGGAGATCAGTTGTAACCCCAGGAGATCTCTAGCTACCCCCTGGAGGTTGGCAACCACACCTCCAAAGGTGCCTTTCTCCAGGGAAGTTGGCCCTGCAGAGTTTAGATTTGGCAACTGAGGGTTGGGACGTTCCTGGTGGTTTGGGGGAGGCGGAGTCTGGGGAGGGCGGGGTTTGGACAGGGGAGGGGCCTCAGCAGGATATAGCGCCACAGAGCCCAACCCACCAAAGCAGCCATTTTCTCCAGGGGACCCAAGTTCCGTCGTCTAGAGGGCAGCTGTCATTCCAGGGGATCTCCAGGCCTCACCTGGAGGCTGGGAACCCTAACAGGAGTGGGACTTGCAACATGCATCAGGACCCCTCCCTAAAACTACTGTTCCCAGGGAACAGGTTTGTAGGTTGCCAACAGCCTGGAGGGGAAAAGGTCCTTTCCCTTTAACACGGGTGGGATGGAATGGTGTTTACCTCCATGCCATGAATAGCTTCAGCGGCCCACTCAGTGGGGTAAATGTGAACTAAAACAATGGGATATTTTCCTTCAGGCCAGTTGGCATTCTCTGTTAGAAAGGCCTACAGCCCCTGAACAATTCCTGGGAAAATACCTTTGTTTTCCTGGAAAATAACTAAATAATTAAGTTGGGTGTAGTGGTTAAGTGCACAGACTCTAATCTGGGAGAACTGGGTTTGATTCCCCACTCCTCCACTCGCACCTGCCGGATGACCTTGGGCAAGCCATAGTTCTGGCACAGCTGTCCTTGAAAAAGAGCCGTTTCTGTCAGAGCTCTCTCAGCCCCACCTGCCTCACAGGGTGTCTGTTGTGGGGAGGGGAAGGGGGAGGAGTTTGTAAGCTGCTTCGAGACTCCCTTGGGTAGTGAAGGGCAGGGTATGAATCCAGTCTCTTCTTTTTTCTGGTTTGAAGAACATAAGAAGAGTCCTGCTGGATCAGACCAGTGAGGGTCCATCTAGTCCAGCATCCTGCCTCACACAGTGGCCAGCCAGTTCCTCTGGATGACTGACAACAGGGCAAAGAGGCCGAGGCCTTCCCCAGATAAGAACCTCAGAAGAGCCCTGCTGGATCAGACCCCTGGTCCATCTAGTCCAGCACCCTCTCACACAGTGGCCAACCCTTGCTCAAAAGCCAGTCAAATCTGACTCTAGGGATGCGGTGCTCATCTCTGTTTCCAAGCCAAAGAGCCAGCACTGTCCAAAGACATTTCCATGGTCATGTGGCTGGTATGACTAGATGCCAAGGTGTGCGGAACGCCGTTGCCTTTCCACTGAAGCGGTACGTGTTTATCTACTTGCAGTGTCTTGCTTTCGGACGGCTAGGTTGGCAGGAGCTGGGGCCAGAGACGGGAGCTCACTCCGTCCTGCGACACTCGGGTCTCAAACTGCTGAACTACAGACCTTCTGGTCGGCAGTTCAGTGTCTTAACCACTTGAGCCACCACATTAATGTATTAGAAAGCATTCAAAACTGCCCAAGAGAGAGAACAAATTGCCTAATGCCACTTAGTGAGTTTGTGGAGGAAAGATATCGGGGGGAGGGAAATCACAATGTTTTGGGTCCTGTACTCTTAGCTACTATACTAGCATTTCTAGGTATTTCCTCTTGAGTAATGCCTGCTAAAGTCCTGAGCTGGACAACCCAAGCAATCCCGATCTTGTCGGATCTCAGAAACTAAGCAGGGTCAGCCCAGGTTGATACTTGGATAGGAGACCACCAAGGAAGAACAGGGTTGCTAACACGGAGGCAAGCAACGGCAAGCCACCTCTGTTTTTCTCTCCATAAATCGGCTGCAGCTTGACGCCATTTACATACACGCGCACCTCTCTAGACCAAACAGATTGATTGAATATTTCAGGTGTCATCCCAAACACTCCCCCCCCTGTGGAGAACAAGCCGAAACTAAATGCTGCCGAAAGAGCACAAGCTGCAGGAAGAAATCAGGCAAAAGAAGAAAACGTGCATAATGGCCCTCGGTCCGCATTAATGTGTACACAGATTACCTCCGTGCAGAATTTAGCGGCTTTCAGCACAGGGAACGCATCGCTTTGGTCACGATGAGCCCCTGGAAATTCCACCCAGCGCAATGGCTCTGCAAGAGCTTCTCTAGGTCACAGCCGGATTTCTCGGCAGGGGGTTGAAAGACCCTGGGAGATATAACCTTTATCCTTTTCTTGCTTCATCAAGACTGCTGGCTTCCTCGACATTTTGAGTTCTGCCTTGGAATATACGTCTACCCAGGGTTGCCAATTCCCACTAGGGAGATACCTGAAAGTTCTGGAGGTGGATCCTGACAAGGGTGAGGTTTGGGGGAGTAGGGCAGGCAGCTTCCAGGTGGTGGTTGAAGATCTCCTAGGACTACAACTGATCTCCAGACTACAAAGAGACAAGAGAGAGAAGAGATTGGATTTCTACCCCGCCCTTCACTACCCAAAGGAGTCTTAGAGCGGCCTACAAACTCCTCTCCCTTCCCCTCCCCACGGCAGACACCCTGTGAGGTAGGTGGGGCTGAGAGAGCTCTGACAGAAACTGCTCTTTTTCAAGGACAGCTGTGACAGGACTATGGCTTGCCCAAGGTCATCCAGCAGGTGCAAATGGAGGAGTGGGGAATCAAACCTGGTTCTCCCAGATTAGACTCCATGCATTTAACCACTGCAACAAACTAGCTCTCAGTTCGCCTGCAGAAAATGGCTGCTTTGGAGGGTTGGCTCTATGGCACTATACCCCACTGAAGTCCCTCCCCTTCCCAGACCATGAGGGGAGGAGTTAAGCTTGAGTCAGCTCTTTAGTTAACTATACCAACGTTCTTCCTATGATAGGGTACCAGCTGTCTGAAGAAGCAGGAGGCGAACGCGACACTGAAGCCAGCCGTGTACAGCTGCTACTACTACAATGTGGAATTTTTCTTTTTTCTGCGGAACTTTTGCTCTCCTGAAGTGTCTTATACAAAAGATTAGTGAACTTTACTTGGATTTTGTCTTTTGTATTACGCACTGTTGGATCCTAACCCTTTTAAGAAAACCCTTTTAAGAAATTCAAACATAAGAGTGTTTGAAATTTGACAAATATTTGAACTGTCAAGAATTGTGAAAATGGTTTTGGATAATATATTCTTTTCTACTTCTGTTCGTAAGTTGCACACCGAGTGTTAGTGTTTTGATACAACCCCAACTGATCTCCAGGCAACAGAGATCTGTTCCCCTGGAGAAAATGGCCACTTTGGAAGATGGACTCTAAAAAAGAGAAGATTAGTCTGACATGACTTGTTTTTGAGAAACCCTTGCTGGCTCTTAGTAATCACAGCCATCTTTTCTAAATGCTCAAGGACTGTTTGATAATTTGTTCTAAAACGTTCCCAAGTATAGTTACTCGGATCCTCCTGGAATCCCAGGAGAGCTCCAGACAAGAGCGGGAGATTGGTAACCACATTGTTATGATCTGTGCAGGACAGAGGCAGGGCCTAGAGGCCTAAGCTCTAGGAGGGACCTGTCTGGGAGTAGAAAGCAGACAGCCTACAATCCCCACAATGCTTGGGGGCAGTTTTTAGCCGATCAGAGTACAGGGATTCTGTGAAGAGATTGTTACATTCTTGGTGAGGAGCTTTTTCTGACTTAAGCTGTTAGCTGTTAGCTGTGGGAAATGGTGTCCTTGCTCTCCGAGCTAAACTGAAGGAGACGTTGTTCTTCGTCTCATCTGCGGCCTAGTCTCACAGAGGGGACAGGCTGGTCTGGCGAAAGAAAGATTCCCCACTTGGCTCAGTGTGAGTGTTAGGCAGGAGGCCTGGTAAGAAGGCTTGTAGGCCTTAAGTGGTAACAGTTAAGGAGTAATAGGTAGCTGCGTTAGCTTTGCGTTCTTTTTGCCTTTCAACACTGTTATACCTTTGAAAGCACCCTGTCTTGTTTTCCATGCCCCATTAGTGTTAATAAACCATTTGTTTAAGGATTCTCTGCCTGGTCATCACGCCTGTGTTTTCTCGGCTTGAAAAGCGGCATTTTGGATGGGCTTGAGAGGGTACCCTGTCCGTAAGTCCAGGGTGGTGGCAGCGGAAGACGGCAACCCGCTGGGGTCATGACACACATCGTTAGAAGAAAGTTGCTGTGGTTAACTAAACAGCTAACTCAACCGTAACCCCTCCCCTGGGGTCACCAGAGCACTTGAAAGCTAATTCTGGGAGTTTCAGAGCCCTTTGTGGAGCACAGACAATGAGGCCACGACATTATGTCCCTGTTTTTTGTTGTTAGTTATCCGGAGCGGTAACGCTATACCCTGGGCGAGGGCATGCTTTTGGCCTCCTTCTCCTCTTACTTGTTTGCGAAATCACATCTCTCCATTGAACGTCTCGGCAGATCAAATGAAATGCCGGCACATTCCCAGGAGGGAAGAGGCCAGCCTTTCCAAATGTGCCTTCTCATAGCTTTGCGGGATAGGGCCAGCGCCTACTCTCTGGCTGACGGGGGATACAGAACTCACGCCGCTCCCTCCGGAGCATGGCTGCCAGCGTCGGTGGAAGTGCTCGGTGGGAAGTGGTCTGAGGATCAGAGGTTGAACCTGTGGAAATCAGACGGGGCATTATCCTCTTGGCGACAATGGAACCGAGACCGGGGAACAGATTTTGTTCATGTAGTAATTTGAAGAGCGCACGAAGAGATCCAAGTGGGCTTAACACTGAAGGAAAAACAGTGTGTTCTCGGGTCACGTAGCGAGGGGTGCTTTTGTCCGTGGTTGCATAATGCATTTGCACGAGACGCTGCGGTCATGTTCCCGGTCTGGCTTTAACAAACGAAGGGCCTTGGGATGCTTCAAGACTTGGTTTGATTTCAACCCTTTGCATGCAGCTACACGAGTGCAAGTCCCCTGCTACCACACGGTGCAGTAGCAAGAGCCAGCGTGGAACTGGGATCCATAAGAACATAAGAGAAGCCAATGTTGAATCAGGCCAATGGCCCATCTAGTCCAACACTCTGTCACACAGCGGCCAAAATATACCAGGTGCCATCAGGAGGTCCAGCAGTGGGGCCAGGACACTAGAAGCCCTCCCACTGCTGCCCCCTCCAGCACCAAGGATAGAGTGCATCACCTGCCCCAGACTGAGAGTTCCCATCTATACCCTGTGGCTAATAGCCACCGATGGACTTCTGCTCCATATGTTGATCTAGTTCCCTCTTGAAACTGTCCATGCTTGCAGCTGCCACCACCTCCTGTGGCAGTGAATTCCACGTGTTAATCACTCCTTGGGTGAAGAAGGACTTCCTTTTATCTGTTCTAACCCGACTGCTCAGCAATTTCATGGAGTGCCCACGAGTTCTTGTATTGTGAGAAAGGGAGAAAAGTACTTCTTTCTCAACCTGCTCAATCCCATTCATAATCTTATAAACCTCAATCATGTCACCCCTCAGCCGTCGTTTCTCCAAGCTGAAGAGCCCCAAGCCTTTTAACTTTTCTTCATAGGGAAGGTGTCCCAACCCTTTTATCATTCTAGTTTCCCTTCTCTGCACTTTTTCCAATGCAGGGAGACCCGTGTTCAAATCCCCACCTCTTTCACAGAAACTCGCTGGTTCACTGTTGGTCCGTTGCAAACTTGCACCCTGGCCTAACTCGCAGGCTTGTTTGGTGTAGTGGTTAAGTGTGCGGACTCTACTCTGGGAAAACCGGGTTTGATTCCCCATTCTTCCACATGAAGCCAGCTGGGTGACCTTGGGCCAGTCACAAGTTCTCTCAAAGCTGTTCTCTCAAGGGCGGTCGTCGAAAGAGCTCTCTCAGTCCCATCTGCCTCACAAGGTGTCTGTTGCGGGGAGGGGAAGAGAAGGAGATCGTAAGCCGCTCTGAGACGGGGTGTGAAAGGCGGTGTGTGAATCCTATCTCCTCCTCCTCCTCCTCCTCCTCCTCCTCCTCCTCCTCCTCCTCTTCTTCTTCTTCTTCTTCTTCTTCTTCTTCTTCTCCTCCTCCTCCTCCTACTCCTCCTCCTCCTCCTCCTCCTCCTCCTCCTCCTCCTCCTCCTCCTCCTCCTCCTCCTCCTTCTCTTCTTCTTCTTCTTCTTGAGAAGACGAAGGAGGGGAGAAGGGTGGTCTAAACTGGTTGGGGTCCCACCTGGAGAGAAAAGCAAGGTATACATAAATAAATGCAAATGTGAAATGCTTGCATGTACATCTATGCCCCCTCCATATCACACCCTGAAAATGGTAGATCTATGCCTATCTATGACGGACTCCATGACGAGTGGGGGAAGGTTTCCTGCTGCAGAATCAGGGGCCCGCAAAGATGGAGGCAGGCGCTGATGAACTCTGTGTGCATCATGTAATACAGCCTGTTTTAGCAGTGCAGTTTGTGGACAAAGTACTCACACGCTCATGCTCTAGAGCAGGGATGTCAAACCTGCGGCCCAGGGGCTGGATCGGGCCCCCGGAGGGCTTCCGTCAGGCCCGCAGTGGAACCGGCCGTCTCCTGCTTCCAGTTCTGCTGCTGCTGCTGCATCGTCGCTTGCTTTGGCGGACTCTCTCAGTCGCTCCGCCATTTCACATTTTAACCTGGGTCCTGGACTCAGAACTCTGAGCAGGAGATTCCTGTGGTACATAAGAACATAAGAACATAAGAGAAGCCAATGTTGAATCAGGCCAATGGCCCATCTAGTCCAACACTCTGTCACACAGCGGCCAAAATATACCAGGTGCCATCAGGAGGTCCAGCAGTGGGGCCAGGGCACCAGAAGCCCTCCCACTGCTGCCCCCCCAAGCACCAAGAATAGAGGGCATCACCTGCCCCAGACTGAGAATTCCCATCTCTACCCTGTGGCTAATAGCCACTGATGGACCTCTGCTCCGTATGTTGATCTAATTCCCTCTTGAAACTGTCCATGCTTGTAGCCGCCACCACCTCCTGTGGCAGTGAATTCCATATGTTAATCACTCTTTGGGTGAAGAAGGACTTCCTTTTATCTGTTCTCACCCGACTGCTCAGCAATTTCATGGAGTGCCCATGAATGTCAAATCAAAAGTGAATGTCAAATCAAAAGTAGGTTTGCAGCTTACAGTGCTACCGTTTTAAGCATGTTTTTATTTTAAGTAAAAACAAAAATCTTTGTGTCTGTGTCCTTTATAAAGTTTATATCTCTGCTACCTGGCATTACATTTTATGACACGCATCTGGCCCGGCCCAACAAGGTCTCGTTTATGTCAGATCCGGCCCTCGTAACAAATGAGTTTGATACCTCTGCTCCAGAGAGCAACGTTTGAGTCAAGTCAGCGACCTTCCAGGCCAACAGAGGTTTATTCAAGGTATGAGCTTTCGTTTGCACGCACCCTTTTCCAAATACATTGGAACGGAAGGTAAGAGTTCAAACTTATAGAAGAAGGAGTAGAAGAAAGAGTAGAAGAAGAAGAAGAAGAAGAAGAAGAAGAAGAAGAAGAAGAAGAAGAAGAAGAAGAAGAAGAAGAAGAAGAAGAGGAGGAGGAGGAGGAAGAGGAGGAGGAGGAGGAGGAGGAGGAGGAGGAGGAGGAGGAGGAGGAGGAGGAGATTGGATTTATACCCCGCCCTTCACTTGGAGTCTCAGAGCGGCTTACAAATTTCTGTGCCTTTGCTGGATGACCATCTTTCAGGTATGTTGTAGGGCTGTCTTTCGGCTCTGCTCCTGCAGAGTGCAGGGGGTTGGACTAGATGACCTGCAGGGTCCCTTCCAGCTCTAACATTCCATGATTCTATGACCATCTTTCTGGTCTATTGCAGGGCTCTCTTTCGGCTCTGCTCCTGCAGAGTGCAAGGGGGTTGGACTAGATAACCTGGCAAGGTCCCTTCCAAGCTCTAACATTCCATGATTCTATGACCATCTTTCGGGTCTATTGCAGGGCTGTCTTTCGGCTCTGCTCCTGCAGAGTGCAAGGGGGTTGGACTAGATGACCTGGCAAGGTCCCTTCCAACTCTAACATTCCATGATTCTATGACCATCTTTCGGGTCTATTGCAGGGCTCTCTTTCGGCTCTGCTCCTGCAGAGTGCAAGGGGGTTGGACTAGATGACCTGGCAAGGTCCCTTCCAACTCTAACATTCCATGATTCTATGACCATATTTCGAGTCTATTGCAGGGCTATCTTTCGGCTCTGCTCCTGCAGAGTGCAGGGGGTTGGGCTAGATGACCTGCAAGATCCCTTCCAGCTCTAACATTCCATGATTCTAGCCTTGGAGGTCTGCCATCCAAATACTAGCCAGGGCCAGGGCTAACCCAGTTCACCTTCCAAAATTGAACGAGATCGGGCTAGCCTGGCCTATTCAGGTCCAGGCAATGGATGTTTCATGATTTTTTGCTTCTTAATGAGGCAAAGACACTTCAGAGAGTTTGGTGTGTGTTTGTTTGACATCTTCAGTACTGGGAGGGAAAGTACGCATGGTTACCTGGGGGGGTGTACCTTCCAACACCACAGATCGTTACAGAAAGGCAAGGCCTAGGTTGGGCAATCTGAGAGAAGTGATAAAAGATTTTTCCCCATCTTGTGCATATAAATCGGTTCACCAACCTTTTTTTTTACTTCTGCGACAGGATGCTGAACCAAATTCAGGAAATACAACTTAGATTGAGGAGGAGGAGGAGGAGGAGGAGGAGGAGATTGGATTTATACCCCACCCTTCACTACCCAAAGGAGTCTCAGAGCGGCTGACAAACTCCCTTCCTTCCCTCCCCACAACAGACACCCTGTGAGGTGAAGAAGAGATTGGATTTATACCCCGCCCTTCACTACCCAAAGGAGTCTCAGAGCGGCTTACATACTCCCTTTCCCTCCCCACACCCTGTGAGGTAGGTGGGGCTGAGAGAGCTCTGACAGAAACCGCTCTTTTCCAAGAACAGCTGTGCCAGACCTTGTGACTGACCCAAGGTCACACCAGCAGCTGCAAGTGGAGGAGTGGGGGAATCAAACCCGGTTCTCCCAGATTAGAGTCCGCCCACTCAACCACTACACCAAACTGGCTCTCTAGACAGAGGCTGAACAGAAAACTTGCACGTAACCTGATGAAGTTGTTTTAAGTTATGCAAAGACAAAACTAAGTAACAAGCAAGGGTTCTAAGGTCAACAGTTGTTCTGATTTAATAAAGGAGGGGAAAGGAAGCAATAAATATGTCAAAATAGGAGATAAATGTGTAAAGGCGTCTTTTGTAATCGAGGGAAGTGAATTGAGACTCACCATTCACCTCCTCTCAGGCGTGGAGGTAACTCAAGAGCATTTTTTAAAGGTGGGTGCAGTACTTTACAGAACAATGTTTGCGTCCAGTCAGGCGCCTTTAAGACCAACAAAGTTTTATTCAAGACATAAGCTTTCGGGGGCACGCACACTGAATGAAATGGAAACGACCAGCGCTGCCGTGCCGTCTGAACAGTTCGGTAGGCACAGAAGCTCTGAAGATGGCATTTTAAGGCCCCCCATTTCAGCATGAAGGCACAGAATCCATCCTGAATACCTTTTGATGAGGAGACTCGGTTAACTATTTCATGGTGTGGTTCAGTAGCAGAGCACTTGTGTGGCGTGCGGAAGATCCCGGGTTCAACCCCCAGCATCGCCAGCAAAAAGGACGAAGTGGTAGCTGATGCGAAAGACATAAGAATATCAGAAGAGCCCTGCTGGATCAGACCAATAGTCCATCTCGCCCAGCATCCTGTCTCACACAGTGGCCAACCAGTTCCTCTGGAGGGCCAATGACAAGGCATAGAGGCCGAGGCCTTCCCCCCGAGAAGAACATCAAAAGAAGAGCCCTGCAGGATCAGACCAGTGAGGGTCCGTCTCGTCCAGCATCCTGTCTCACACAGGGGGCAATCAGTTCCTCTGGAGGGCCAACAACAGGGCAGAGAGGCTGAGGCCTTCCCCTGATAAGAGTATCAGAAGAGCCCTACTGGATTAGACCAGTGAGAGTCCATCCTGTCCAGCATCCTGTCTCACACAGGGGCCAAGCAGTTCCTCTGGAGGGCCAACAAAAGGGCAGAGAGGCTGAGGCCTTCCCCTGATAAGAGTATCAGAAGAGCCCTGCTAGATTAGACCAGTGAGGGTCCATCCTGTCCAGCATCCTGTCTCACACAGGGGCCAACCAGTTCCTCTGGAGGGCCAACAATCAGGCCTAGAGGCTGAGGCCTTCCCCTGATAAGAACGTAAGAACAGTGGTCCATCTAGTCCAGCATTCTGTCTCACACAGAGGCCAACCAATTCATCTGAAGACCCAACTACAGGACGCAGAGGCCGAGGCCTTCCCCTGATGTTGCCTCCTGGCTCTGGGATTCAGAGAATTAGCACCTCTGAATGTTCCCCTCAGCCACCATGGCTAGTAGCCATTGATAGATTCACGGAGGATAGGTCTCTCTAATCCCCTTTTGAAGCTGTCTATTCCTGCGGCCCTCACTGCATCCTCTGGCAGCGAATTCCACATTGTAATCTCTCTGTGTGTAAAGTGGTATTTCCTTTTGTCCATCCTGAACCTACTGCCCATCAGTTTCACTGGATGCCCTCAAGTTCTAGTATTTTGGGAGCGGCAGAAACATTTCTTTTTGTCAACCGGTTTGTAGGCATAGAGTTGGATGGCTCTAGGAGAGTTAGGCCCCGGTCACACGGGCGGGATAATGCAGGGGGGAGGCGTGGCTATTTGCGCCGTCGCATTTTGATCTGCGATTATACAATCAGACGCAACGGCGATGCAGCGGGGTGTGGTCAGTCGGCGCCAGCAGCAAAGACAATGGCCAGAAGGAAAAGCCGCACTCTAGCGCGATCGTACCAACCACATCCGTCAGCAGCCTGTGGCAAACCGGTTGCTAGTTCTTGTTTGCAGGTACTTTTTAACTGCGGGTTTTTGGCGGGAAGCCACGGGTGTGCTACACTTGCCAGATGTGGCAATGTGATCGCGCACAGATAATCCGCCCGACATCCGTAGCTCTCCTGCGGCAAATTCACCATGTGACCGGGGCCTTTAATTCCCTTACAGACCCATTGTATGCATACTAGCTCAGGCGAAAAGGCTAAAGAGTCTGGGACTTTTCAGTTTAGAAAAGAGATGACCGAGAGGGGCCATGAGAGAGGTTTATAAAGTGATGCACGGGAGAGGGAGAGAGTGGAGAGAAATTTTTCTCCCTCAAAATACTAGAACTCGAGGGCATCCAGTGGAGCTGATGAGCCGTAGAATCAGGATGGATGAGAGGAAAGGCTACTTTACACAGGCAGTGATCAAAAGGTGGAATTCGCTACCAGAGGATGTCATGATGGCCACAGGGACAGGCAGCTTTTGAACGGGGATTAGACAGATTAAAGGTGGACAGGTCTATCAGTCGCTGTTCGCTATGTTAAGTGAGGAGAAGCTCGACATTCAGAGGTTGTCAGCTTCTAAATCCCAATTTCACAAGGTAACATCAGGGGAAGGCCTCGGCCTCTCTGCCCTGATGTTGGCCTTCCAGTAGAACTGGTTGGCCACTGTGTAAGAAGACAGGAGGCTGAACTAGAGGGACCCTCACTGGTCTGATCCAGCAAGGCTCTTCTGATGTTCTTCTCAGGGGAAGGCCTCGGCCTCTCTGCCCTGTTGTTGGCCCTCCAGAGGAACTGGTTGGCCGCTGTGCGAGACAGGATGCTGGGCTAGATGGGCCACTGGTCTGATCCAGCAGGGCTCTTCTGGTGTTCTTCTCAGGGGAAGGCCTCGACCTCTCTGCCCTGTTGTCGGCCCTCCAGAGGAACTGGTTGAGGCCTCTATGTGAGACAGGATGCTGGAATGGATGGACCCTCACTGGTCTGATCCAGCAGGGCTCTTCTAGGGTTCTTATCAGGGGAAGGCCTCGGCCTCTCTGCCCTGTTGCTGGCCCTCCAGAGGATCTGGCTGGCCACTGTGTGAGACAGGATGCTGGACGAGAGGGACCACTGGTCTGATCCAGCAGGGCTCTTCTTAAGAGTAAATCCTACTGAACTCAGCAATACTCCTAAATTTCTTAGTGCGATCGCCCTGCTGTCTGAATCCTAGTGTTTACTCAGGAGTACGCCCCATTGTTTAAGTAAGCTTGCACGGGGACTGCAGTCCTAGCAGCCTTGCTTCTGTTTTTTAAAAGCACAAGCCCTGCTTTCTCCCCTGTGCACTGAACACATAACTACAGCTATGCGGAGCGACTAGGAGACAGCTAGCAAGGGCTTGTTTATTCTCCCCCCTGCTGCCATAGAGATAAAACACACTCACTGGTCCTGTTTGAAAGCTCCCGTTTGCAGAACAGGACTTATTGAGTTGCCAGCTCCTGGCTGGGAAATTCCTGGAGATTTAGCAGTAGAGGCTGAAGAAGGAAGGCTTTGGGGAGAGGAGGGACTCCGTGGCGTTATACCTCAGTGGGGTATGATGCTGCGGAGCCCACCCTCCAAAGCTACGCTCTCCTCCAATAGGACTGATCTCTGCAGTCTGGAGAGTTGGAATTCCAGGAAAACTTCAGACACCCCCAACCTGAAGGTTGGCGACTCTAGGAACCTGTAGTGGTTAAGTGCTTGAATCTGGGAGAAACGGGTTTGATTCCCCACTCCTCCACTTGCACCTGCTGGATGACCTTGGGCGAGCCATAGTTCTGGCATGGCTGTTCTTGAAAAAAGAGTGGTTTCTGTCAGAGCTCTCTCAGCCCCACCTACCTCACAGGGTGTCTGTTGTGGGGAGGGGAAGGGAAAGGAGTTTGTAAGCCACACTGAGACTCCTTTGGTTAGTGAAGGGCGGAGCATAAATCCAATCTCTTCTCTTCTTCTTCTTGATTCCCCACTCCTCCACTTGCATCTGCTGGATGACCTTGGGCAAGCCATAGTTCTGTCAGAGCTGTTCTCTCAAGAGCAGTCCTCAAAAGTGCTCTCTCAGCCTCACTGACCTCTCAGGGTGTCTGTTGTGGGGAGGGGAAGGGAAAGGAGTTTGTAAGCCACTCTGAGACTCCCGTGGGTAGTGAAGGGTGGGGTATAAATCCAATCTCTTCTTCTTCTTCTTCTTCTTCTTCTTCTTCTTCTTCTTCTTCTTCTTGGACCATAACATGCTTGTAGTGCCCCATTTTTGTGGCCTGCGTGCCGTGGGCCTAGGAAATGTACTGAAGGCACACGAAGCTAAAAAGGTCTGCCTGCTCCTGTAAACTCTGGGATGGCAAACCACTCAAGAAACATATAAACAGGTCTGAGGATCTGGGAGGAAGAGGGGGCTTATAAATGCAACAAGAGGCGGCCCCAGTGAGGAAGCACAGGAGGAGAAAACAGTTTGGAGGTCCAGCCCGCTATCCCAAAATCTGCCCCTTCTGGATGCTCTCGGTGGATTCCTCTTCCTTCTCCCCCTTTTTGTTGTCCTTTCCTATGGGCCCATTTACCCAATGGCCACCGTAGCTACCGTGGGGCGTTTTGGGGCCCTGCCCCCTTGATTAAAAACGCCACCCCACGAATAGCCTATCAGAAATCTTATTGGGGGGGTATTTTTTTATATGTGTGTAAGAAGCCTTATTTTTGAGGAGAGACCCCCACAGCCAGTGGCACCATGCTCCTGCAGAGTGCAGGGGGTTGGACTAGATGACCCGCAAGGTCCCTTCCAACTCCAACATTCTATGATTCTATGGCTTGACCTCGAGCTTCCCCCCCTCCACTGTGGAATTCTTGGCGGGGCATCATGGGACCAGGGGAAAGATAGCTCAGAAGGCATTTAAATGCCTTTTGGGCTCCCTTCCACAGGACAAGAAAGCCCAGAAGGGCACTCGAGAGTGGCACGGTCAGCCAACCCTTCCTCGGCCTTGGTTGCCATGGGGACGGGGTGAGGAGAAGAATGTTGACTTTCGCTGCTGGTCCCTGTGCTGTCACCTCTCTTAGGACTCAGATGTGTAAACTTGAGACCTTCCCTGGTATCCTCTTCCCCCAGTGAATTATATGCCATTTGTTAGGTGGGCTTTTGCTTTCGCAGGATTGGCCCAGGGGACATCAGGGTCTTATTTGGTTTAGGTATAATGACTGGCTTTGTGTGCTTGCTCCCCAGTTCTAACACGGACTCCGTTCAGGGTCTGGGTCCTATCACTATCTCAATAAACTTTTATTCTTCTGAATGACTGTGGTTGGGAACTGACTTCTCCAGGGACTCTGACAGGCACCTTCAATACATCTCCAACAAGTCCCCTTTTCTGCTAGCCCAGTTCTGCTGTATACCACCTAGGTCATGGTGAGTCTTTCAAAAGCATTCCCATGAGTATGCTGTCGAAGGCTTTCACGGCCGGAGTTCATTAGTTGCTGTAGATTTTCCGGGTTGCATGGCCATGGTCTTGGCATTGTAGGATCTGACATTTCGCCGGTAGCTGTGACTGGCATCCTCAGAAGTATAACACAGAAAGATGGAGTACTCCCTGTGTCAAGGTGAGCAGAAGAATGGTAGGCAGGTCATTTGTATCTACTCAGGAAGGTGGGGTAGGACTGAGTCATTATCTTGTAGGAGTTCCCCAGGCTATGAACATGCTAACGAAGGCACTTTCCTGAGGAGGTTCTTTTGTATATGGATTGGCTGTTTCCTGGAGGTTCTTTGTATATGGATTGGCTGTTTCCTGAGGAGGTTCTTTTGCATGTGGATTGTTTCCTGAGGAGGTTTCCTGTTTCCTGAGGAGGTTCTTTTGTGTGTGGAATGGCTATTGAAACTCTAATCTTATCTGTAGTTTGTTGAATAGTTGGAATCTTGTCTGATGAGTTCCAATATTGGGCAAATAATTTTACTCATTTTCTCTTGTTAATGGTTTTATACTGTTCCTATGTTATTCCTGTTTTAATCCTTCTTATATCGGAATTGTACTGTTTTACCGGCTCTTGATGTAATACATTAGATCGATCGCCAGGGCTATTTTGGGGCAGGAATGCATAGGAATGGAGTTCTGGCTGGCTTCTGAGTCGGCCACGCCTACAGCCTCCCCACCCCTCGGGTTCCCCAGGTGCCTCGTAAGCCGCGGGGCACCTGGGGAAGCCAAGCCGATCCAGGGAGGGAAGGCAGCTTAAACTGCCTCCCCTCCTCGGGTTCCCCAGGCTCCCCGGCCCCCACAAGCTACGGGGCACCTGGGGAAGCCAATCCTGGGAGGGAACTGCGCTGTCAGGGGTGTGCTCTAATATGCTAATGAGTTTCTGCTGTTGGGTGTGGCCTGTTGTGCTAATGAGTTCCTGCTGGGCTTTTTCTACAAAAAAAAAGCCCTGTTGATCGCTAAAGGGGCTTTAGCTTTCCCCCTCACACTGTTTAAAGGTAAAGGTTCCCTTGCTCGAAAGCCAGTCGAATCCGACTCTAGGGTTGTGGTGCTCATCTCCATTTCAAAGCCGAAGAGCCAGCGCTGTCCGAAGACGTTTCCGTGGTCATGTGGCCGGCATGACTAAACACCAAGGTGCACGGAACGCTGTTCCCTTCCCACTGAAGTGGTACCTATTTATCTACTTGCAATTTCTTGCTTTCGAACTGCTAGGTTGGCAGGAGCTGGAACTAGAGACAGGAGCTCACCCCGTCATGCGGCACTCACGGGTCTCGAACTGCTGAACTACTGACCTTCCGCAGCCTGCAGTTCAGCGTCTTAACCACTTGAGCCACCGCAGCTCCACGGCCTCAAATGGCCTTTATTTGCTCCACGGGGGAACTTACACACAGCCATCGTGACTTGTGAGGTTCCCAGTGGATCAAATATCCCCTGGGCAGTTTCAGCTTGGGAAAACAGCCTAAGGTGGAAGGCTGAAGTGCTTTCTCCACGTATGCCACGCCCCCAATCTGTCCTGTGCCTTGCACACCTGGGACGCATGAATCTCCCAGAGCACATGTGTTCCAAATTCCTCACGGGAGCCACGTAGCATTGCCATCTTCCAGATGGGCATACGCAAATATATATCATGGTGTACAATAACTGTGTGCAATCCGACAGAACAATTTTATGCTTTATTCTTTTTCTTTTTATATTTTCCGATAAAGGTAGAGGTAAAGGTTTCCCGTGCTTGGAAGCAAGATCCCAAAGGAGAAACACTGACCCTCAAATGCACATGAGAGATAAAGTAAAGGTAAAGTTTTCCCTTGCTCGAAAGCCAGTCAAATCTGACTCTAGTGGGTGCGGTGGTCATCTCCATTTCCAAGCCAAAAGAGCCAGCGCTGTCCACAGACTTCTCCATGGTCATGTGACTAGATGCCGAGGCACACAGAACGCTGTTACCTTCCCACCAAAGCGGCACCTATTTATCTACTTGCAGTTTCTTGCTTTCAAACTGCTAGGTTGGCAGGAGCTGGGGTCAGAGACGGGAGCTCACTCCGTCACGCGGCACTCGGGTCTCGAACTGCTGAACTACATACTGGTATCAAATATTATCAAAAATATATTTCACCCAAACAATACATAGAGAAAAATATGTTTCACTCAAACAATACATCGAGTGCAGGTTTACATTCAGATAGCACCTTGTCGGTAGCATTAGTGATAGTGATGCTGACAAGGTGCTATTTGAATGTAAACCTGCACTCGATGTATTGTTTGGGTGAAACATTATTTTTCTCTATGTATTGTTTGGGTGATATATTTTGATATTTAAGAACATAAGAACATAAGAGAAGCCAATGTTGAATCAGGCCAATGGCCCATCTAGTCCAACACTCTGTCACACAGCGGCCAAACATACCAGGTGCTATCAGGAGGTCCAGCAGTGGGGCCGGGACACCAGAAGCCCTCCCACTGCTGCCTCCCCCCCAGGCACCAAGAATAGAGTGCATCACCTGCCCCAGACTGAGAGTTCCCATCTATACCCTGTGGCTAATAGCCACTGATGGACTTCTGCTCCATATGTTTATCTAATTCCCTCTTGAAACTGTCCATGCTTGTAGCTGCCACCACCTCCTGTGGCAGTGAATTCCATATGTTAATCACTCTTTGGGTGAAGAAGTATTTAGACAACAGTATTGAAAAATATAAAAAGAAAAAGAATAAAGCATAAGAATATAAGAACATAAGAGAAGCCAACGTTGGATCAGGCCAATGGCCCATCCAGTCCAACACTCTGTGTCACACAGTGGCCAAAAATACCAGGTGCCATCAGGAGGTCCAGCAGTGGGGCCAGGACACTAGAAGCCCTCCCACTGCGGCCCCCCCCAAGCACCAAGAATACAGAGCATCACTTGTCCCAGAGTCCCTATCTATACCTTGTGGCTAATAGCCACTGATGGACCTCTGCTCCAGTTGTTTATCTAATTCCTTCTTGAAGCCATCCATGCTTGTAGCTGCCACCACCTCCTGTGGCAGTGAATTCCAGGTGTTAATCAATCTTTGGGTGAAGAAGGACTTCTAACCATTCTAACCTGACTGCTCAGCGATTAATCATGGAGTGCCCACGAGTTCTCGTATTGTGAGAAAGGGAGAAAAGTACCTCTTTCTCTACCTGCTTTAGCCCATGCATAATTTATAAACCTTGATCATGTCACCCCTCAGCTGTCGTTTCTCCAAGCTAAAGAGCCCCAAGCGCCTCAACCTTTCCTCATAGGGAAAGTGTCTCCAGCCCTTTGATCATTCTAGTTGCCCTCTTCTGCACTTTTTCCAAAGCTATGATATCCTTTTTAAGGTGTGGTGACATAAAATTGTTCTACCATAAACATATATATTTATTGTATGCAGTGATCTATATATTTTTGTATGTCTTCTGAACACTGTGAACCTCAGTTTTTGTATCTTCCAGATGGGGCCTGGATATCTCCAAGCTAAATGTGATTATACCCCTCTGAGGTCTGGCCCCTCCCCAAACTCCACCCTCCACAAGCTCCACACACCCCCGCCAAGAGATCCAGTTTGGTGTAGTGATTGAGAGTGGCGAACTCTAATCTGGAGAACCGGGTTCGATTTCCCGCTTTTCCACTTGAAGCTAGCTGGGTGACCTTAGCCATCACAGTACTCTCAGCTGAAAAATAAGCATAGCTCGCCACCTAGTGGCGCCAAAAAAGATCTACAGCTTCAGCAGCCAAATAATCACCCCTGGCTATTTCCACACACAGCGCTGCATGATAATTTCAATTTCCAGCAAGGAGAGGAAACCAGACGGTGTGTTATGGTACAAGAACTTCCATTCCACATAATTGTGTTATAGTGAAGTGCCAAGAAACCTTCCTCTGCACATAGATCAGGTGTCGCTGGAGGTATAGGAGGGAGGAGGTAATTGTGAATTTCCTGCATTTTGCAGTGGGTTGGACTAGATGACCCTGGGGGGTACCTTCCAACTCTATGATTCTGTGATTCAAATCTCCAGGAATTTTCCAACTCAGAGCTGGCAACTCTGCAGCCCTGAATCAGCCCTCATACCCGCCTGCAGTGTTCCCTCTAAGCTGAGTTACTGTGAGCCAGCTCACAGTTTTTTAGCCTCCGGCTCACACATTTTTGTCTTTGCTCAGGAAGGAGGGCTCCAGAGCAAACTAATTGATGCCAGTAGCCGAGTTGCTCACTTGCAACTTTAATGCCCGTAGCTCACAAAGTAGAATTTTTGCTCACAGGACTCCATAGCATAGAAGGAGCCTTGCTCAACTGGTGTTAAAATTCTCTGCCTCTTGGAACATACTGAGTCCTCATCAAGCTATTGGGGGGTGGGGATATCGGGTTGGTTACTGTACAAAGTCCTGCTTTTCTGTATCCCTGGGCAATCCCCACAAATTCATTGCAACCCTCCCCTTGCCTGTGGATAGTCCGACTTCGCAGAGTTTGGCCGGCCAGCTTCCAATTAGGTCCAATGCTATTAAATAAGACATCAGTTACGATGGGTTGCCTCACTGTGAGAGAAAACAGATGGCTACAGGTTTAGAAACTCAGGGGTGGAAGGGCCCTCAAGGGCCATTCTAGTCCCATCCCCTGCAAAACACAGGAAATTCCCAACTGCCTCCTGGTCCAGTGTTCCCTCTAAGCTGAGTTGGTGTGAGCTAGCTCACAGTTTTTTTAGCCTCCGGCTCACACATTTTTGTCTTAGCTCAGGAAGGGTGCCTGTTTTGGGGAGGGGAAGGGAAAGGAGTTTGTAAGCCGCTCTGAGACTCCGAGTGAAGGGTGGAGTATAAATCCAATCTCTTCCTCCTCTTCCCTCCTCCTCCTCCTCCTCTGCCTGAGACCCTGGAGAGCCACCGCTGGTCTGAGAAAGCAACACAGACCTCGATGGACCCAGGAAAATAATCATTCTGAACTGGAGGCATCCGAAAACATCCCTTCTTATCTATGTGTGGCACAGTCGTCGCCAGGATTGGGCGCGCTGCCTGTTGCTTGAACAGTCACTCCATTTTCAGGACACGGCAGGCCAGCGAAAAAGCAGAGAGAGACAAGGGCATTTCCCCCCCGCACCCCCCCCCTGCCCGCCTTTCCTTCCACGACAATATGACGGAGCCTGCGGGTCTGAACATCTTGAAAGGGAGGACAAAGGTCACATCTCTGGAAGAAAGAGAGCCGACTCAGCGGGTGACTCATATTGCAACCTTTGGGTCTGTGCCCTGACGGTCGCCTCTAAAATGCAGCGAGCTTTGGGCTATCCCTGGGCGGAAGGGTCGAAGGCACACGTGGAACCGCGATCCTCTCCTCCGCACTTGGGTCTCATCCCTGGTTTTCTCAGACTTCAACTCACGACACAATACTTTGCATTCATCCCTGGTTATAACAGCATCTGTTTATCCCGGGACAAGTGTGGTGCGAAACCGGGGCGACCTCAATGTAATGTGGAAACAAAAAGTTTGTTGTTCAGTCGCACAGTCGAGTCCGACTCTTCGTGACCCCACGGACCAGATCACGCCAGGCCCTCCTATCTTCCGCTGTCCGCTGAAGTTTGCTCAATTCCATGTTCGTTGCATCGATGACACTGTCTAATCATCTCATCCTTTGCCGTCCCCTTTTTCTTTGACCTTCAATCTTTCCCAGCATCAGGGTCTTCTCCAGGGAATGCTCCCTTCTCATTTGGTGGCCAAAGTATTTGAGCTTCAGCTTCAGGATCTGGCCTTCCAGGGAACAGTCCGGGTTGATTTCTTTTAGGATTGAATGATTTGATCTCCTTGCATTGGAAACAAAAAATACCCCGGGATAATCACAGGGTTGAACCCAAGTGTAACGTAGGACATAAGTTCGGGGACAGGGTTGAACCTGGATTTAAGGTCTAGTGCAGAAAGGACCTTATACTGAATCAGACCGTCTGTCCATCAAGATCACTGCTCTCTGCTCGTACTGGGAGAGGGTCTCCTCCAGGGTTCCAGTTTGGCGTAGTGGTTAAGTGCGCGGACTCTAATCTAGGAGAAATGGGTTTGATTCCCCCACTCCTCCACTTTGCACCTGCAGGATGACCTTGGGCGAGCCGTAGTTCTGTCAGAGCTGTTCTCTCAGGAGCAGTCCTCGAAAGAGCTCTCTCAGCCCCACCTACCTCACAGGGTGTCTGTTATGGGGAGGGGAAGGGAAGGGAGTTTGTAAGCCGCTCTGAGACTCCTCTGGGTAGTGAAGGGCGGGGTATAAATCCAATCTCCTCCTCCTTCTCCTCGCCTCCTCCTCCCCAGCATCTGCCTCACGGTGCCACCCCACTTGAACGCTGCGCTGAGACCCGTTTTGTATGCAGACTTCCAGACTAATGCGATTTAATTCCAGCTTCATTGCAGCTGAGAGCAGGTTTGGTGTAGGGGTTAGACGCGTGGACTCTAATCTTTGAATCCCCACTTTTGCACATGTGGCTGCTGGTGTGACCTTGGGTCAGTCACAAGTTCTCTCAGAGCTGTTATCTCAGGAGCAGTCCTCGAAAGAGCTCTCTCAGCCCCACCTGCCTCACAGGGTGCCTGTTGCTGGGAGGGGGAGGGAAAGGAGTTTGTAAGCTGCTCTGAGCCTCCTTCAGGTAGAGAAGGGCGGGGCATAAATCCAATCTCTTCTTCTGAAGAAATGGGCACGGAGGGTTGCCAACCTCCAGGTGATGCCTGGCGATCCCCTGCTGCTGCTATCAATCGCCAGACGACAGAGATCAGTTCCTCTGGAGAAAATGGCTGCTTTGGAGGGTGGCCTCTACGGGCATTATACCAGTTTGGTGTAGTGGTTAAGCCAGTTTGGTGTATTGGTTAAGTACGCGGACTCTAATCTGGGAGAACCGGGTTTGATTCCCCACTCCTCCACTTGCACCTGCTGGATGACCTTGGGTCAGTCACAAGTTCTCTCAGAGCTGTCCTTGAAAAAGAGCAGTTTCTGTCAGAGCTCCCTCAGCCCCACCTCCCTCCCAGGGTGTCTGTTGTGGGGCGGGGAAGGGAGAGGAGTTTGTAAGCCATTCTGAGATGCCTTTGGGTAGTGAAGGGCGGGGTATAAATCCAATCTCTTCTTCTTCTTCTTCATTGAAGTCCCTATGCTCCCCAAACCGTGCCTTCCCCAAGCTCCACCCCACAAATCTCCAGGTATTTTCCTTTTTTTTTTTTTTTTTACCATTTTATTTATATTTTTAAGAATATAACAATATCTTCTGTTTACACAATGATACGTAGTCTAGTTTCGGAGTCAACTATACACATTTTGACTCTAACCATTTATAAACTCTATCCCAACGTTCCTGGAACCACTTTCCATCTCTCCCTTGCAATATCATACTTAATTTGTCCATTTCTGCAGTCTCTATTAATTTCTTAATTAGTTCATCTCTTACTGGTAATCCATCTGACTTCCAATATTTAGCTACTAATATTCTGGCCACAGTAAGTATATGGGTTATTAGACATACATCTTTTTGCTCAAAACCTTCAGGTATAATATTCAACAGGTATGTTTCTGGTAACAATTCTAAGTCAATATTCGTAATTTCTCTTATCATCTTATTAATAGTATGCCAAAACTTTTGTATTTTTCCACACTTCCACCACATATGGAAAAATGTACCAACATTAGTATTACACCTCCAACAATTTCTAGATATAACCTTATAACTTTTAGCAATCTTGTCAGGCGTCCAATACCATCTATAGAATAATTTGTAAATATTTTCTTTATATGGAACTGCCTTTACATACTTCATCACTTTCCAGATTCTTAGCCAGTCATCAATTTGGATATTATAACCTATATCTCTCATCCACGATATCATAGTGGTTTTTACTAACTCATCTTGCATATAATCATCTAAAAAATAACTATATAATTTCTGTATCAACTTATCACTAGTTGACAGCCATAATTTGTCTAAGTCTGTTTTCTCTGTGTAGAAACCAGTTTTTTTATCTTTCGTAAATCTTGATTGCAACTGGGTAGTCTCCCACCAAGAGAGATTTATATTGTTTGACTTTAGATTTTCCTTTGTTCTTAAATTATTAGCTTCATCTAACAGAGTGTCATACGCTCCTATATTACTCTCTGTCATCAATGTTGGTTTTACAAATGCTTCTAATGGTGACACCCATTTAGGAATCTTGATATAATACCTTTCTCGAATTTTTTTCCATATCTTTATCAATGCTCCTCTTATTATATGATGCTGGAAGTTAGCATGCACTTTTTCTTTTTCCAAGCTGGAGCTGGCAACCCATAAAGAAAAAAAAATTCAGGAATCAGCAGCGGTAAAATGGGCCGTTGCTTCTTTCTGGGACGCCGAGTGCGAAAAATGTTTTGCCTCCAGAATCTCTGCCGCGCATCGAAACTTAAGCGAGGGGGCTTACGGGAAGTGCTAATTAATAAACAGCAATTAATTTGTCACGGCCCACACATGGTTTGTAAGCACCAATGCACAGCTCACCGTTGCCAAGGCCGCAGGGCCTTCCAAGAACTCACGCCTTTCCGGTTGACTGTTCAGGGTTGCTCAGCACTTCGGGGAGGCTGCGAGAAGCCACTGAGGATTTCCGGATGCTGCTTTCGATAGTGTCTTACAAAATGAGTGCCGGTTTCCTTGTAACTGGGAAGGAAAGAACAGAAATACCATTGAGCCGTGGCAAAGCTCGTCAAGTTGCAGGAGGAGGAGGAGGAGATTGGATTGGATTTATACCCCTCTCTTCAGTACCCAAAGGAGTCTCAGAGCGGCTGACAATCTCCTTTCCCTTCCTCTCCCCCACAACAGACTCCCTGTGAGGCAGGTGGGGCTGAGAGAGCTCTTTCGAGAACTGCCCTTGAGAGAACAGCTCTGAGAGAACTTGTGACTGCCCCAAGGTCGCCCATCTGGCTGCATGCAGAGGAGGAGTGGGGAATCAAACCCGGTCCTCCCAGATTAGAGTCCTGCCAGTCTTAACCAAACTGCCTCGCAGGACACTCAGATTTGAGTCCCGTAACACCAACAAGTTTTTTGAGGTATGAGCTTTTGAAAGCCAAAACTCGTTCCTTTCCCCGTGTGGGTACAGTCAGACAGCATTTTCTTGCTGCTGCCGGAAGCACTTCCTGTAGAATACTCTGAGGTTTCTTGGGAAACCATCCATGCCAACCTCCTTACGTTCTGTTCATAGCCACTGCAGTAGAGGTTCCTTCCTGTACCCCAGAGACAACCTGGCTCACAATGAAGGAACTCACTGCCACAGGAGGTGGTGGCAGCAGCTACAAGCACGGACAGCTTCAAGAGGGATTTAGATAAACATCTGGAGCAGAGGTCCGTCAGTGGCTATTAGCCACAAGGTATAGATAGGGACTCTGGGGCAAGTGATGCTCTGTATTCTTGGTGCTTGGGGGGGGAACAGTGGGAGGGCTTCTGGTGTCCTGGCCCCACTGCTGGACCTCCTGATGGCCCCTGGTATTTTTGGCCACTGTGTGACCCAGAGTGTTGGACTGGATGGGCTTTTGGCCTGCTCCAGCATTGGCTTCTCTTATGTTCTTATACATATGGAGCATAAGAACATAAGAAACATAAGAACATAAGAAAAACCAATGTTGAATCAGGCCAACGGCCCATCTAGTCCAACATTCTGTCACACAGCGGCCAAAATATACCAGGTGCCATCAGGAGGTCCAGCAGTGGGGCCAGGACACTAGAAGCCCTCCCACTGCTGCCCCCCCCAGCACCAAGAATAGAGTGCATCACCTGCCCCAGACTGAGAGTTCCCATCTATACCCTGTGGCTAATAGCCACTGATGGACTTCTGCTCCATATGTTTATCTAATTCCCTCTTGAAACTGTCCATGCTTGCAGCTGCCACCACCTCCTGTGGCAGTGAATTCCATATGATAATCACTCTTTGGGTGAAGAAGTACTTCCTTTTATCTGTTCTAACCCGACTGCTCAGCAATTTCATGGAGTGCCCACAAGTTCTTGTATTGTGAGAAAGGGAGAAAAGTACTTCTTTCTCAACCTGCTCAATCCCTGCATAATCTTATAAACCTCAATCATGTCACCCCTCAGCCGTCGTTTCTCCAAGCTAAAGAGCCCCAAGCATTTTAACCTTTCTTCATAGGGAAGGTGCAGAGATCCATTGGTGGCTATTAGCCACAAGTTATAGATAGGAACTCTTGGTCTGGGGCAAGAGATGCTCTGTACTCTTGGTGCTTGGGGAGGGGGGTCAACAGTGAGAGGGCTTCTGGTGTCCTGGCCCCACTGCTGGACCTCCTGATGGCCCCTGGTATTTTTGGCCACTGTGTGACACAGAGTGTTGGACTGGGTGGGCCACTGGCCCGATCCAGCACTGGCTTCTCATATGTTCTTATGTTCTGTTTTTTAGGTCAATGACAAAGAAGGTGTTCAAAAGGAATAAGCGGGGTTCGTAAGATCCCTGGAAAATTAACCACAAAGCAAAAATGCTGCATTTGAAGTTAAGTACGCCATGGAATACAAACAGTCAATTTATGTTCCAACAATATTTTTGTCATCAATGAGGTCCCGTCAGAAAGGTCCAACAGTCATTCTAATGGGGTTGGTAGCATTACATATGAGGTCCCTGTCAGTCTGCAGTTGGGGCTGTGGAGAAACACACACCCCTCCCCATTCTGAGTTGTAAAAGTGTTCCTGGGTTTTTTCCCCCCTCTTCTCTCTGGAAGGGCAGAAAGCTAGGGCAATTACCTGCCATAGTTATGTAAATGGCTCGACTTGCAAAGGAACTGAGGGATTGGGTGCTAGGAATCTCCAGGTGACTCCTGGAGATCTCCCAGAATACCTGCAAGGAGGGCTCCCAGGATGCACCTGGATGTCCCAGGGTCCACTTGGGTGACCTGGGCAGACCAGGTCATAAGAAAGATGGTCGTCCAGCCTCCACTTGAAAACATCCAGCGAAGGAGCATCCCCCACCTCCTGAGGCAGTCTGTTCCAGTACTCAACGACTCTTACAGTTAGGAAGTTTCTCCTGATATTTAGCCAGTAACGACTCCCTTGCAATTTCCACCCATTAGATCTAGTCTTGCAGTCTGGAGCAAGTGAGAATCGATCTGCTTCATCTTCTACATGACAGCCCTTCCAATATTTGAAGACTGCAATCATGTCCCCTCTAAGCCTTCTCTTTCCCAGGCTAAACATTCCTAACTCTTTCAGCCTTTCCTCGTAAGACTTGGATTCCAACCCTCTCACCATCCTGGTTGCCCTCCTCTGGACACGCTCGAGCTTGTCAACATCCTTCCTAAAATGTGGTGCCCAAAACTGGACACAGGACTCCAGGTGAGGCCTGGCCATAGCAGAACAGAGCGGAACTACCACCTCCCGTGATCTGGACACAAGGCTTCTGTTAATGCATCCTAAGGTAGTCGCCAATACATTCAATAAATAACGCTAAAACCTTCTAAATTCCCAGCTGAAGACGCAAACAATAGATCCAACAGAATTGCTTATAAAAAGCACTGGCTGCACCCCGAGGTCAAGGGAATAAAATCACAGCATTTGTTCAAAATGATTTTTTTTAAGCCGATAGCGGTCTTGAAGAAGTGCGGCAAAACTTCCACAGTCCCTCCTCGCATGCGATTACAAAAGAAACCTCTTCTTCTGACCACTCCACATTTCAAACAGATCTGCTTTGTGTGTTAAGAGTGAACCGTGATCCTTCGAGGCCCAAAGACAAAGCTTTGACTTGTTCAGCCGCTGGCTGTTCAGCACAGAGAGTGGAAAGCGATGCTTCAGAATTCCTTGGCGACATTTCAAGGCTGTTCAGAAAGGACCCCTCTTGAACAAATGATCTCTAGGCAATGAACAGAATCGTAGCGCCTCAGAAACGGCAACTTTTCTGAACTTCGCCACCATCGTTCGGAGAATGCTGCTGATGTAGAATTCAGCTCCAGGAGGCCGCAATCTGTACTATGGGATGGAGTTTTGGAACCTCTTCAACAAAATTCTTTTAAAATGTTTTCAGTATACAGATTGAAAAATTCGTTTCGCTCTTGAGAGCTCCAGCACCTTTTTCTAGAAGGAGGAGGAGGAAGAGGAGGAAGAGAAGGAGGAGGAGGAGAACAGAAGGAGGAGAAGAAGAGAAGGAGGAGGAGGAGAAGGAGAGAAGAGAAGAGATCGAGGTTTATAAGATTATGCCTGGGATAGAGCAGGCAGAGAAAGAGGTCCTTTTCTCCCTTTCTCACCATACAAGAACTCGTGGGCACTCCATGAAATTGCTGAGCGGTCGGGTTAGAACAGATAAAAGGAAGTCCTTCTTCACCCAAAGAGTGATTCACACATGGAATTCCCTGCCACAGGAGGTGGTGGCAGCTAAAAGCATGGACGGCTTCAAGAGGGAATTGGATAAGCATATGGAGCAGAGGTCCATCAGTGGCTATTTGCCTCAAGGTATAGATAGGAACTCTCCATCTGGGGCAAGTGAGGCTCTGTATTCTTGGTGCTTGGGGGAGGCAACAGTGGGAAGGCTTCTAGTGTGGTGGACTTCCTGATGGCACCTGGTATTTTTGGCCACTGTGTGACAGAGTGTTGGACTGGGTGGGCCATTGGCCTGACCCAACATTGGCTTCTCTTACGTTCTTATGAAAAGAGGAAGACCTGATAGGAGATTGGATTGACGCCATCCAGGAAGCCACGGTCCTCAGTTTGCAAGACCTGAGCTAGGCTAATATGTTGTCAAAGGTTTTCACGGCCGGAGTTCATTCGTTGTTGTAGATTTTCCGGGCTGTATGGCCGTGATCTTGGCATTGTAGTCCCTGATGTTTTGCCAGCAGCTGTGACTGGCATCCGCATAGGTATAACACTGAAAGATGGAATACTCTCTGTGTCAAGGTGAGAAGAAAAATGGTAGGCAGGTAATTTATATCTCCTCAGGAAGGTGGGGTAGGGCTGAGTCATTATCTTGTAGGAGTTCCCCAGGCTGGGACATGCTGATGGAGGACACAGTATCTTATTCCAAGACCTTGAAAGGCTGGACAACACATCCAATTACCATGTCAGATTACACAGGGAAGCCATTGACATTCACGAAGATCAATACAATTTCAACAGGAAAGAAGAGAGTTTAAAATAAGTAGGGCATGGTTTCCTGTCCTGAAAAACACAAAATGGTCTACATCTTACGACAGCACTACAGATAGGATTAGAATTTCAACAGCCAATCCATATGCAAAAGAATCTCCTCAGGAAAGCTCCTCCACTAGCATGTCACAGCCTGGGGAACTCCTACAAGATAATGACTCAGCCC
This sequence comes from Gekko gecko, assembly GCA_029375565.1. NCBI lineage: Eukaryota > Metazoa > Chordata > Lepidosauria > Squamata > Gekkonidae > Gekko > Gekko gecko. The sequence continues at coordinate 121,661,196 of JAPDNY010000010.1, forward strand.
TACCCCACCTTCCTGAGTAGATATACTCCGCTTCAACTGGCCCGTGTGACCACAACCGAAGATGAAGAGAAGCCAGATTTCTTGTGGATGGGTGGAAGTGGAATTCACAATGCATTATTCTTTATGTTGTTATCTCAGTCGGTCTCCCAAATACAGGATGAAGTCATGGTACAAATCCCACTGAAACAAATGTGGGGGGCCCCCACTTTTCTGCAACTTCCAGTTCTTTTAGTGGGGCTTGTGATGAAACTGTTCCTACGGGGTCATTGTCACTGCGGTGTTGTTGGTTCTTTAAATCTTACCTGTAAAAACAGTGAAAGCCAGTTTGGTGTAGTGGTTAAGAGTGGCAGGACTCGAATCCGGAGAACCCGCATCCATTACCCACTCCTCCAGGTGAAGCCAGCTGGGTGACCATAGGTCATTTGCAGCTCCCAGAACCCTCTCAGCCCACCAACAAGTCTAGCTTGCCACACTGATGGCGCATAACACTAAAGAGTTAGAGCTTCGGGTGCCATAAAGTTCTCAGATCTCCTGGCTGTACAACACACACTGCCATACGATAATTATTCATCATTATTACCCACAGAACAACACAGTTACAGATCTATGGCGTAACAGAGCTGTGGCGTCAGCCCCATTCATTTCACAGAAAGCCAGTTTGGTGTAGTGGTTAAGTGCGCGGATTCTAATCTGGGAGAACCGGGTTTGATTCCCCACTCCTCCACTTGCAGCAGCTGGGCAAGCCATAGTTCTGTCAGAGCCGTTCTTGAAAAAGAGCAGTTTCTGTCAGAGCTCTCTCGGCCCCACCTACCTCCCAGGGTATCTGTTGTGGGGAGGGAAAAGGGAAGGAGTTTGTAAGCTGCTCTGAGACTCCGAGTGAAGGGCGGGGTACAAATCCAATCTCCTCCTCCTCCTCCTCCTTTTCTATGGGGCTTCCACAGGAAACTTCTCCACGGATTGTGCTCTTTGTTTCTCTCAGTCTCTCTCTCTCTCAAAAAAAAAAAAAATAGCAGAAGAAAAACACGTTCTCGAAAAGACACAGACTGCCCTCAGAAGAAAGAGGTCAAATCTTTCCCCTAAGAAAAAAGAGAAACTTTTTCTTATCATTTTTTTTTGTTTTTTGAAAAGGGAGGGTTGAAGTGTCTCCCCGGGGTGGAGCCCTTTGAAAAAAATTTACTAGGAATCTCCTAAAAGATGAGAGTAGATTAGAAACAGCGGCACCGAAGGAGCCCAAAAGATAACGCTAAAGGGAGCGGTGTTGGTTCCCGCTCCTAAAGAGGATGCTGCTGTTGCCATGGCGACAAAAGAGTACCGTGATTTGCAGTCTCAGGAGAACGGGTACCCGGGAGGGCTTATCTTGACAGGCGGGGGAAGCAATCACACAAAATAACGAGGCAGGAGCTTGCAAGTCTGTAAACACGTTAAGCACCTGGGTAAGCTCAGCTCTGGGGTTCTCATTGTCATTTATTATGAAAAGCACCTTAAGAACCCTGTGGTTAATAGGCAGTATGTGCATGAATTACCTTAATTTAAAAAAAAAAGTCTGCCTCACCTTTTTTTTGACCACCTGAATTCTCTAGGCAGTTTGCACAGACAAAAACAGAAATCCAGAAGTGGCAAAAAAAATAAATAAATCATCATTTTCAATACAGCCAATCCAGGACACGACAAGTCAGTTCATCCACAGCTGGAGTTAGCCAAACGCCCACCAAAACCAGTGAGTAAGGGGAGACAGGATAGACATCTGTGAGATGATGGATGGTGTGGAGGGAGTGGACGGGGAGAAACTTTTCTGAGCCCGTTTATGGGGAGGGCAGGATTTTTTAAAAACATCGAATTAAATAAATAAATAAAATTAGAAACCGGGGTCATCTACCAAAGCTGAAGGCTGGGAGATTCAAAGAAGGAGAAGGAGATGGAGAAGGAGAATGGAGGAGAAGTAGGAGAAGGAGAAGGAGAAGGAGTAGGAGAAGGAGAAGTAGGAGAATGAGTAGAGTAGGAGAAGGAGAAGGAGAAGGAGAAGGAGAAGGAGAAGAGAAGGAGAAGGAGAAGGAGAAGGAGAAGGAGAAGAAGAAGAAGAAGAAGAAGAAGAAGAAGAAGAAGAAGAAGAAGAAGAAGAAGAGGAGGAGGAGGAGGAGGAGGAGGAGGAGGAGGAGGAGGAGGAGGAGGAGGAGATTAGATTTATACCCCACCCTTCACTCGGAGTCTCAGAGCAGCTTACAAACTCCTTCCCCTTCCCCTCCCCACAACAGACACCCTGTGAGGTAGCTGGGGCTGAGAGAGCTCTTTCAAGGACTGTCCTGGAGAGAACAGCTCTGACAGAACTATGCCTTGCCCAAGGTCATCCAGCAGCTGCAAGTGGAGGAGTGGGGAATCAAACGCGGTTCTCCCAGATTACAGTCTGCGCACTTAACCACTACACAGGGAGGGGAAAACAAACTTGACCCAAAAACTGGAATCAAGAACCGCAAGGGTAAGAAACAAGTCTGATAAAGGCCAATATTAAAAACCTAGTATAAACTCATAATATACAAAAATACATGTATTTATTAGAAAGACAGTTAAAAACAAATAAGGGACCAAAGAAAGCCTCGTTGAAAAGTTCAAGTGGCCTGAACACAAAGGCAAATGCAAGTGGCCTGGTGCGTTTCCGCCCTATTGGGGGCCTTCTTCAGAAATCAAACATTTGATTATCCATATTTATTTTATTTTTTCTACAGCATTCCTTTTTTGGTCCAGTATTAACTTATTGGTTATTTTATTGTAATATGCGATATTGTAACATGTGTAACTCACAGTGGCTACTAGCCAAGATGGATATCTATTCCCTCCAGTACCAGGAAGCCGTATGCCTCATAAGAACCCTACTGGATCAGACCAGGGAGGGTCCCTCTAGTCCAGCATCTTGACTCACACAGTGGCCAACCAGTTCCTCTGGAGGGCCAACAACAGGGCAGAGAGGCCGAGGCCTTCCCCTGATAAGAACATCAGAAGAGCCCTGCTGGATCAGACCAGTGAGGGTCCATCTAGTCCAGCATCCTGTCTCACACAGTGGCCAGCCAGTTCCTCTGGAGGGCCCACAACAGGGCAGAGGGGCCGAGGCCTTCCCCTGAGAAGAACATCAGAAGAGCCCTGCTGGATCAGGCCAGTGAGGGTCCATCTAGTCCAGCATCCAGTCTCACACAGCGGCCAACCAGTTCATGGAGGGCCAACAACAGGGCAGAGAGGCCGAGGCCTTCCCCTGAGAAGAACATCAGAAAGAGCCCTGCTGGATCAGACCAGTGAGGGTCCATCTAGTCCAGCATCCTATCTCACACAGGGGCCAGCCAGTTCCTCTGGAGGGCCAACAACAGGGCAGAGAGGCCGAGGCCTTCCCCTGATAAGAACCTCAGAAGAGCCCTGCTGGATCAGACCAGTGAGGGTCCATCCAGTCCAGCATCCTGTCCCACACAGTGGCCAGCCAGTTCCTCCGGAGGGCCAACAACAGGGCAGAGAGGCCGAGGCCTTCCCCTGATAGGAACATCAGAAGAGCCCTGCTGGCTACTGTGTGAGACAAGATGCTGGACTAGATGTACCCTCACTGGTCTGATCCAGCAAGGCTCTTCTGATGTACTTATGAAGGCCTCGGCCTCTCTGTCCTATTGTTGACCCTCCAGAGGAACTGGTTGGCCCCTGTGTGAGACAAGATGCTGGACCTGATGGACCACTGGTCTGATCTGCCAGGCCTCTTCTTACATTCTTAAGTTCTCAAGACTTACCCATTAGCCAATAAACATGGGTCTCCTGGCAGTGTTGGCACCTTAAAGGCAAGCAAGTTTGTCTTCCAGCATCGTCTTTCCACTCAGCTCCAGTCCCTGAACTGACAGGTATCATCCCTGAGGTCCCCAGGTTTCCTGTTCTTCACCTGGCCAGCCAGGTAGGAAGGCACAGAGTAGCCACAGAGCTGGAGCTGTCCAGCAGTTCAGGAGCAGGAACTAGATTGATCCAAGGCTGGAAGAGCTGAAAGCCCTTTCAGCAGGGATCTGTCCAGGCTGGTGCTCCGGTTGGTTGGGGGTGGGGGTGTCAGACGAGAAGAGGTTGAAGCTCGACGTGAGAAATTAGATATGGAGCAGGAAAGCCCCACCTTTTCCTGTAGACCAGGGGTGGCCAAAGTTGCTCAACGTAAGAGCCACATAGAACAAACGTCAGATGTTTGAGAGCCGCAAGGCACGAACAAATATTGCACACATGCTTTTATTGGAAAATATGTAAATCTGCTTCTCATTAACATTAAATGAGACTGCCCGAAATAAAAACAAAAGGGGCAAAAAACAGGTACTGATACTGATATTTATGTGTCCAATGATATTTGTAGGCTTGGGGAGGGGACTTTGAGAACATATTTAAAGTTAAAATTGCTTTCTTTCTCTGCTCCCACCCACCCACTTCAAACCTACCCAGGGAAGGGAACACTAGCTAGGGAAGGGAAGACCGGTCACGGAGGCAGGCCTCCACTTCCCCAGCCGCATGTGGTTCCCCAGCAGTGTTCCCCCTAAGCTGAGTGAGTGTGAGCTAGCTCACAGGTTTTTAGCCTCCGGCTCACACATTTTCGTCCCGGCTCAGGGAGGATGGCTCCAGACCAAACTGATTTAGGCAGTAGCCAAATCGCTCACTCATAACTTTAATGTCAGTATAGAGCAGGCTGAGAAAGGAGTCCTTTTCTCCCTTTCTCACAATACAAGAACTCGTGGGCACTCTATGAAATTGCTGAGCAGTCGGGTTAGAACAGATTAAAGGAAGTCCTTCTTCACCCAAAGAGTGATTAACACGTGGAACTCACTGCCACAGGAGGTGGTGGCAGCTACAAGCATGGACAGCTTCAAGAGGCAATTAGATAAACATATGGAGCAGAAGTCCATCAGTGGCTGTTAGCCACAGGGTATAGATGGGAACTCTCAGTCTGGGGCAGGTGATGCCCTCTATTCTTGGTGCTGGAGGGGGCAACAGTGGGAGGGCTTCTAGTGTCCTGGCCCCACTGCTGGACCTCCTGATGGCCCCTGGTATATTTTGGCCGCTGTGTGACAGAGTGTTGGACTAGATGGGCCATTGGCCTGATTCAACAGTGGCTTCTCTTATGTTCTTATGTTCTTAGTAGCTCACAAAGGAGAATTTTTACTCACAAGACTCCATGGCTTAGAGGGAGCATTGCTCCCGAGCCGCAGTTTAGCCACCCCTGCTATAGACGGAGGTGTGTCTCTGATTCTGCCCTCTAACAGCCAATGATGCTCCAGAATCCTGCCTCTTTTGGTGAGGTCTTGAAGAGTCATGGCACTTTTATTATTATTATTATTATTATTATTATTATTATTATTATTATTATTATTATTATTATTATTATTATTGCCCACCCTTCCCTCAGAGTCTCAGAGCAGCTTACAATCTCCTTCCCTTACTCTCCCCACAACAGACACCCTGTGAGGTAGGTGGGGGCTGGAAGAGCACTCTTGAGAACTGCTTGTGAGAGGAAAGCTCTGAAAGAACTTGTGACTGACCCAAGGTCACACCAACAGCTGCATGTGAAGGAGTGGGGAATCTAACCTGGTGCTTCCAGATTAGAGTCCGCGCTCTAAACCACTACACCTAAGGAGCCGATCAGCTTCACTCTCTGCAATTTGCTTCCCCTCCAGACAGGATTGTGGTTGCCATTAGTAGAGGTACATAAGAACATAAGAGAAGCCCATGTTGAATCAGGCCAATGGCCCATCTAGTCCAACACTCTGTCACACAGCGGCCAAAATACACCAGGTGCCATCAGGAGGTCCAGCAGTTTCCCTTGCTTGAAAGCCAGTCGAATCTGACTCTAAGGATGTGATGTGATGCTCATCTCCGTTTCCAAGCCGAAGAGCCAAAGCTGTCCAAAGTCATTTCCGTGGTCACATGGCCAGCATGACTAGATGCAGAGGCGCACGGAATGCTGTTACCTTCCCGCCAAAGCAGTACCTATCTATCTACTTGCAATTTCTTGCTTTCAGACTGCTAGGTTGGCAGGAGCTGGGGACAGAGTCGGGAGCTCACTCCGTCATGCGGCACTCGGGTCTCAAACTGCCGAACTACCGTCCTTCCGGCCTGCAGTTCAGCGTCTTAACCACTTGAGCCACTGCAGCCCCGCATGATTCCCATTAGGAAATACGGAAAGGTTTGTGATATTTTTTTTTCAGGACAAGCCAGCCCAGTTCCTGGTAACTGAATTTGCCTTTGAATAAAACAAAACCTGATCTGGGGCTGAAAACATAAACCATCATCGTAAGGACGTGAGTTGCAGGAAGCTGGACCCAAGGGAGGTTCTGTGGTGCCTTGAAACTCTCTCAGACTATCCCCGCTACCCCCCAAATACTATTTCATTTATTTATTAGCTTCGATTATATTCTGCACCCCTCCCAAACGTGGCTTACATTGTTCTTCTCTCCTTTATTTTATCCTTGTGGCAACGCTGTGAGGCAGGTTAGACCGAAAGTGTGTGACGGGCTCAAGTTCACCCAGCAAGTGTCCATGGCAGAGTGGGGATTCGAACCTGGATTAGCCGGCCGAACTGAACAACATTGCATTGAAATTACAATCAAATCAAATCACAAGGCAGTTAAAATTATAAAAATCCCGGTAGCTACTACAAGATGGCACTTACAGGCCAATTCCTATCCTTACCCCATAAGGGAGGGGATATACATACATAAGCACAGACACACACAAATATACAGCAAAAAGCCCAGCAGGAACTCATTGGAGACATAGGCCACACACCCATCAAACAGAAACTCATTCAGTATATATAGGCCACACCCCTGACAGCACAGCTCATTAGCCTATTAGGCCACACCCCCATGTTACCAGAAGCGTGGTCATCCAGTCACACCCACCTTTTGATTCTCTTTCTGTTTACCTTGTTTGTTGTCAAAACCCAGGGCTTTTTTTGCATCAGGAGCTCCTTTGCATGTTAGGCCACACACCCTTAATGTAGCCAATCCTAATGAGTTTCTGCTGTTGGGTGTGGCCTGTTATGCTAATGAGTTCCTGCTGGGCGTGGCCAACTCGGGAGCCGGCCGGAACGCCGTTCCTGTGCGTTCCTGCCCCCAAATAGCCCTGCTAATATATATATTTCTCTGCATGTATATATCTATCTGGCAGGCACGTGAACCATCAAAAACTTGTCTAGATGCATTATTTTTATTTATTTATTTATTTCGATTTCTTACCTGCCCTTCCCTGCTTACACGAGGCTCAGGGCGGTTTACGACAACATAAAATCCGTTACAGATTTTAAAACCAGTTAAAACTACAAAAATTCAGTACCAAAACATTCAGCGTAAGTATTTAAAATCTGTTTAACATTCAGATTTTCATGAGGGGGGGGAAAGGAGGGTGCTGGGGAGTTTGGTGTAGTGGTTAAGCGCACGGACTCTAATCTGGGAGAACCGGGTTTGATTCCCCCACTCCTCCACTTGCAGCTGCTGGTGTGACCTTGGGTCACTCACAAGCTCTGGCACAGCTGTCCTTGAAAAAAGAGCGGTCTCTGTCAGAGCTCTCTCAGCCCCACCGGCCTCTTAGCTGGATTCAGCTTCAACCGGCTTTGCTTCAGCCATCCACTACGGCCTCCATCAGTTCTTGAAGCTCCTTAAAAGAGCCAAGGCCCTAAATCTGGAGATGATAAATTGCCTTCCTAATTCAGAAACCACCACCAAGAAGGCCCTTCGGGGTGGCTACAGTCTGCAGAACGATGGCACCATCAAAAAGTTGTTTTTGATCTATAAAAATGGAAAAGGTACGTATGGGAGGAACAAAATAGGCTTCACCTCCCACCTCATGCTTAAGAAAATCATTTCTTGCTGTGAGAAAACAGGGCTGGCGGGTGTTTTTACGCCAGCCAACGGTGCTTCATAAATGACTGTGCAAAACAGACCCCCCCAAAAGCCACCAAAAATATGGAGGGGGGGGAAATGAGGGAGAAACAACAGGCTAACAAGACTGTGTGTAAGCCTGGGGACACCGTTTGGAAGATGAACAGCAGCAACAATGACATGCGGAAGAACCCCCATTTGAAAATGACAACTGTGAATGCAGCAAACGGGAGATTAGAAAAGGGGACATCAGACTGAGGTTGGTCCTGGGAAGGAGCCATGGCCCGAAGGCAGAGCCTCTGCTTGGCATGCAGAAGGTCTTAGGCTCGATTCCAAGTATCTCCAGTTAAAAAAAGGACCAGGCAGGAGGTGATGGGAAAGACCTCTGCCTGAGACCCTGGAGAGGTGTAAAGAGGGGCTGTGGCTCAGTGGCAGGGGATCTGCTTGGCCTGCAGAAGGTCCCAGGTTCAGTCCCCGGCACCTCCAGTTAAAAAGTACCAGGCAGGAGGTGATGGGAAAGACCTCTGCCTGAGACCCTGGAGAGCTGTAAAGAGGGGCTGTGGCTCAGGGGTAGAGCCTCTGCTTGGCCTGCAGAAGGTCCCAGGTTCAATCCCCAGCGTCTCCAGTTAAAAGGACCAGGGTAGAATGTGATGGGAAAGACCTCTGCCTGAGACCCTGGAGAAGCTATAAAGACGGGCTGTGGCTCAGTGGTAGAGCCTCTGCTTGGCATGCAGAAGGTCCCAGGTTCAGTCCCCAGCATCTCCAGTTAAAAGGACCAGGCAGGAGGTGATGTGAAAGACCTCTCTGCCTGAGACCCTGGAGATGCTGTAAAGAGGAGGCTGTGTGGCTCAGTGGTAGAGCATCTGCTCGGCATGCAGAAGGTCCCAGGTTCAATCCCCAGCATCTCCAGTTAAAAAGGACCAGGCAGAAGGTGATGTGAAAGACCTCTCTGCCTGAGACCCTGGAGTGCTGTAAAGAGGAGGCTGTGTGGCTCAGTGGTAGAGCATCTGCTCAGCATGCAGAAGGTCCCAGGTTCAATCCCCGGCATCTCCAGTTAAAAAGGACCAGGCGGGAGGTGATGTGAAAGACCTCTGCCTGAGACCCTGGAGAGCCGCTGTCCTTCTGAGTGGACGATCCTGACTGTGATAGATCGATAGACTGTACCACTACAAGGCAATTTTATATGATGTTTTAGGGGAAGGACTATTGTTCAGTGGCATAGCCTCTGCTTGGTATCCAGAAGGCCCCAGGTGTGCGGACTCTAATTTGGGAAAACCGGGTTTGATTCCCCACTCCTCCACTTTCAGCTGCTGAATGACCTTCGGCGAGCCATAGTTCTGTCAGAGCTTATCTCTCAAGGACAGTCCTGGAAAGAGCTCTCTCAGCCCCACCTCCCTCACAGGGTGTCTGTTGTGGGGAGGGGAAGGGAAAGGAGTTTGTCAGCCGCTCTGAGACTCCGAGTGAAGGGCGGGGTATAAATCCAATCTCTTCTCCTTCTCCTCTTCTAAAAGGACCAGGCAAGAGGTGATACGAAAGACCTCATCCCAAGACCCTGGAGAACCGCTGCCAGTCAGGGTAGACCATAGTGACCTGGATAACCCAAGGGTCAATTTCAGCATAAGATAACGTCATGTCTCTGTCTAATCCCAGCTCCGTGTCATGAGCACAACTGGGATTCTTTCGCTGAGTGACTTATGAGGAGCCCCAGAGAGATGGCTCAGTTGGTGGGAAACCAGACGCAATTTCCTTCTGGTCGGGTGTTTGTGATGTTGGGCTTCCTGCAGAGTCGGTTTCATCGGCAGAGCTTCAGCCAATCAGATCTCGGCTCGTGAGTCGTCTGGAAATATTTTCAAAGAGGCTTCAAAGGTGGAAGGGGGGGGTATGCCAGTTTGATGCTGATGTTGTTTCCATGGCAATCTCCTGAGACGGATCTCTCTCTTCCTCTCCTTTGGGGGGGGGGAACCCTTTCATTCAAAAACTGGCGACAAATCCAGACAGGGGAAAGCCAAGTAATGCCAGTGAATCTGTCTGTTCTCTTATGAGCTTGGTCCAGCTCCTACAGCTGCCCGGGCATGATTATTTTAACTCTGGCTTGATTGGAAATTAATTATCGCCACCATTGCTTAGCTGGAGTCAATTTTCCCCGCCGAGAAATGAATTAAATCAAACCGGGAGGCACCGGGATCCGGCCTGGGCTTCATTAAAAATGGATTGCAGGCTCCAGGCTTGCCAGTGGGCACCGTGCCATCCTGCGGGAGAGCACAGTTCATGCCAGCCAAAAGTGCCATCTTCTTCAAAGAGCCCCGGCTCCCACACCAGAGTGACATCCTTAGCAGCTGTGTTTGATCTCCATGGCCAACACAATTTGGGACTCAAAATATAGCAAAGAAGTTTGTCAATGGACTTCGCTGTGTTCTCGCAGAGTTCAACTGCCCCGGGCATAAGAGCCACGCTGGATCAGGCCAAAGGTCTGTCTCATCTAGCATCCTGTTCCCTATGGCCTGTCAGCAGCTACTAGCCATGGTGGCTCAAGGGAGCCTCGACATTCAGAGGCAGTCAACCTCTGAATCCCACTGGCAAGATGCAACATCAGCCTCTATGACCTGTTGTTGACAATCCAGAGGAACTGGTTGGCCACTGTCTGAGGCAGAATGCTGGACTAGATGGACCATTGGTCTGATCCAGCAGGGTTCTTCTGAACCGTCTATTGGAGCGCTGTACCGTCAGAAAGAAAAACTTGAGACTAATTGTGATGTCTTAACTGTGAACGCTGCCTATTCTTTTCTATGTAAAGCTTGATTCTTAGTCCAGGATCGTAAGATGCAACATTCCTATTGGCCATTCCTATGGAACTGTATGAAACAACCCATCACAGTGTAAGTATGTATTCTAGAGGGAACAGTCCTGATTGGCCTTTATCCCTGTATTCTTATTGGCCCTTAACTTATTATGGGTGTGGCTTTGACAGCCCGGGATGGTTTAAAAAGGGAGCTGCGCTCCACTGTTTTGTGGTGTCTTCCTGAGTTGGAGTTTGCTGTTATAATAAAGCTGAATCACTTTGCTGAAATCAATCCTGTTAACTTGCATACTTAACACTAGTTTACTTCATAGAAAACACCTTCAACGATTTGTTATTCCCTGGATAATTAAAGAAGATATATTTTTCTCTAACAAGGTTTCCTTACCGTATCACGGCTGGTTTTCCCTAAGTTCAGCGTGTCCCGTGATCTCCCGTCCTTGACTTTACCCACCTGGAGATTGGCAACGCTACCCTGAGCCCTCCTTGCATGCCAGACCAGTTGCGGGAACATTCAAATGGGCAAGAGAAAAGATAGCTGGGAGATGCTTAACAAATCCCTTTGCTGTAGCCACTGCTTCCTCGGTCTTCGGGTCCATTTCCCGGACTCCGAGGCAAAACTTCAGCCCTTCCACTATAAGAAAATCCGAAGATTTCTACAAAGCCAGACCTAACACGAGAAAAGGAGACATTTGCATAGCAAGGATTACTTCTCACCGTGGCAACCCAAAGAGGCTAATTTAGCTTGTCTTCCCAACTGCGAGATGTTGTGCGTGTACGGAAAAGGGAGGCACGGAAAAGGAAGAATTCGATAATCCTCGAGCTTTGTTGTGACGTGTCCCGCCCCCCGCCCCCCAGTCACATAACATATTTCTCTTAGTTATCCGAAAGGAAAAGCTGGACGCTGAGAGGCGGGTGGGTGAAGTCTGCCGGCAGTGAGAGAATTTAATAAGCAGAATGGGAACAGACCGAACCTGTTCATTAGCTGGGCACAGCTGGACAGTTGGAAGCAAAGGGGAAACTGAAATTCCTTTCAAGGACTCTGCTGGGGTTGCTGGCCTCCATGTGAGAGCAACGAATACACGGGAAACACGGCAAGGTTGAGCAAATGTAGAGAAATTAGTTACTGTAGATTTTCCGGGTTGTGTGGCCGTGGTCTTGGCATTGTAGGACCTGACGTTTCGCCAGTAGCTGTGACTGGCATCCTCAGAGGTAATTCAACTTCATTCGCCTATGGAAAGGCTTTTCTAGAGACTGGTTTTACAATGTATTGGACAGTCTTGAGAGATCCATGAAACTGTTGATGAAGCATCAGTTGAAATGAAATAGAGAGACACCACATGTTATACATCATTGTTCAGAAGGAGACTTGTGTCGAAACGGCAGAACATTCCGGAGATCACCGTCGTCACTTATATTTGAAATGTTATGCAAATATTGTACACTCTTTTGTATGAAATCTTTTTGATTAATATCAAAAAGTGTATTCGCGCAAACTTTTGCACAGTTTTTGGTATTACTTTGGTCTGTTCAGGGACTGTGGCCATCGGCTTGAGGATATAATCCTCAGAGGTATAACACAGTACTCTCTGTGTCTCTGTAGAGAAACACCATGTTAGAACAAAACACACAATACTAATATGTTACTCTGTCTTCATATATTGTTTTAAATCGTATACTTAAATACAGTAGAGACCCTAGTGTACCTTATTCACTATAGTTGTTTTTCAGTCGCACAATTGAGTCCGACTCTTCGCGACCCCATGGACCAGATCACGCCAGGCCCTCCTGTCTTCCACCATCCTCCGAAGTTTGCTCAATTTCATGTTCGTTGCATCGATGACGCTGTCTAACCATCTCATCCTTTGCCGTCCCCTTCTTCTTTGACCTTCAATCTTTCCCAGCATCGGGGTCTTCTCCAGTGAGGGCTCCCTTCTCATTTGGTGGCCAAAGTATTTGAGCTTCAGCTTCAGTCTCTGGCCTTCCAGGGAACAGTCAGGGTTGATTTCTTTTAGGATTGACTGATTTGATCTCCTTGCAGTCCAAGGGACTCTCAAGAGTCTTCTCCAGTATAGTACTGGAGCAAGAGCTGGGAGAACATGGGATCTCTGGAGATGCTGGGGACTGAACCTGGGACCTGGATGTAGCGTTTTCCCCCTGAACAGCAAACAAAC